>CM019181.2:23889758-24312258 GCA_009739505.2 Apolygus lucorum
TTCGTATATCGAGGGGAAGACGTTGTAGAAAAAACTGTTGGAATTTTTAAATCATGTTTGATGAAGAAGTGAGTAAAATATATAGTTCTAACAAAAAAATGCCAATTCTATCCAAGTAGAGAAAATCAATATGATAGTGCTACAACATGCTCATGTGCAATAAAGCCTTCAGTTCCCCGGAAAATCCAAAGTTCGTGATCATTGTCACATACTAGGGACTTACCGGGAGCTGCCCATCGTAATTGTATATTCAATATCAACCCCCTCCTTCCTTCCCGTCCTGTTCCACAACCTCTCTGGATTTGACGCCCACTTCATAATTCCCAAATTAGGCTACAACAAAAACAAATTGATTCATAGCATCCACTTCAGAAAATTTTATCACTTTCTCCAAAAGAGTAAATAAAAAAATATCATTGAGATTTTTAGATAGTTTCCGATTTTATCAAACAGTTTAGATGGTCTTGCCAAATCTTTAACTAATTTTAATATTTACCTAAATTTTTTAATAATAATGAATTAGATCTTGTGAAAAGGAAAGGAGTATTCCCCTACGAGTATATGAACTCATGGGAGAATATAATGAAACCCATTACCCTCCCATAAATGAATTTTATAAGCCAACTGAAACATAGTGGTATAACCAATGTAGAATATGAGCATGCGCAGAAAGTGTGGGAAGTATTCAATTGTTCCAGCATGGGGGAGTATAGCGATCTTTACATGAAAATCGATGTACTCCTCCTTGCTGAAATATTTGAATCATTCAGAAACATAACAATCAAATCCCATTCCCTTGATCCTGCTCACTACTTCACATCACCAATGATGACCTGGGATGCGATGCTCAAATGCACTCAGGTTCAAAATTGAGTTGCTAACAGACTACAATCAAATTTTAATGGTAGAGGCTGGCATTAGGGGTGGACTAGTTCAAGTTCCAGGAAGGATGGCCGAAGCAAATAACCGCTTTATCGAGGGCTACACCCCTGATAAAGAGGACTTGTTTCTGGCCTACCAAGACTGTAACGCGCTCTATTCCACTGCAATGACCATGCCTCTACCCATTGGAGAATTTTCATTTGTACAAGATCTAAATTCAATCAAACTCGAAACCCTCAGTGCTGACGACCCATTCGGATATCTTCTTGATGTTTCTCTCGACTACCCAGATGAGTTACACGATCACCATAATGATCTCCCCTTCCTTCCTGAGAAGTTGGGAAGTGTTGGTGGAAAGTTGGTGGCTCATCTGGTAGTCGGAGAAACTATGTCGTTCACTACATGGGCTCTCAAACAAGCATTAGATCATGGCATGAAATTGGTAAAAATAAACAGAGCACTAAAATTCCGACAGTCAAACTGGTTAAAACCCTACATTGAACTAAATAATGAGTTAAGAAAGAAAGCCACCAACGATTTTGATAAAGACCAGTTCAAATTATACAATAACGCAGTATATGGAAAAACAATGGAATGTATTAGAATCGAATCGATTTTAGACTTGTAACTAGCTATCAGCAGGCTGAGAAACTAATTGCCAAGTCTAATTTCGTAGATTCAACTATTTTTAATGAAAATCTAGTCGGCATTTTAATGAGAAAAACTACCCTTACATTCAATCGTCCAATATTTGTAGGCCAAGCAATTTTAGATCTTTCCAAAACAATTATGTATAACTATTTTTATGATGTCCTAAAACCCCTTTACCCAAATGCACTTAATCTCTTATATATGGACACTGATAGCTTCATCATGTCTATAAAAAACCAATGATTGGTATAAAGACATGAGAGATCATCTACTCGATCACTTAGATACATCAAATTACCCCCAAGATCACCCACTTTACTCTAATATAAATAAAAAAGTTCTGGGAAAGTTCAAAGACGAAGCAGAGGGTAAACCTATTAATTTATTTGTTGGCTTGAGACCAAAAATGTATGCCATGATCATTGATGGAAAAGAATATAAGAGAGCAAAAGGGGTGCAAAGATGTGTAGTTGAAAAGAAAATCACTGTCGACCACTATCTTGATTGCTTGTCATCATTGTCAATTAAAAGAGACATATGTAGTCGTATTAGATCGAAAAATCACAATTTACAGTCCATTGTGACCAATAAAATATCACTGTCCCCTAATGACGATAAGAGACATATTTTAGATGATGGCATCACCACCTTAGCTTTAGGACACTACAGGCTGGCTCCTGAGTGATCCAATTTTATTTAATTATCACCATACCAAATTTTTAAACAGGCTGGTCCTGTAAAATCGTCTTAGGTTATCAAATTTTTAAATAGGCTGGTCCTTTTAAATTTATCATCGTCTTAGGTTATCAAATTTTTAAACAGGCTGGTCCTGTCAAATTTTATCATCGTCATAGGTTATCAAATTTACATCACCGTCTTAGGTTATCAAATTTTCATCACCGTCTTAGGTTATCAAATTTTCATCACTGTTATAAATTCTCATCATCGAATGTACACAAGGGTGGGTAAGTAAATGTGTACGAGAGACAACGACCTGGTTGCGTACCAGTGGAGCAACCAAAGCTACACACTGTAGCTGGAAATCTTTCGGGATTTCCCGGGGGTTGCGGAACGAGTAAAACAACCAATGGTTAGCGGAACCTATGTAAAGGATTGCTTTTATTTTTTCTTTATCTTTTTATTTTCCACTTTGATTTATTCACAATCCTTCATATTTGTTTTGTAATAACCTATGTTTGGTTTACTCGTTCCATTACGCGAGGGTGGGCCCGGGGTACGCAACCAGGTCGTTGTCTCTCAAAAAGGGAGGGGTGAAAGTTATTGCAATGGACTTGTGATGAGAATTTGGGAGGGCGTTGATGAAATTTTTAAGTTGTGGTGGTGGTAATAGTGGGTTGCAAATAGTATATAAGGGCTGGTCCTCTCACAAACGTCCTCAGTATTCAACATGCAGTTGGTGAAGCAAGGTGTCGGTCTCCCAGTCCACAATTTGGCAAAGTTAGAGGGGAATACCTCCGATAGAACAAGGCATAGCTCACTGCTACCCAATAGTATAAGGTGCATAATGTGTGCGACTTCGAATGGTGGCAAAACAAATTTGATGCTCAATCTATTATACTCTCCTCAGGGATTGAGATTTGAAAACATCTATCTCTTTAGTAGAACCCTCCACCAACCTCAATACGTCCAATTGACTAGAATCATGGAACCCCTAAAAGAAATCGGCTTCTTCAAATACGAAAATAGTGATGAAGTACCACTACCCTCTCAAACTAAACCAAATTCCGTAATGATTTTTGATGACGTAGCTTGCGACAAACAAGATAGGATTAGAATGTTCTTCAGCATGGGTCGACATAGTAAGACAGATAGCTTTTATTTAGCCCAAAGTTATTGTCGTATACCTAAACATTTGGTCAGGGATTGTGCCAATTTAATCGTTGTATTTAGACAAGACACGTTAAATATGAAAAAGATATACGAGGACCATGTGAACATGGATATGTCATTCGTCAAATTCAAAGACATTTGTTCAAGGTGTTGGGAAACTAGTAGGTATGGGTTTTTGGTCATAGACAAAGAGTGTGGTGTCAGCAGTGGGAGATATAGGCTAGGTTTCGATACCTATATAATACCCTGAATTAGGATAAATCAGTTAGTCTATTGCAAACCATGGAAGGAGTAACATCTATTGAGCGAGAGATCGCTGAGGTTCGTAAACACATTAGAGCGAGGTATAACCAGATAAGGAGGAGCAGGGAGGACACAGAAGAACATCTCAAGAAGAGGTTTGAACCCATTCGAGAAGCTATTCTGAATCCGCCATCACCCAAGAAGCCGAAATTGGAGCAGACAGCTGGGTCATCTACAATTGATCCATGGAAGTACATTAACAGGAGGAGAAGAAGAACCAGACCAAGACGTATTTTTGACTTATTCGGAAGGAAAGTAGAAGAAACCGATATCTCATCAGATTCTACTGCGATACCATACATCATGTCACCTAAAGAGGAACCACCTACTGGATCGACAACGCAAGAAGACGTGAGAGTTATTCCAACCCCTCAAGAACCATTTGCATCGTCATCACCAGTTGAGCCATCATATGGACATTATGCATCAGAGTACGTCAGGAAGAAAATTGATAGAGAACCAGGATTCGATGACCTTTATGGAATCCACTACCACAGAGAATCTGACCGCTTCACATTGGGAGATAGTTATGTAACTATCAGAGATGATGTGATGCGAATAGGAACAGACATGCAAATCCATTGCACCCTTGGACTATTAGAACTTCTCTTCATGAAAAATCCGGACAAGACAATGATCAGGGACCATGATCTTCAATCCTATAAAAAGATACTGGATGCGACCAATGCACATAAGAAAAGATTTAGTTCAACAGAGAATTTCAACATTGAACGGAAACATCCGAAATGGGCTATTATTAGGAAATTCTACCCAAGAAATAAGCCCAGTACTTCATCTGAAAATAATTCATAATCGTCTGGGTCCAAGTATCCGAACGGTAAGTCCTATGAGGCACTAGTAGTGAGGACCTGTTTTTAATAGACGGTATCAAAAGAAAATCTCTAATTTTTTGCTGAGTAACCCTCCTTGAGGTTGAGGTGGAAATCCCTTCGGATGGGAGGGTCAGCATATAACGTGATTTTCTCAACCTATATAAACATCAGTATCTGAGAATACATCATCATTCAGTGTCAAGCCTCGAAACATGACAGACGTCAAGAGAAAAATCATTGAGGAGCTTCATCGACCAGCCAGAAAGAACTATAAAAGAAGAAGAGTGATTCTGAAAGGAATAGACGATTTATGGCAAGCAGATCTACTGGAACTTCAACCGTATTCGAGAATCAATGGAGGAAACCGATACATACTCGTTGTAATAGATTGCCTATCGAAATTCGTTTGGATAGCTCCACTCAAATCCAAGACAGCCACAGCAACCAGTATGGGATTCCAGCAGATATTCGAGAAGTCAGCACCACGTTTACCACGTCATTTACAAACTGATCGTGGAAAAGAATTCTATAATGCCACTGTGAGAGGGCTACTGAACAGTCATAACATCAACCACTACTCTACCTTCACCAATCTGAAAGCATCAATAGTGGAACGAGTGATTCGCACTCTGAAGACAATGCTTTGGAAACAGTTCAGTATGCAGGGACATTACAAATGGGTGAATGTCATAGAAGAAATCGTTGGACTGTATAACAAGACCAAACACAGTTCGATTAAGATGGCACCTGCAGATGTCAAAGGACAACGAAAAGAGAAGTTGGCACTCAAGACCTTATTCGCACCGAAGAAGAGGAAGAAACAACAGCCAAAATTCAAGATTGACGATTACGTGAGGATATCCAAGAGGAAAGCAGAATTTGAAAAGGGATACACTCCCTCGTGGTCAACTGAAATATTCAAGATCATTCGAGTGAAGAAGACTGTACCACCCACCTACATTCTGGAGGATAGTGAGAAGAAACAAGTCGCCGGAGGATTTTATCAAGAAGAACTACAATTGACCAAGTACCCAAGAGTATATCTTGTGGAGAAGGTACTGAGACGAGATGGAGAGGGTCGAGCTTATGTAAAATGGTTGGGATTCGACTCGAGACATAATAGTTGGATCAATACCGAGAATTTCGCTCAGTGAAGATAGTATATAAGGAGCTGCACACCCTGAAATCAGTCAGTTGTCAACTGGATCTCGAAGAGTCAACATGTTGAACGTTGAAGAGCACCTATCTAATGAGGAGGAAGGAGTTGAACGGGTGGAGTACCATACTCACTACCCCTACGGTTCATCCTTGGACTATGGACAGGAGATACGAATCGCCATACAGCATCAAGACCTCTTCACCCTACCGAGTCAAAGTTTCCTGGAGCTACAAGGACGTTTCTTGAAGGAAGATGGATCAGGACCACCGCCGCCAGCTACTATGTCAATGACTAGCAACGCCTTCCCGTTTCTCTTTGATGAGATACGCTACGAAATATGTACCACAGAAATCGACCGAGTGAGGAATCCCGGCATAACATCATCGATGAAAGGCTACACATCGTTCATGAAAGGCACCGAGAACGAGATTGAAAATTATGGTTGGGTAGTGACTGATACTCTCAACGTATCAACTGAAGGGTATTTCAACGTCTGTTTACCCCTCAGTATGCTACTTGGATTCTTCGAATCTTATCAAAAAGTAGTTATCAACGTCAAGCAAGAACTGATATTTCTACGATCGAGAAGAGATGAAAATTGCTACTTAGCACAAGGAGTTGCAGGAGCCGAACCAGGTCGGGCCAAAATCGAATTGACTCACCTCTCCTGGCGTGTACCCTACCTCACACTCGACAACCATCATCGACTGGAACTTCATCGTCATCTTCAAAAGGAAAAGGCAATACGAATGGATTTCCGCTGCTTGGAGCTCTACGAGTATCCTCTACTTCCGACAACCCAGAAGCATGTATGGACGTCAAGACGTCGTCTCAAGTTGAAAAACCTAGATACGTAATATTAGCTTTTCAAACTGGAAGAAAGAACACGGTGAGGAAACTGTCATGCCGTTTCGACCATTGTAATCTGATCAATGTTAAGTTATTTTTGAACTCAAAATCATACCCATACGATGATCTGAATATCAACTTTGACAGAAATCAATTTTCTGTCCTCTACCGAATGTATGCCACATTTCAACAAAGTTACTACGGGGTTGAATACAATCATCCATTACTTTCACTTCACCAATTCAAGGAAAGAGGAACTTTAGTTGTTTTGGATTGTTCAAAACAGAGTGAATCCATCAAATCTGGACCTATAGATGTGATGTTAGAATTTGAAGCGAGCGTAGCATTTCCCGGTGACACAACAGCGTATTGCCTCATCATTCACGACCGATCACTGGAGTACAACCCTTTGACCAATATAGTTCGTCGAATGGTATAAAAATGTTGTCAGACTGCATGTAGGTATGAATCCTACGTCTTGAAGGAGATTTAGCGAATCATCGAACCTCAGCAGCTGGACCACTTCACCACTGACATTTGTCACGTGAAGCCTATATAAAAGGAGTACCATAATCGATTGTCCTTCAGTCATCATCATGCCGTCAAAGAGAGAGGTTGTTCTGGATCTCCACTGGTTCTTCAACAATGAAATGAAGCATATCGTTAAAGAGTTATCGTTGAGTGATCACAATGTTTTCTCAGCACAACATTGGATTTTCAAACCACCCAAGGGATTGTACATTTACGTTCCAAAGGCTCGAAAAGCTAATAATTGGATCGTAAAGCACGTACATAGAATTCCGTGGGATGAAGGAGATGTGGAATACAGCCAGCTATCAAATATTTTTCATCGCATCTCTTCTAATTATGATATCATATATGTGAAAGGAAAGCAAAAGGTTGACTTCATTCAACAGCTGGTTCCAAGAAACCTACGAATAGTTGACGTTGAAAGTATTGGATGCCCCAAAATATCTACATTACTTGAACCTTTAGCGATAGGATCGCATTGTATTTTTCATAATTCGGCACCAACATTATGTGCATTCCATAAATGTAGAGCAATAGCTGACTGGATGATAACTGATTGTTTGTAAATATGTTTTTCATAATTAATAGTTAAAGTTGAAATGTTAAAAAAATTGTGTTTACGTTTATGTTTGAATATTGTTTGTTAATTTTGTTTAAATTGTAATAAAAATTTGAAGAAAAATAAAGTTGAGATGTAACATCCTTTATTGTCTTTGGTCCAAGTATCCGAACGGTAAATCCTGTATGGTGCTAGTAGTGAGGACAGGCCGAGTAACCCTCTCAAAGGTTGTGGTGAAAATCCCTTCGGGAGAGAGGATCGGCAGGGAAAAAGACAATAAAAATGATGACTCAAACTATTAGGCTAATACATTATGTTTATCGTTCATGTTCAAATATTGTTTATTAAAAAAAATTGTATATTGTTTGATAAAATTATATTAATTCATGTTGAATAAATTAATTTAAAAAAACAAAAACTCTATCGATTGACCCCACCTTGACGCGGTGATAGAGCTTAGTTGGAAATTCCAACGACCAAGAGGGTCGAACAATGTTACTAATTGAATCTTAATGGTAAAGAAATTAGTTGTACTTACCTTAGATCCTTTGAACTGTCCTTTTCAGGACAATAAATGTCATTTCTCTTAGTTGTACTGACCTTACTTTGAAACTTAAAATAGAGATTGAAACATGATTACAAGGTAGGATAGATCGACCATAGTGCCATCTAGTTAACCTATCATGAAGCTCTATTCTCAAGCTAGCTTAAATTATAGTTTTTACCTTATGGCATTGGTAGTTAGGGTGAGAATGAGGGGTGAGAGTGAGGGGGAGTTTGTGGGGTATATGGGGGAGTGTGTGGGGGTATGTATGGGGGAATATGTGCGGTAGGTGTGAGGGAGTATGGGTGAGTGTGTTAGGAAGTATGGGTGAGTGTATGAGGGAGTATGTGGGGTAGTGGGTAGGGGTAAGTATGGGGGAGTATGTGGGGTAAGTTTGGGCGAGTATGGGGGAATATGTGGGGGTAAATTTGGGGAGTACGTGGGAGTATGGGGGAATATGTGGGGGTAAATTTGGGGGAGTACGTGGGAGTATGGGGGGATATATGGGGTACGTGTGGGGGAGTATGGGGAGTGATAGGAACGAGTCGGGGGGGGGAGTGAGGAGTAAGGGGCGAAAGGCGTAAGGGGGGTAGAGGTTAGAGGCGGTAGGAGTGAAGGGGCGGCAGGAGTATGGGGGCGGGAGAAGGGGGCGGCAGGAGTATGGGGGCGGGAGAAGGGGGCGGAAGGAGTAAGGGGCGGGAGGAGTACGGGGGAGGGGAGGAGTACGGGGCGGGAGGAGTACGGGTCGGGAGGAGTACGGGGCGGGAGGAGTACGGGGGCGGGAGGAGTACGGGGGCGGGAGGAGTACGGGTCGGGAGGAGTACGGGGGTGGGGAGGGGCGGTGGCGGGAGGGGTCAGGGGGCGGGAGGGGTGGTGGGGTGGGTCAGGGGGTGGGAGGGGGGTAGGGGTAAAGGTCAAAGGTCGTAGTATTAATAGTTATGGGGTAGAACATACATTCTTCCTCTACTATTGTTTTTCCTCCAATTTAAGATTTCATAGAATTTTTAGAGACCACGCGGAGCTCTGTAGGACAAACCGTTAGCTCCCTACGAGGATTTAAGGTTTGGACGTACGATAAATACGAAAAACACAAGTGTGATTCGCAAAAGAGGCCCAATCTCCGTTCAAATTTTAGCTGACCGAAATGCGATCGATGTTTTTCTTCATGTTGGATGGTTGGTGGCTTTGCAGACGAGTGATCTATAGAAAAATAATAAACCATTGTGTAAAAATTTGCAGCGTTTTTTCATGTACTTGTGCTCCTGCTCGGACCAAACTTGATAAAAATTGGACTAATAGATACCTAGTGAGAAATTCATAGGGGACCGTCTCGAGCTTAACCCGCTGTAAAAACTTCATATAAATCGGAAAATGATTTCGAGTACCTACGTAGTTAAGCCCGAGATAAAGGCTGACCTCAGACAGACAAAAACGAAACCTCAGTTTCTCAAATTGAATCTGAAATGCGAGCAAAGACGTGAATTTTGGGGAACATGAATAGAGATTTAAATTAAAATTGTAAAATTCTCTCTTGATACTAGTAGAAATGTGATAAGACGATCTGATTTAGAATCCTAACTGAATGTACTACACCTACTGAATGATTTTGCGGAATTATTTTGTAGGAAATAATAATCATTATGAATTCAATTATTAAATTCAAACTAATCCGAGAGATGAATGAAAATTATATTTTTTGTATTTAAAGTACTTAGTTTCTCAACAAATAGCGACTCGTAACATGAATAAGTCACAAGACCTAGATGTTGGTGATCTCAGTGATGCACCGCCTTTTGATTATCTGGGATTCAAATTGCACTAAACATCCCCACCTTTCTCACGTTGAAGCTCAGTGTGGACCAGTTTCTAACATAACTTCGGGACTAAAAATGGAATACGAGATCAAATGAGCAGATAGGACTCTAAATTTGGATGGGAACTCCGAACTGATATCTTACAGGACGGACGTGTGAATAATTTCCTGCAAAAAAAATCACCAAGCTGCTCCGTATCTGATTTTTGTTTATCACTTTCATTTTTATACATGTTGGGTTTACTGTTATAGTGAGTGCGAGAAAACCTGTTTTGTACTCTTACAAGATCAATACGTTACTATGTATTTCTAGTTAGGAAATTAATTGAAAATTTGCTTTCGCTGACTACTATCGATAGGTATACTAGTGAAAATCAACCTTGAATAGTAAATTGGTGTAGTGATGGTTTCAAAAACAATAACTAGTAATGATGACGCGAGACTAATTTTCCATTACTGACCGAAGTTAATCCTTGACGTTCCCGAAGATGAACGCACGATAGTCGTGGCAAATTATCTCTTCAAAATCTATCCAGTCACACCTTCTCAGCATCTTAGTTGTGAATCCATATTTTCTAAACAATATCGTTTTTAAGTTATCTTGATGCAATAAAAATTGAGTAATAAAAAGAAATCCAGTCAAACTCAGGCAAACAAACACTTGAACAGACAGGTAGATCCAAGGATTATTTTCAAGTTAATCAAAAACAGTTGATTTTTGTAGACAGCATGATTTATGATAATCATTCACCGTTCGCTATACCATCTTCTACAACCATTGTGGTCTGAATTGGTACATGCGTTGAGCAATATCACATTTCTTGTATAAACTACTCTCTGCTCCCAATTTGAAGAAATTAAGAATCACCATTTTAGCGAATTTTCAAAGAAAATGAAGATACTGAAATAAACTCAAAATTTATAGAATCGAAAATGTTGAATTATTTTAATTTAAATCTGATTCGGAACATTCTCAAACGATCCATGAAGTTTTTCAAAATTTTCCACACTCACACATGATAACTTGAGCAATAACATTGCAAGAATTCTAAGTTTGTGCCAAAATGTTCATGATTACAAACGAAAAGACAACGTATGCGTACTAAAAACAAGTGGGTGTGGCACATAGCTTCATCGTATCCATAACCCGATTGTATAGATGATCCGATGCATAGTAGTTAATCTCAAAACATCAATCTCCAAGTACCTTCCACTACCCTCATAGGGGACCATCTACACGCTAATCTGAACAATCCTGAGAAATTTCGTCGAAATCGAATGGAAAATGTACGAGTAGAAGTTATGGCTGTTACAAGGAATTCACGTTTGCGCATGCGCACCAACTACTATTCTTCTGGGGGAGCTTATTTTCATAGGGGACCATCTACTCGCCAATCTGAACAATCCTAGAAAATTTCATCAACTTCAGATGGAAAATGTAAGTGTTATGGTTGTTACAAGGATTTTACGTTTGCGCATGCGCAGAGGCTACTGTCAATTTTCATTGGGAACCATCTTCATTATTTTCATTGGCGACCATCTACAACTTAATCCGCATAATCCTTGATAACTTCATCGAAATCAGATCAGAAATGTAGAAGTTATGGCTGTGGCAGGGTTTTTTTGACTGACTGACTGACACGAAACCTAAATTGTTCAGAAAGGTCTACAACTAAAAACGCGAGTAGAAATTTTGATTTTGGAGAATTTCTTTTTCAACCTCAAAAAGTGAAAACAAAGCTTCCGCTACCTTGGTAGACTCGGAAGCAATAAAACGAATTGGTCTTAACAATTTATTGAAGCGAGACTGGCTTTTATAATTTTTAATGCAATAAATTTGAATTTGCGAAAATTCACCCACTTGAACCTGCGGGAACTTCCCCCCACCAACCCTGATGGGCTGATATTGGAAACAGCCTCTTGGGGACCACTAAAAGTCAGAATGAAGTCAGATCAGCTGGGAAGTCAGCTTCTGTCCTTTCAGTACTATATAAGGATAATTCAGCAGTTGGAGCAAAAATGATATGCGCGAACTTATAGATTATCGGTAATATTTAAATAATTTTTGTAGTATGTAATGACATTTGATTTGCCAACAGTAAAGTCAATTCCTTCCAATTCAGTTTTGGATGATTAAATTCTACCGTTTTGTTTACAGGTAAGCCCGCCGTTCTCAAGTTTCAACTCGAAGTAACAATTCTTGAAGGTATGCCTATTTATTGCGATAAGTTGATAATTTGTTATTATTTTATTAACCCTAATTGGACCATGGTATCACTAGTGTCACCGAAAACATCTAAGGAATTCCACAGCTGTCCCAAGGCGTCACCAAATCAACTAGATTTAAATTGCGGTTTAAAAATTAATTAATAGGGCTAAATTTTTTAACCATTTTTTGAGGATATTTTGAACATTATTGAAAAAAATTTTTTGTTTTTTATTTTGAAATTTGTTTTTTATTGATTTTTTTGAAAATGTTTCTCGCAACTCTAATTTGAGACTTCCAATAGCTCACAAAAATTCTGATATCCATTAGATTCGATTTTGATTACTCCGGTGACACCTTGGGACAGCTGTGTAGTTCCTGAGATGTCTTTGGTGACACTAGTGATACCATGGTCCAATTAGGGTTAAGTGGCTAAAAAATTATTGAAACTTATAGGTAAGCAATTATTTACTTTGTATTGATTTTTAAACTAAATATTCGGTATTACAATGAGTAGGTTATCACTGTGACGTTTCCTCAGAAAATTTCGAGCATCAACTGGTTAAGATTGAGGTTTTAGAGGTCACATCAAGAATGTGAAATTTTTACATTTTGTTTGAAAATGTAAACCTAAATTAAAAATTGAGCCGACTAGCCTTAACTTCCTCAATCTTAAGAGATCTGGTGGAAAAAAAAATTTTTTTTGAGTGTGGGAAAAAACAAACAGATTTTTACTGATTCTTTACTATTTGGTAAGAAAGGCTGTAGGAATCTTAAAGGTAATTATTAGAGCTCGGCAATATATGCGAAATAAAACCTCAAAATATGCATGTAGATGCCCAATATATGCATTTGTACATAAGCGCGAAAAAATCCGAAAATATGCCTTCAAAATATGCGCAAGATACCTAGTTGAACAATTGAATAATAAGTGGGAAACAAAGTCTTTTCAGTAGGTACATAGTTACTTGTATTTATTCAATTTTTTTGTATGTACATTTTTATACAAAATCATTTTATACAATTTTTACAATAGTTTTACTCAGTTTTTAGACAAAACATTTAATTGTTAAAATATGTTCGCTTGTACTACCAAGTGCTTTTCCAAATTTTCAGTTGTAAAAAATTTTCTCAAATCGTGCAATAATAGTTTCAAATGGGAGAATGACCGCTCCACATCTGCTGAGACAATTGGTAGATATTTGAAAGATGCCACTTCTTGAGAAGTGTATGACCAATTGCTGGTGTTGGGTGAGTCGCCTTCCAACACTTTTGCCAACACAACGACAGTTTTCCAGCCAGAATTTCGTTTGAGTACACACTCTAATTTTTCTCGAACGGTTTCACCTGTTTTTCTGGGGAAATTGATTAGAGGAAATAGCTGACAAAACTGGAAAATATGACTTTTGTCAAGAAATGCCCATTTTATACCAAAAATATACTTATACCAATATACTTATACCAAAAATTGCGAATATATGCACGATAAATTTAAATTTGGAGCGACAAAATGGCTTGAATATGGCATAGTTGGGCTCCTTACAGCTTGGGCATATCGCAAAAAAAATATGCAAATATGCAAAATGCCGAGCCCTAGTAATTATTAATTGAATATTAATGAATTTTATCTAAGAAAAAATTGCAGAGTGAATTGATTGGTTCGTTTCGATTACAAGGAAGATTTCAAAGTTGAAGGCGGATGCCGTGGAATGCACGGGTTCGCATGATTGCTTTCCGCCCTCCCAGCGGCGAATCGACGAAGTTCCACATTCCAATGAGAATCAATCGAGAAGAAGTTCTCGCGGGGGAATCGTACGGAACGATACCCTCGACTTATTTCAATAACCGCTGCAAGAAAATATTCGGTAAACGTATCTCTACATAGACCACTCTCTGTAGTGTAACCTAGTCTCACCTGGTTCCTCTAAAGGAACCTAGTTTGCTGAGGTAGCGGGGTTTCAGTCTCGGTATTTGGAGGGAATGAAATGCGTGCGCCACTGTTTAGAGCAGCACAGATCCCTTTTTGAAACGAACCTTCTCCACCTTCTTCCTTGGTTCTATACTTTTTGATAAATAACAGACCCCATCATCCCACCAAGGATTTTTCCAAATTTCCTTCTACTCCAGCAAAAAAAAATTTTTTTCTTCTTTTTATTGATGGCAATAGGTTCAACAGAAGTACCCATGTCGCCAGGTATTTACAATATAAGGTAATAAAATATTCATTGCTTCAAAATATGTTCACAAACCAGGTATGTATAAAAAATAATGCGTAACTTATGTTATCAAAAAAGGAAAAATAATAAAATAAAAACCTTTTTAACAAAAAAATGGACCGACCTCTAAAATTATGTCCGTAAACACCAAAAAGGGAAAAATAATAATCTCAGTGAAAACGAACTTGATGTAGTAGGTTGTTGGACATAAATATCTAGTCAACAGATGGTATGTTGGAATAGATACTCATCTGTAGATTCTATCATCTAGATGCTATCTAGATAGATAGGTAGGTAGGTACGCATTGAAGTCGCCGCCGTGCCCATCTGCAGACACAAACTAACCACCTTCCTTACTTGATGATGTGGATCTGTTTCCATACTGTGAATCATTTCAGTAAGGTGGACCAGACGCCGTAGGGTGGACCACATTCTGTAATCCGGATCAGTTTCCATATGTATAGATGACTTTCCGTTTTTGGATCAGTTTCTGGAGGTATTTGGTTCACTTTGCTACTTAGCAATCTACTCTCATATCCCCTAACTGTTCGACGTCCCTCATATTTGATAGGTACTTGGTAGTTCTGACAACACAATTCAACAACTCAAACATGACATGATTGACGAGGACTTATCACCTAACCGTACTATATACCTCATAATTGGTACGGCACAATTCAGTTCTGACGATCACCTGTACCATTACCTACCCAACTCTTTATGAATGACGAGGAAGCTATGTGCTACACCAACTTGGTAAAATACACTCTCATCACCTAGTTGTCCTATAATCCCTCATATTTGGTAGGGCACTATTCAATTACGACAATCTCTCATACCATTACCTGCCCAACTATATTATGGATGATGAGGAAGCTATGTGCTACACCCACTTGGTAGAATACCCTCTCATCACCCAGTTGTCCTATAATCCCTCACATTTGGTTAGGCACTATTCAGTTCCGACAATCTCCAATACCATTACCTACCCAACTGTATTATGGATGACGAATGAGCTATGTGCTATACCCACTTGGTAGAATACCCTCTCATCACCTAGTTGTCCTATAATCCCTCATATTTCGTACAGCACTATTCAGGTCCGACAATCTCCTATACCATTACCTACCCAACTGTTTTATGGATGACGAGGAAGCTATGTGCTACACCCACTTGGTAGAATACCCTCTCATCACCTAGTTGTCCTATAATCCCTCATATTTGGTACAGCACTATTCAGTTCCGACAATCTCCTATACCATTACCTACCCAACTATATTATGGATGACGAGGAAGCTATGTGCTACACCCACTTGGTAGAATACCCTCTCATCACCTAGTTGTCCTATAATCCCTCATATTTCGTACAGCACTATTCAGGTCCGACAATCTCCTATACCATTACCTACCCAACTATATTATGGATGACGAGGAAGCTATGTGCTACACCCACTTGGTAGAATACCCTCTCATCACCCAGTTGTCCTATAATCCCTCACATTTGGAAAGGCACTATTCAGTTCCGACAATCTCCAATACCATTACCTACCCAACTGTTTTATGGATGACGAGGAAGCTATGTGCTACACCCACTTGGTAGAATACCCTCTCATCACCTAGTTGTCCTATAATCCCTCATATTTCGTACAGCACTATTCAGGTCCGACAATCTCCTATACCATTACCTACCCAACTATATTATGGATGACGAGGAAGCTATGTGCTACACCCACTTGGTAGAATACCCTCTCATCACCTAGTTGTCCTATAATCCCTCATATTTGGTACAGCACTATTCAGTTCCGACAATCTCCTATACCATTACCTACCCAACTATATTATGGATGACGAGGAAGCTATGTGCTACACCCACTTGGTAGAATACCCTCTCATCACCTAGTTGTCCTATAATCCCTCATATTTGGTACAGCACTATTCAGTTCCGACAATCTCCTATACCATTACCTACCCAACCATGTTAAGGATGACGAGGGAGCTATGTGCTATACCCACTTGGTAGAATACCTAACTAACAGTACTATAATTATCCCTCATACGTATATGGTAGGAAAACTCACATATTCGAGCATTGATAAACACGTTTGATACGGCTCATGCAGGTTCTGAGCGAATAGCCCACTATAATTTCCCCCTTTCTCATCCCCTGCAGCACCTTTTGGTTATCGGAACCCCCCTCATATAGAGTACCATTTTAAAGCTTACAATCAGACCTTCAATTTGACTATACACAAATAGTCCGTCATCGGCACAGTCGGAAGTCACAGGGGAAGAAGAGTGAATGCGGACCGATATTCCCGAAAACGGAAACCACGTTTTTCAACTTCTTTCACAAATTTTCGATACTTCTAACAAAGCGAAATGAAATCTGTTTGAAACGGGACCACCACGGATACTGGTAGAACAAATTTCAAAAAGAACCAGACAGATTGGTACCAGATTAAAGAAATGCAAGGTGTTCAGACATACAAAAAAAAAAAAAAAAAAATCGTCGTCCCACGACAACCCGAATTGAGTACCTCCTCTTTCGCGCGCCTTCGGCGCTTTGAAGTCGGTCAAAAATGACACCGCTATGTCTTCCAAGA
The DNA here is from genome assembly GCA_009739505.2 of Apolygus lucorum. Lineage (NCBI taxonomy): Eukaryota > Metazoa > Arthropoda > Insecta > Hemiptera > Miridae > Apolygus > Apolygus lucorum. The sequence continues at coordinate 23,906,759 of CM019181.2, forward strand.
ACTCCAGTAAATTGAGTATATCTGCGAAGGATGCTTGGCGGTTTAGCAGAACTCTGTAGTTGCTTCTCTCTTCATCATATTTCTGGCAGTCCATGAATAAATGTTCTGCATCCTCCAGTACATCGCACTGATCACAAAGTTGGCTAGAGGCGTAGCCGTATAAATTTAAGATTTTATTTATCTTCCCATGTCCCATTCTGATTCGGATGAGGGTTACCAATTTTTCCCGAGATAATTTCCATTTTTTGAACCATGGGTTTGTTCTTATGCGTGGGCACACTCGGAAATGAAATTCGCCTACAGTTCCCGACCGGTGCTCATATACCATTTGCCACTCACGAAGCATCTCGTTGTTGCAGACAGATCTAGCCTCATGTACGGGGATTTTGATATTTGTGATAGTCTGTAATTGAACGGCGTCTTTGGCAATCATATCTGCTCGTTCGTTTCCCACTAATCCACAGTGGCTAGGTACCCATTGTATATGGATATTCTGCATGGTTGCTATTAGTTGTCTTGCACTTTCGATCACCAAATAGTGTCTGGCTCGTCCCTCTGAAACACCCTGGATACTCATACATGCAGATCGTGAATCAGTAATTATTACTGTATCTTCAACGTCTTTATTTCTTATTAGTTTGACTGCATACCAAATGAGCTCCGAGCTCATTACTTTCATGATCTGGGGAAGCGCGTAACAATATTCCCGTTCGTCTTGTGGATCGTAAAGTACAATTCCAGGTGGTTTTTCCGGTGTTAGGGTACATAATATACAATACAGTCTTGCTCCAGCAAAATTGGGTTCAGCTGACGCAGATAGCGCTAGTGTGGCCCTTGGAAAGATCACCCTTGAGCATACAGACTGATATGCCCTTAGAGGAACCTTCTGCTCAAATATTCTACATATTTGTCAAACAACATCTAAATTTAATAAAACATCCGATTTTTTTTTTTGGACAAGTGAGGGATTAAGTACCCGCAGTGTGTGTTTCGGATGTTTCGGCCAACAGCGCTTTGGGTGGTCTCATTCGATTATAAAAATTCTGTTCTTTTTTAAATTGGTGGAAAAACAATACTTCTCGAGAGCTTTCGAGCAACCATAGCTCGATTCCAAGGGTTCATTATTAAATCACTTTTGGCGAACATATAAGAAGAACTGCATATGGAGCAGCACATAATACTCTTGGTCACCTTATGAAGAACATAAACGTAGTAGAGGAGCCCTACGAATCGCCTGTGCTTACCGAACAGTATCAAAACCCGCTATCTTTGTCCTCACGAGTGTCGTACCCATTCAGCTGATGGCTTCAGAGAGGAAAAGAATCTTTGAGAGAAGGGATGAAGGAAACAGGGCCAGCATAGAAAAGGAAGAAAGGGAGCGCACCAGGACAAACTGGCAAGATATATGGACGGGAGAACATAGAGGGAGATGGACTGCATGGCTGGTGCCAAATATTCAGGCGTGGATGGAAAAGGAAACATCGAAAAAATTCGAGGAAAATTGAAAAAAGTCATTTATATTTATTTCATAGCTATGTACACCAAACTTTTGAGGAAAATAAGTACATTATTTTTGATTTTAATGTGTTAAACTCGACTTTTATTGCGAAGAGTAAGGTGTATAAGCCCGCCAGGCCCCGTTTTTGGTAGACTTAGGTTGCCATCCAGTAGTATACATCTATGGTAATTACTCAATGACATAATGAGATTGAGAGAAGAAACCCCCTGAATTCTTCGTTTTTCCATGACCTTTCAGGATTCCCTAGTTGGGAGGCCACTCAAAGTAAGTTCCTACTCATACCTAATCAATTTTATGTGGAAGCCACTTCCCTATCGGACTGACACATTGTGTTTGTGACAGCTCTACCGTCGGGCTCTCATGAATAACAAAACAGCGAACCGCGGGACCGACGAATTCCAAACCGCGCTCTCCCTTTATTCCGCGAGCTCGAATATTTTCAAGAATTTGCCATTTTCTCGCTGCAAAAAGGTGGTTCAACCGACCACATTTTTATAGAACACCTCTGAGTAGTTTTCCGGTTAGGTAATCCGTTGTGATTTAGCGGTCGACAGCGGAGTTTCAAGGTTTCGCCAGACAATTTCTTTCTCGTTCTAAGAGAAACAAATGGGAAGGCGTCAGAGAAGGGAGAGGAAAGTACTCGTTATTTACTGGTGAGTCTACACCTGCAATAGGACCGCCTCCGTTTCTGATTCACTCGTTATAACGATGAAGGTTCGGATGATGTCCTCTCATGAAACTGAATAGGTAGTCTTGTGGGGTAAATTTAAAAAGAAAACGCTGCAAATTACTACACAAAGGTTTATTATTTTCCTATATAGATCACTCGTCTGCAAAGAACACGGCTTTGCCATTGTTACCGCCAATAAACTTGAAGAAAAACATCGATCGCATTTCGATCAGCTGACATTTGAACGGAGATTAGGCCTCTTTTGCGATTCACTTTCGTGAAGCTGGGTGTAGCCGGATATAAAAAAAGTCTGCCAAGTGGGTGTGGCACATAGCTTCCTCGTATCCATAACCCGATTATATAGATGATCAGATGCATTGTTGTTAATCTCAAAACACCAATCTCTAAGTACCTTCCACTACCCTCATAGGGGACCACCTACCACGCTAATCTGGACAATCCTAGAAAATTTCATCAAATTCGGATGAAAAATTAAGTGAGTAGATGTATGTGATTGGATCAAAAAAATACTAAGCCTCGGCTGGGATTCGAACCCGCGACCCCTGGGGGGACAGTTGAAGTTACGGCTGTTACAAGGAATTCACGTTTGCGCATGCGCAGTCGCTTCTATCAGTCCTAACGTGATGATTTTCATAGGGGACCATCTAAATACTAATCTGTAACATCCCTGAAAATTTCATTGAAATCGGATGGAAAATGTAGAAGTTATGGCCGTTACAAGGAATTCAGATTTGCGCATGCGCAGTCGCTTCTATCAGTCCGGGGATGATGATTTTCATAGGGGATCGTCTACACACCAACCCGCACAATCCCTGAAAATTTCATAGAAATCGGACTATGACTTCGTATAGTTATGCGCGTTACAAGGAATTCATGACAGACACACAGACAGACAGACAGACAGACAGACAGACACACAGACAGACAGACAGACACGGAACCAAAATTGTTCAAAAAGGTCTAAAACGCAAAACGCGAGTGGAAATTTTGATTTTGGAGAACTTTTTTTTTTCGTCCTTGAAAAGTGAAAACAAAGCTTCCGCTACCTTGGTAGACTCGGAAGCAAAATGTTGAGGAAGAGTAGTTTGAACGTGTTCTTGGTGTCCAAACTACTTCAAAACACCCAGCAAAATTGTTTGTAATGCACCCATGAAATATGTAAAATCTGATGTTGGATTATAAAATTCAATTTCAAATTTTAAAATTGAACGTTTTCAACATTTTATTTTCAAGTGTGTTGCTTCCGAGTCTACCAAGGTAGCTGAAGCTTTTTTTTTCATTTTTCAAGGTTGAAAAAAAAGTTCTCCGAAATCAAACTTTTCACTCGCGTTTTGGGTTTTAGACCTTTCTGAACAATTTTGGTATCGTGTCTGTCTGTCTGTAATGAGTGTGACTATCCGATTGAAATTTTCAATGAAATTTTCAGGGATCATACAGATTAGTATTTAGATGGTCCTCTATGAAAATCACCACCTTCAGACTGGTAGGCCACTGCGAATGCGCTAACGTTTCCTTGTTACAGCCATAACTCCTCCATTTTCCATCTGAATTCGTTGTAATTTTCAGGGGTTATGCGGATTAGGTTGTAGACGGTCCTTGAAAATCATCTCCCCCAGACGAATAGTAGTTGCAGCGCATGCGCAAACGTGAATTCCTTGTAACAGCCATAAGTTCGACATTTTCCATCCGATTTCGACGAAATTTCTCAGGATTGTTCAGACTGGCGTGTAGATGGTCCCCTATGAGAGTAGTGGAAGGTACTTAGATATTAATGTTTTGAGATTAACTACTATTATTTTCAATAATAAACCTTTGGAATCGACCAAGAAAACATTTTTTTTAACACCCCCTCAAAATTTGTTGGTTTACGTTTGGTACGTAGAATCCAAAAATTGAATAAAAAAGCTGCAAATTATTACACAATGGTTCATTATTTCTCTATATACACTTTTTTATATACACTTTTTTCATTGACTTTGCCCAAGTTTTTGACCGCATTAACAGGAGTTACTTATGGTACAAGTTGTCCTGTATGGGAGTATCCACAAAATTTATTGCTGCTCTAAGGAGCTTGTATGAGATCACGAGTTCGGCTGTGCTTCTTCCCGGTGGATCAAGTACGAAGTACTTCGAAACTTATATGGGAGTGAAGCAGGGCTGCCTGGCTTCACCATTGCTCTTTGCTTTATTTCTGAATGATATGCATGATTTTGTGGGTGGAGGACTCTATGCTGGCAACCGGAATATCAGGCTGTTGATGTACGCTGATGATGTGGTTTTGATGGCGTCCAATGCTTCAGTACTCCAGAAAATGATTGACAGGGTTGAAGAATACTGTTGCCACTGGGACTTGGAGCTAAATCCCACGAAATCCAAGGTCATGGCGTTCAGGAATGGGGGTAGGTTGGCGGAGAGAGATAGATGGACATATAAAGGAAACGCCATTGAAGTCATGAATAAATATAAATATTTAGGTGTTCTCCTAACCCCAAGCATCTCCTTCTCAGCTCATTTAGAACAAAAAATGGGGGTCGCGAAGTTGGCTATTCAAAGTGTTTGGAGGAACTTCTTTATGATGTCGCAGGTTACGTTTCCTTCCAAATTAAAAGTTTTTGAGGCAATTGTGAGGGCAATCTTATGTTATTCCTCGCAAATATGGGGTGCTAGAAATTATGATGCCGTTGAGTCTATTTTAAGATATTTTGTCAAGATGGTTTTATCACTCCCACAAAACACGTATGTGTTGTTTTTGGAAACGGGCCTTAAACCTTCATGATGTAGTCACACTTTGACTACATCATGAAGGTGTTTAAATTGCCAGACAGCAGATTACCAAGAATATTGGGGAAGGAATGTCTTAAGTATAACGTCTTTTGGGCGAAGGATTGGGACTCACTGATCGATAGATACGGCATAGCGATAAATAAAAGTGAAGACGTTCAGTTGTGGAGTCGGGATTTCGCTAAAGCGCTGGAAGTGGTCGCTGATAAATATCATGAACAATTCATGAGTGAATTGTTGGTATCAGAGAGGCATCAGCAGTACCGAGAACTCCGGACCAGCCCGAGAATAGTAGCCCAGATCTTGTGGAGTGGGCCAATTTTGGTATCTAAATGGTTATTCAAGTTAAGAGGCGACATATTGGCGCTTAGGAGCCGCCCTTATGAGAAAGAAGAACGAACGTGTCCCATGTGTAGCGCTAATGCCATAGAAGATGCGTTCCATTTCACCGCGCAGTGCACAGCATACACCGTGGTTAGGCGCAAATTTCTTGGAGCATCGTTGATTTGCAGAGAAGAATATATGTATCTCCTGGAGAGGGCAGAGGTTAGCCTCGCTAGGTACTGTAGGGTAGCCTGGCAACTCCGTGTAAGAGCCATTGCGGAGTACAATCTTTAGTTTGCAAGGTAGATATTTATTTTTATAGTGTATATATGTATGTGTAAATTATTTATTGAAGAATCAGCTAATCTAGTATCTATGTAATGTGATCATCTAATAATATAAAAGGCCAACCGTACGTACGTACGTACGTATGCACGGAGGGGTTGAAGGGGTCGTGGGAGTGGGGAGAGTTGGAGGCTGGAGGGGTTGGGGGCGGGAGGAGTCGGAGGAGTTGGGGGCGGGCGGAGTTGGGGGCGGGAGGAGTCGGAGTGAGTGGGTGGAGGAGAGAGTCGGAGGAATTGTTTTTGACTACTTTTTGTAGGCTTTTCAGCTAGTAAATAATATTTAATTAAAAAAAAGAAAAGAAAATTAACTCATCTGTCGATCCTAATAGGATTAAGATTATTACATGACTCTCCATATCTATTATAAAATGTATTAATTTGTTCCAAATAAAGCATGTTTTCTCTCTCTATCTCTCTTTCTCTCTCTCTCTCTCTCTCTCTCTCTCTCTCTCTCTCTCTCTCTCTCTCTCTCTCTCTCTCTCTCTCTGTATAATGAGGAATTTCACCGATTTCTGTTTGCAATTTTCCTGAATAGTTAATGGTGTGGGATAGATGAAAATCGGGCTGATTTCGGAAAATAAGTCTCCTGTTATTTTTGGGAGACAATCAAAATTTTTGATTTCAAAACTAACCGGGAAAACGGACGTGCAGCGGGAACGCTCGCTGATTGGGCTGTTCGGATCGCCGTCTCCTCCCAGTGTTGCCCATTGGGACGACAAAATCGTGTTTTCTAAGAGAAAAGTTATCAAACAAAAACAGGGGAAACCTAATTTTCCCCATCTCGCTTTTTCTATTTTTTTCTTCAGTTTTTCGATTTCGAACTTTACTGTTTCATGAAATTTTGCATCTGGGGACTATGGATTTCTCGATCTCAGCGCTTCAAGCGGCCATAAATGAACTATTCCAGCATGACGTCATTTTCCCGGTTTTTTTAAACATTCGTATTTTCTACACTGTTTTGTTTATTCGTAAATTAGGAAGTTCGGGCTGAAAGTTTGCCTTAGGGGGTTTTTAGAGGTGCTGAATCCGATTTTGGGGTCAAAAATAGGAAATTCCGACATGGTGAAATTCCTCATTGTAAGAGAGGGCCTCAAGGCCCTAAATTGTACAGATAAATAATAAAAACAGTCAAACAGTCTCTCTTATTTCTCTATATAGATAATTCGTCTGCGAAGCCACCAACCATCCAACATGAAGAAAAACATCGATCGTATTTCGGTCAGCTAAAATTTGAACGGAGATTAGGCCTCTTTTGCGATTCACACTCGTGTTTCTGATTTATCGTACGTCCAACCCTTAAATTCTCGTAGGGAGCGAACGGTTTGTCCTACAGAGCTCCGCGTGGTCTCAAAAAAATTCTAAAAATTCTATAGAATCTTAAATTGAAGGAAAAACAATACCTTTATATCAACATTTTTTGAGTTAGGGCGTTTCCAAAATTCATTTTTGAACCCTTAGAAGTGATCTACATCAACCAAAATCTTCGGGGCACAACTAGACCCTAAATGGAGCCTACATACCAAATTTCATCAAAATTGATCAATGCTAAGTGGGGAAAGTGCCGCTTACGGGTACGGCGGACGGACGGCCAAATTTTTACTCGATTTTTGGATTCTACGTACCTTGAAACGTAAACCAACAAAATTTGAGGGGGGTTACAAATTTTTTTTCCTTGGTCGATTTCAAAGGTTAATTATTGAAAAAATGAACCAAAATATTGGTTCCGTGTCTGTCTGTGTGTGTGTCTGTCATGAAATCCTCGTAACGGGCATAACTGTACGAAGTGATTGTCCGATTTCGATGAAATTTTTAGGGATTGTGCGAGTTGGCGTGTAGACGGTCCCCTACGAAAATCATCACCCCCGGACTGATACTACTGACCCCGATGTGTAATAATTTGTAGCGATTTTACAATTTCAAGATAATTAGAATGTAAATGTTATTCTACACAATATGTTCACTTCTCGTCAATGATATTGACCTCGTGCGGTGGCCTGCTAGGACGCCACACTGCTGGAACCGCTTCTGCGGTGGAGCAACTCGGATGGAAAACGCCGTTTAGCGTCCCTCTGGGGATATCGACGCCCTCGCGAAGGGTCAGCCCGCTCGTCTCGCGCATTTTATTGGTCGTTCCGGAGTACAATGGATGGACTGACAACCTGCTGGTGCCTCGCGCGTGCTAAACAGAACTGCTCCGCTCAGTATCAGTCGCCGCTATCGCGCTAAACGATCGCAATTCCGCTCGACCGCCGGCGACCAAGCGCTGGAACTTTACGACTCGACGGACCATTAGCGACGAGGAGGTTTCATTGTTCCACGTGTCTGGAGCTCCCTCCGTTACTGAGTCGGGCCAATTGAGCTGGGGAAAGTAAAATTAACGCAGTGAAGAATTCTTCTTTATTACAAGACATAAAGTTAACGAGCTGAAGAGCCAAGCTGTACGTCAGTCACCAAATTACCCTCGAATCCAGCAAAACGTGGCACATTGCTTCCTCGTATTGAATGAGACCACGCAGAGCCCTGTAGGACCAATCGTTCGCTCCCTACGAGAATTTCGTCCCTATACCTACCTGGTAAACCATGTAAGTGGGTATTTTTTTTCGAAAATAAGGTTTTGAGCTTTTCGGGTAAATTAGGGTCGCTTGATTCATTTAGTGAAGCCGTTTTCCAATCTGAAGAATAGTTTTTTTATCCAGAAAGCATTAAAAAACGTGTAAGTCGGTTACCTCTTTTTTCGCCGGAAAACCATGAAAGTCCGGTGTATGCCGTCATAAGAGTGAGCAGCTCACGCTGGTGGCAAGTTTTCATCAAAGATAGTCAGTTTTGCTTCCGAGTCTACCAAGGTAGCGGAAGCTTTGTTTTCACTTTTCAAGGACGAAAAAAAAAGTTCTCCAAAATCAAAATTTTTACTCGCGTTTTGCGTTTTAGAACTTTCTGAACAATTTTGATTCCGTGTCTGTGTGTCTGTCTGTCCGTCTGTCATGAATTCCTTGTAACGCGCAAAACTATACGAAGTTATTGTCCGATTTCTTTGAAATTTTCAGGGATTGTGAGGGTTGGTGTGTAGACGGTCCCCTATGAAAATCATCATCCCCGGACTGATAGAAGCGACTGCGCATGCGCAAACGTGAATTCCTTGTAGCGGCCATAACTTCTACATTTTCCATATGATTTCAATGAAATTTTCAGGGATGTTACAGATTAGTATTTAGATGGTCCCTTAAGAAAATCATCACCTTCGGACTGATAGTAGCTACTGCGCATGCGCAAACGTGAATTTCCTTGTCACGGCCATAACTTCCACATTTTTCACCCGATTTCAATGAAATTTCCAGGGATTATGTGGATTAGGTTGTAGACGGTCCCCTACGGAAATCATCATCCCCGGACTGATAGAAGCCACTGCGCATGCGCAAACGTTAATTTCCTGGTAACAGCCATAACTTCCACATTTTCTACCCGATTTCGATGAAATCTTCAGGTATTATGTGGATTAGGTTGTAGACGGTCCCCTACGGAAATCATCATCCCCGGACTGATAGAAGCCACTGCGCATGCGCAAACGTGAATTTCCTTGTAACGGCCATAACTTCTACATTTTCCATCGGATTTCAATGAAATTTTCGGGGATTATGTGGATTAGGTTGTAGACGGTCCCCTATGAAAATAATAGAGAATGGTTTTTCATAGAGGGATTCATTCATAGAGGGATGGTCCCCTGTGAGAATCTCAAATCCTATTCATTACATTAGTAGGCCTCGATAGCTCAGAGGGTAGACCGTAGAACTGTCCCCCAGGGGTCACGGGTTCGAATCCCAGCCGAGGCTAAGCATTTTTTTGATCCAATCGCATACATCTACTCACTTAATTTTTCATCCGAATTTGATGAAATTTTCTAGGATTGTCCAGATTAGCGTGGTAGGTGGCCCCCTATGAGGGTAGTGAAAGGTACTTAGAGATTGGTGTTTTGAGATTAACTACTATGTATCGGATCATCTATACAATCGGGTTTTGGATTCGAGGAAGCTATGTGCCACACCCACTTGGCAGACGTTTTTACATTATTTAGGAGGATAATTTTAGATGAATTGATTGATTTTGTTGGCTGTTTGACCTAGCTGTAATGCTGATGTTAGGAAGAACAACAAGAGATTAGTAGTGTGCTATTGGTCTGCTTATGTTTTACAGGAAACTCTGTAAAATTAATGATACAAGAGATAATAATTAAGGAAATCCAGCTCTGACCAATCCCTAACCCATCCTCAATCCACCCCTAATCCATCTATAACCCATCCCCAGCTCATCCTTAACCCAGCCTTGACCTATCCCAACCCCTAACCCGTCCCTAGCCCATCTCCAGCCTATCCTTAACCCCTATCCCATCCCTAACCTAACTCATACCTAACCCATCCTCAATCCATCCCTAGTCCATATCCAACCTATTCCTAACCCATCCCTAGTCCATTTCTAACCCAACCCAGCCCTCACCTATCCCAACCCCTAACTTATACCCAGCCCAACCCTAACCCGTCCCTAGCTTATCTCCAACCTATCCCTAACCCCTATTCCATCCCTAACCCATCCTTAACCCATATCCAGTTCATCTCTAACCCATACCTAACTCATCCTTTGTTTTAATGAAACAAAAGTAGGTACCTAGTTGCCTCATATTAAATGCATACCTACCTAGGTACAGTTGTGATAGGTAAAATGTTCCTATAAGTACTAATGGTTGTGATTTAAGAAATGGTAATTGAGGAATTGGTAGTATATTGAATAATTTATTGCTCAAATCTAGTAATATCTTAAACTGAAGACTATCGTTTTGACTCTAGGAGCCTTAAAGTTGGACTGCGTATTAGTCAACGCCTATGAATTTTCATTTAAATATTTTCCTTTTGCATCGATTTGGGTATTTTGTGTAACCTTGAAACCTGGAGAAAAAAATTGAATAATATTCCTAATAATAAAATAACCCAAGTTGGGTATATTTTCATAAAAATCAAAATGAAAACCATGTAAGTCGGGTGTCAAAGGCTGGGTAAAAGCATGTAAGTCCATTTTTTCGTTCGCTGAAGTAAATTTTGATGAAATTAGTCTCAGGCTCTTTGAAATACTACTGTTACCACCAATTTTATGGAATGGAACGAAAAAACTTATTGTATATGGAATGAAAACTTAATGATTAAGTTTTTAGTGTCCCCTGTAGTATCCCCCCCCCAAAAAAAATAGAACTATTTAAAGAGAAGAAGTCTGTAAATTATTTTAAAAAAAGGCGCAACTCTTGTGTCGGCGACACGGGCTCTTAGCCTAATGCCGAACAATATTATTCATTAATTTGCTTTGTATTATCATTTTTTTATTGTATATTATCTTCTTCATGAATAAAGTCTCTCTCTCTCTCTCTCTCTCTGTAAAATTTGATAAACTCGACTATGGTTTACCAGGTATAGGGACGATTTAAGGGTTGGGCGTACGATAAATCAGAAACACGAGTGTGAATCGCAAAAGAGGCCTAATCTCCGTTCAAATTTTAGCTGACCGAAATACGATCGATGTTTTTCTTCATGTTGGATGGTGTTACGTTCTTCTTTTTATTCGATTTTTGGATTCTACGTTCCTTGAAACGTAGACCAACATATTTTGAGAGGGTGTTAAAATTTTTTTTCTTGGTCGATTCCAAAGGTTCATTATTGAAAATAATAAACCAAACTCACGTGTATTTTGAGACCTCCCTCGGTAGAATCCGTTTAACCGTTTAGGCGAGATCCTGTCGATCACTGCGTGTATAAAGATTATTGGAAGCGTCTAATAAACCAAAACAACGGTCGGTGGGATATCGACGCGTAATTAACTCGAGGCTCAGGTGAGCTGATAATGAATTGCGTTGCGATCTGCTTGACGCGTGTCAATTTTGCGCAACTCAATCAGCTCGCCTCTGGGGGGACGATGCGGCTACGCGATCGATCCGATCCCCTGCCATCGCATCAGGAATAGGTTGAACAATCGGAACTGCTCTATTATTTATCGGGACGACTACGAGCCCATCCGATTAATAATAATTCCTCTCAACGCATAATTCCTGTTAAATCGTTGATGATATGAACGGTTAATAATATAACGGTGATGTGGCAGCAAATATGGCGAGTGAGGAGGCGTTTTCTTGGCGCAAAAAGTTTGCATCGAATTCAAGAATCGAATGAGACCAACTAAAATAGTCTTAGTTTCAAGGCTATACTATGAATCATTCGCCACCTATCTTACTTGTGCACAGTTAGCGGTATACCTTTTATTTAGGTCAATTTTGACTTGGTATTTTCTATGGTAATCCAAAGTGAACGGTGCAACCGAGCGCCGGTTGATCTCAATCGATTCAGCGATGAAAATTAAAGTTAATATCGTACTTCGATATTATATTACTCTTAAATTATTAAAAGCAAAGTAAAGTAAACAACCTTTTCAGGACCACCCGGAGCTCTGTAGGACAAACCGTTCGCTCACTACGAGAATTTAAAGTTTGGACGTACGATAAATCAGAAACACGAGTGTGAGTCGCAAAAGAGGCCTGATCTCCGTTCAAATTAAAGCTAACCGAAATGCGATCGATGTTTTTCTTCATGTTGGATGGTTGGTGGCTTTGCAGACGAGTGATCTATATAGAGAAATAATGAACCATTGTGTAATGATTTGCAGCGTTTTTTTATTGACCCTGATGTGATGCTCACACAGTAATACATCCTTTGAGCCCTGAGGAAGGCGATAAATTCACCGAAAGCTCGGCAAAAGAGGAGTTTGATTCTGAGGACCCCATTTCTAATCAGTTGACTGATAATTGTTTGTTGGATCGATATCACACTTGCTGTTGTGTTGTAATTTGTCGCGTTTTTTTCGTTATTTTTGTAGGGCACCTCCTCTCAGCCGTTATGACCTCGTAAATGCGAGTTGCTGACAATCAATGACCAATGATTCTTGTCGTGCTATGTTGACTAAGGGCGGAATTAATAGACAAGGCTTGAATGTGAGCGAGCACTCAATTATCTGAGTTGAGGGTCGGCCTCGACTCAACAGTCCGTATTCATAGTTGATTGGGACGGCCCACTTAAGTGTTGTGGTCGCCTGAGTGCACACTGAGCCTGAGGGGACGCTCAGGGGCTACTCAACTTATTTTCACCTTTAAGTTGGCAGCCTTGGTGGGGATATTTCCCTGTTTTATGGATATTTTGGGTAAAAAGCACGAGGAAATTCCCCTCTCGTATTCTGCACTGATCGTGAGTTATAACCTTGTCACCGGTTCTCTGTGGTTATAACAGTAATGAAAAGTTTCTTATTGCATTTTCGTTACTGTGGATGTGCATGCTAATTTTTCTATTTTGTCCGATTTCCTACAAGTAACCATTAGTTTTGAGTTATTAGCAGTGGTGAATCAATCAAATTGAAGTCTGTTCAATTATATGAGGGTGCTGACATTTTTTTGGAGTTTGTAACTTGATTTTTATCTCCGCAATTTCATCAATGAATTTGCTGCCTTCCGGACTCGACTATATTGTTCTGAAGAAGGTAAGAAATTATGATTTCCTTAAATTAGCAGTAAAAGTATGTATCTACATGTAGGTACTATACGAAAAAAAGAACCACTATTCAAAGTAATACACACAAAAAGACATTTTGATATCCTTTTTATGAGTGTTCTTAGGCATCATTTACCAAAATCAACCCATTGATTGTTTCAGACAAATTAACTTCTCTCGGCCGAATGAAGAAGGTTTATCCACAAGCAAATATACGAATATTTATTTATGACGTTTGGAACCCTTCAAAACCTTTTTCTACCTACTTAATTATTTACCTGTGAGAAACAATATGAAGCCCGAAATAAACTCTTACCTATATGGATGTTTTTTTATTCAACTTGTACTATATTAAAAACCCATATAATTTTCTACAAGTATTTTCTACTTTATCATTTTACTAGATCGTAAAACAAGAATGAATATTGAGAACGAAGGCGAGAATGTTTGACAACTTCAAGAAAGAAACTCACAATCTCGGAAGATTTCACCGATATATTGAAAAGAGTGTTGAAGGAAATTCAAGTTTGCGATGATCTTCATTGGATATTTTTGACGGAAAAAATTTGTCTAATCGCCTTATTTTTATTAGACAAACAAAAAAGATAGGTAGTTGACTTGCTGTACACTATTTTCAGTAGGAAAATCTGATAATAACTGTGGCTGAGGGGCACTTAAGGTACCACCGGCCAGCACTCAGGATTTTGCACCATTGACTCGAGGGTGGGCCTCCACTCAACGCTGAGTTTGGTTTATGAATACCGTTGAGTGCTCCCTCAGGGCGCCCTCAAATCTTGTCTATGAATACAAATGAGTGCCCTCCAACTCTTATCGATGCATTTGAGGGTGCACTCAGACTTAAGTAATGACTGAGAATTCCGCCCTAAATCATGAATTGCAACGTCCTTAGTGGCCGTATCCAAATATCAACTTACTCGTTGAATCGGGCGCAAAAAATTGAATATAAAACCATCAAAACCGAATTTAGAAAATGTTTAGATGTCCAATAATGGTTCAAGCGACGATGAAAGTGTAAGCAATGGTTATTTCTATGTGAAATGTCACTCACTATTATTCATGGTTGGTCCTACACCAATTTGTTCTTCGAGGTTATTGAAATGTGATACTCCAAACATTCAGAGGTCACGTGTCACTCCTTGTTTATGGGAGCTCTGTAAGCTGTAAATTTTCGTTCCGCAGCTTCCCCCGACGTAAAAAAATGAAATTACCGGATCGATCTCTCCAGATGCCGCAGTTAACTATCTTTAGAATTTACGACTTCCCATCTTCAAAAACATCCCACCGTTTTACTGAAATCTCATGGGAGGCGTTCTGCTAACCCCAACGCAATTCAGAGGAACTTGAGAAACACGAAAAAAGGGGAGCTTTGAAATTGTTTCAAGTCAAGATGTTCGATATCGTGAATCGTTTATTTTTCCATGCTGTCCACCGAGTTACGTCTTGCTTTCCACGATGAGTCTTGGAATAAATTCGAATATCTCACAGCTTTTGGCACGAATTTAAAACATTCCAACTTCTCGATAGACCAGAATACGTTTACGACAGCTCATACCGTCAGGCTTGTGCTAAAACAGTGATAGCGAATTTTTCAAAATTTGGATCGTTGGATCTTTCATAATTTCCAAATTTTCTTCATTCACTCAATTATACTCAAGATGACACTGTTCAGTGTGTGGTTCGTGTTTCCTTGTCCGCCTACTCTTCACTTCGAAATAATCTCAGAACCTAATACCTGCTTAAAATGAGTTCAACTTCCTGATTCCCTTCGGTTGTCTATTTATAAGTCGAAAATCGGTTGTCTGCCAATCCATGAAGGTGATTGACAAGAAGACTGTCTACAGGAAATATGAGCTGAGCGAATAATTGATTTGGAACACCATCGTGTTTAATTTACCTTTCAACTACGCAATTCTTTTAATAGTTGGAATTTGCCATCCTTTTAGCTCATCATAATGTTTCATTATTCAACATGTGGTTGAAATGTTGAGTTTGTATTGAAAGTAATACTCAGTGAAAAATGGGTTTTTGTGAGTGTTACTCGGAAAATCTGACTATGTTCCAGTGTTGGGCAAAAATTAGCTATAGCTAACAGCTAAATATTTAGCTAAATATTTATTATCTTATAAGTTGGGCAGTATCTTATCAGTTGGGGCGGTATCTTAATAAGATATGGTATCTTAATAAGACACCGCCCCAACTGATAAGATACTGCCCAACTTATAAGATAATAAATATTTAGCTAAATATTTAGCTGTTAGCTATAGCTAATTTTTGCCCAACACTGCTATGTTCTAACTTTGACTATCTCAAAAATTGATTAATTTAGAAAGGGTAAAAAAAGTTAATTCGAATTCCTAGCGCCTACTGAAGTGAAGGGATGGTGATGTAAGTTTTTGAGAGGAAAATAACCAACCGGCCCGAAACTGTAAATGATAATTTGTAGGGTTGAGAATGAGGATTGGTAGGGGGAGTAATATATAGGAGGAAGCTCGGCCCGAAACCGGATAACTTCCTGGAGGGTAAGGAAAGTAAGAAAAAC
Organism: Apolygus lucorum; assembly: GCA_009739505.2. Classification (NCBI taxonomy): domain Eukaryota; kingdom Metazoa; phylum Arthropoda; class Insecta; order Hemiptera; family Miridae; genus Apolygus; species Apolygus lucorum. The sequence goes on from CM019181.2 coordinate 23,922,546, forward strand.
CTAAACCTACGAAGTATCGAGAAGAGCTGAGACAAATGTGCTTGTTGAATGAGTCTAGTTGAAGGTTTGAGTAAGAATGCTTGACGGCTGATTCTGGATTCCGATTCTGGATAGTGATAGGGCCGAATGTCACGTCACCATCCTTCCCCCTCCTTTACCTGAGATACCTCCGGAATCTGTCTCTTCTCTTTATTAGGAAAGTCTGCATAATACTAAGAAAAAATTCTGCCAAGTGGGTGTGGAACATAGCTTCCTCGTTTCCATAACCCGATTGTATAGATGATCCGATGCACAGTAGTTGATCTCGAAGTACCTCCCACTACCCTCATAGGGGACCAAAAAAACATCAACCCGCACAATCTCTGAATATTGTTGGAAAATGTAGAAGTTATGGTTGTTTCAAAGATTCAAGTTTGCGCATGCGCTAAAAATACATTCAATTTGGGAGCCATGATTTTCATAGGGGACCATCTCCGCCCCAACTCGCATAATTCCTGAAAATTGTCGTTGAGGTTTGCTGCGTGGACCTGGGTCTGGAGCATCGAATTGAGTCTGGTTCATTGGTGGTTCATCTTCTCCAGAAAGTTGCACCAGATGGAATTGGTTCCGCCGAACACTGCAACCTTGACTAGTTTCAACAAGGTAGGATCTGGGAGATACCTTCTCCTGGACGATGCCTTGTTGCTTCAAGCCACGGACGTAAACAGGTTCTCCCATCCTGAGATCTGGCTTCTCTTTCACAGCTCCATGTCTTCGATCGCAGTACTGTTTTCAATTCTCTCTCGAACTTTTCAAGTTGTCCCCTGTCTGGGTGTTTTGGTTCGAGGTTGTCTGATGTAACGGGCACCATGGTCCTGAGACGGAGCCCAATGAGAAGCTCAGAAGGAGAGAATCCGTTCTTTAGAGGGCTTGAATTGTAGAAGAGTAGGCCTATTCTAATATTTTCGTTTCCATTAGGATCTTCTTTGCTGTGTGAAAGGCTGATTCTGCCAGTCCATTTGACTGAGGAAAGTGTGGGCTGCTGGTGACAGCCTGGAAGCCCCCACGACTTGGCAAATGCTCTGAACTCCTCAGAATCAAATTGAAGCCCGTTGTCTGACCGAACAATACGAGGGACTCCCTGATGGCTGGAGAGTCTCTGGAGAACTAATATCACAGCTGCTGAAGTTGTAGTGTTGAGCTTTTGTACTTCCAAAAACCGTGAAAAGTAGTCCTGTACTACCAAGAAAAAATCTCGATTTAGCTGCATAAGGTCGCAGCCAATAATGGACCATGGAAGATCGGGAAATAAAGTTGGTAGTAGAGGATCTTTTCTTGGATACAGTTGGTAGTAGAGGATCTTTTCGTTGACGGTGCATACGTAACAATCAGCTACCTTCTTTTCCATATTTTTCGAAATATTTTATATGATATGGTGCGTTTGAACTTTTCTAAGAATTATTATTTTATCTAAACAGTCCGTACAAGTTTTAGCGAGCGAATGAATACTTTTATTTTAACACCTGAAATAATAGGGTAGTAACATGATGGGAGGAAACTTGGTAACTGAATTGTCCGAAATAATAATTTAAGTCTTGAAGCCGTGAAATTTAACAATTTAGATTAAAACGTTGGGAATAAAATAAATAAATGAACTTGTAGCTCCGCCACAAACCACATCCCCCCTTAACCGAGGACGTAGTCCTGGAAGCGGACAGGTATTCTCCGGATTCGTCCAGAACGTCTCAAAACGGGTGCCTCAACATCTTCTTCTGTTCTTCTGACTCCAATTTGTTCTGTTGATCTTCTCCAACTCGCTGTTGGTCTGTGGCTGGTTGATATTGAGCTTCTGCCTGCTGTTCCAGAAACCTCTGTGGTTCTGGTTCAGCTCGTGACCTCTCCATCGAAATGCTCCTTCCTGTTAGGCTTTCCTCTTCCCTTTCCACGAACGCTGGTTTCAGTCGGTCGATGGGTATTGGGGTGTCTTTTCCTTTCACCTTTACTATGAAGGTAGTTTCGCCCGATCGTACCACTGGGAAAGGTCCTAGATATGGCGGTTGAAGCTTATTCTTTAAAACTTCGTTTCGCACCCAGACTTGTGTACATGACCGTAGCTCTGGATGAACGAAAATTGAACGAGTATCATGCCATGATGTAGGTTTTGGCCGAATTTGCTCCATATTGTGGCGCAAGTGCTGTAGGAACTCGTGGGTTGAATTTGGTACTGACGTAAGAGGTTTATTCTCTACAAAATCATTCGGTAGTCTCAGGGTGGTACCATAGACTAACTCTGCAGCGCTACTATCCAAATCTTCCTTCAGTGCCGTCCGGATTCCTAGCAAAACCAAAGGTAAAACCTCTATCCATCGCTCCGTGTTGTGACACCGGATTGCTGACTTCAGCTGACGATGGAATCGCTCCAAAATTCCGTTGGCTTTTGGGTTGTAGGTTGCCGTGAACATGCGACAGACAGAAACTGGTTTGGACAGAAACAGAATTTGGATCTGATGATTTCGCTCGTGGCTTCCCATTGCCTCAACGCTCTGGGTTGGGCGGAGTTTTCTCTGATTTTAGAAATTTATTAGTGCATGGGTGTAGGGAATTGAAAAACTGAAAGATTCCGTTGGAATCAACAAAATTGAACAATAATTGCCAGAGAAAAACATAAGTAAATAAACTGGATATCCCATTTTTCTCTGTCAATAATTGACAGAGAATAATTATTATTGTTCGATTTTGATGATTCCAGTTGCAATCTTTCAGTTTTTCAATTCCCTACACCCATGCACTAATAAATGTCTAAAATCCATGAGAATTTCAAATTTAGCAACAACTTTCAAAGTCTTTGCCCCTACAATTTGAGGAAATACGAACCCGGAACGAGGAACGAACGGGAACCGACTGAGACCCCCTCAAGGGGTGTTCCTATCTTTGTTAGATCAGGACCCTTTAGCGCAAAAATTTTGCGATAGACACAGATGAACTTGGATCTGCTGCCCCTCCTGTGACTTGCAAAGCTCATTTGATGTATTTGAACATTACTAATGGAATAAAAATATCCATAGATTAGGAAGCTAATTTGGATCTTCCCGGTCATTATATTTTATTCAGGATTTCCTCCCCACTACTAATTCGGACCACCACTGACTGCGATTGAAAACGCTTCAGGTTTTTCATAACCCAATCTAGACTACTTGATAATTACCCATCTTGAGAATATTATCGATCTTCAATTAAATTGATAGATCATTTTCAAGTTCGTTTTTCTATCTACTCGAAAGATTGAACAAGTTGGTACCGGTTACCAACCACCAATATCACCACTAATCTAAAACTTAGATAGACACGCAACCACTCTTGGAAAATGATAGAACTAATGTTACGTAATGAACTTTTTTGTTTAGAAATACCATCAAAATGTTCGTCTTTTTCTGGATGTACCTCTAAATTGAAATCTTGCGGTTACTCTCTAAAATCAATGTTGAAAAGTTGTTGTTCCAAATCTTTGTGCCAACAAATGAATCCCAATCTATCGGTCATGAATCAACGGTATGTCTTTTTCGGGCTGATCTTGTTTTCCCTGCCTTGCATGTATATCATCATTTCCTCATTCGATCTGGCTAAAGAAAAACTTACCGAGAAGCGACTAATACAGCTCCAACTTCGCCTGGAAGAATCAAACGCCAAGGCCAGAGCGCTGGAAGACTCTGTGGATGTTCTCAGTCATCATTTGTCTTTAATCTTGAAAAGTCCTAATCAGCTGTCTTCCGTGGCCAAAGCTTTGCTGAAGAACAAGTCACAACAGATGAGGGTACCCACAGCTTATCATTTCCAGCCTCATCTCCTGCTTGAAGCTTCCAGTCTCCGTCCGGCTCTGACAATCTCCAAAGGTCGCTCTAATGTGACCATGGCTTTGGGCATACCGTCCGTCAAACGTGACGTCAAAAATTACCTCCATCTCACCCTCAAGAGCATCCTGAACGGCATGACGGATTCCGAGAAAAGAGACACCATCATAATTGTGTTTATTGCGGAGACAAAAAACGAAGTCTTGTACCCAATTATGAACAAATTTGTGGAATATTTTGAAGAAGAGTTGAACAGCGGGCTTGTCGAGGTGATTGTTCCACCTGCTAGTTACTACCCAGAAATGTCTCGACTTCGACTGACACTTGGCGATTCCAAAGAACGAGTCAGGTGGAGGACCAAGCAAAACCTGGATTTTGCGTTTCTCATGATGTACGCTCAACAAAAAGCGACTTTCTACGTTCACCTGGAGGACGACGTCCTCGCTAAACCGCGATCTGTTACTACTATGAAAAGCGTGGCTCTAGAAAGAATCAAGAGTCGTAAGCCGTGGTTCGTTCTGGACTTCTGTCAACTGGGGTTCATTGGGAAAATGTTTCGAACTAAAGACCTGCCGTTGCTCGTGCAGTTCTTCTTCATGTTCTACAACGATCAACCTGGTGACTGGCTTCTCAAGCACATAATAAAACTCAAGAGTTGCTCGTTGGACTACACGCCCCAACAGTGCACCAATGCTGAAAATAATCAGTGGATTCGTCCACATAATTTATTCATTCACATTGGAACTAACTCCTCGTTGAAAGGAAAGATTCATACGGTACGGAATGAGAAACTAGCGAGACTGATCAATAAAGTGCAGACCATATGAAAAGATATATTTATGAATTTGGTAGGGATCTTGTTACTGGAAAGCTCACAAATCTATAGTAGTTTTTGATGTGAGCTGGAACAAGTATTGCTCTCAACAACAAGTAGCTACGACATTTCGAGGCGCGAAGCGGCGAGCTTATTAATAAATATTAGATATATATTGCTAGGGGAAATATAACATTTGTATTATACCTACCTACGACTAAAGGTTCTGCACTAAATTTGGCTAAAACATGTTCCATGTTTTTATAATTTACGCCGTAGGCTAGATGCGAAGCGTTGAGTTTTTTTCTTCAAATCACAATATTATTATTTACTTTGCGTAAAAGTATTCAAAAATCACGATCAGTGATTTCAAAAATTCGCCTTGAATGGCCACGTGTCCAGCATTTACCCCTGAAAGGTTCGAGTTCTTTTTGGCGCTAGGATGCAGCAAAAGGCTAGGAGGAAAGTCGACTTGCTCTTTGTCACCCAATTGAACCATGAAAAGGCTGATTTTTGCAGACAAGTTATTCATTCAAAAAATAATAATTTGCTGCGTTTTTTAAGACCATTGTTATCTGAACCAGATTGCTGTGGAACAGAGAGCTCTCTGCAGAGCATGCGCGCCTGTTATCAGTGAGCCTCCAAAATGGTTGACACATTCGGACCACCGTCTTTGTTTTTATTCTTGTTGTTAGGAGAACACTGTCAGTTTTCTGCTTCTATTCGGCTTTTTGTCGGTTCTGTCATGTCTGGGGTAAACAAATACAGTTGTTTCGGCGACTGTAATTTGGGTAGTCGACCGGGAAGACGGGGGTTACCTATCCTCCAAAATTTACTTTTTTCCCGTCCCCAAAGATTTGTCGGAACTGGAAGTCCAGCAATTCGAAATATAGCAACCATCTCCGCGTTACCTCCAATCTTTCTGCTTACATCTAAAACCGTGTTTCCTCTAGCGAGGCTGGTCGGAAGTGTGAGAAGTGGGTGTGAAATGCAAGAGGAATGAAAGAAAATTCGTCTCAATTGCCAACAGCAGTAAGTTCGATCCTTCATCCATCGTACCCAAAAATGTAATACCTACTTAGCCTCTATGAGTTCGTGGAGACGAGTACATGATTATATGAACTCTCAACGTCTTCAAAACATACCCTGTGCATGCAGTATGTTGGTAAAAATAGAGGAAGGTACTGAGAATCGAAAAAATAACAACAAAATACGTAGGGTACTCGGAGTTCGGGGTGACTAGAAGAGTATTTTTTTGTTGAAGTTTTTTTTTTCAATTGTTTTTTAAAACAAGAGGTTAATTGTATAATTTTAACAAATCGTGCTGTGCCACTTCAACAAGGCTGACTACTGTCCCATAAATAGCTAATTTTTCAATTTTTTTCACCTTTGCTTTGAAGACGTCTTTGAATATTGCTGCTTAAATATTTCTTGAATGAATTTTTTAAAAACACACTCTGATACAGGTTCTAACAGCTCCACGGGCGATATTGGTAGGGCAGATGGGGGTTTCAAGGATTTTAGGGAATGATCATTACTTATGCGAACTTTCAGGATTTCTAATAAGTTAAGGGGGTCTCAGACGGTCGCCGTTTGTTCCTCGTTGCAGATCAGTATTTCGCGAAATCGATGGGGCAAACCCATAAAAAATTGTTCCTAAATTTGAAATTTCAAAGGATTTCAGAATTGAATTAGTGCACGGCCCTAGGGAATTGAAAAACTGAAATATTGCCGCCGGAATCATCAAAATCGAACATAAATTGCCTGAGATAAATGGGAATAACTACTGAATAAACGGTTTTCCCAATGTTTTTCCCATATTTCTCTGGCAATTATTGTTCGATTTTGATGATTCCAGTGGAAATCTTTCAGCTTTTCAATTTCCTAGGCCCATGCACTAATGAGTTTCTAAAATCCTTGAAAATTTCAAGTTTAGCTACATTTTATAGGAAAAACGTAACTGAATTAACGGTTTTTCCCATTTTGGTTTATTATTTTCAATAATAAGCCTTTGGAATCGAGCAAGAAAAAAAAATTTTAACCCCCCCTCAAAATTTGATGTTTTACGTTTCAAGGTACGTAGAATACGAAAATCGAATAAAAAAATTTCCGTCCGTCCGCCGTACGCCGTCCGCCGTACGCGGTACTTTTCTTAGCAACACTGGACCGATTTGGTTCAAATTTGGTATATGGGCTCCATTTGGGGTCTAGTTGTGCCGCGAAGCTTTTGGTTGATGTAGGTCACTTCTAAGGGGTGAAAATTAAGGGTTGAAATTTTCAGATGGTGGTAGGTGCTATTGATGGAGAACCAGTGACTTATACAGAAGGGTGATCTATACAGAAGGGTGAGATATACATAAAATAATAAACCTTTGAGCAATGATTTGCAGCGTTTTTCTCTGACAATTATTGTTTGATTTCGATGATTCCGGCGGCAATCTTTCAGCTTTTCAATTCCCTAGGGCCGTGCACTAATGAGTTTCTAAAATCCTTTGAAACTTCAAAATTAGGTACAACTTTTTATGTTTTTGCCCCTTCGATTTGGCGAATTACTGACCCGCAACGGCGATCGAATGAGACCCCACAATTCAATTAGTACCTAGATGGTTCCCTGACCGGTGAAAATTCCCGTGAAAAGGGAATGAGAACTAAGGAAAATTGCGGTTTAGAGTAAAATCATTGGTAAACTTTTACATCGAGAATTTTAATTGACCGAACATCTGGTAATAGGAGAAGCGCCCCTGACACGCTATTTACGATCAAATGAAAGGAGTAGTATGCTCCTACTCCCGACATTTTCACTTTACAACTTCTTTTAACTTAAAATAAAAAAAACTTGGAGTAGGAAAATTAGGGTATTAATGCTCATGAACGGCCAGATATGTGAGGCGAGAATGTATGACAAGGGGTTTGACAGGCGAGTTGCTCCGGAGATTGATAACGTGCGATATCATTGATACTTGCGTCTCCGTGCACCGCCCTGAGGGATTCCGAATGCGCTCTTGCGGAGCTGCGAGAAAATTCACCTCAACTCAAACTCCCCTAATTTTAATGTCTTGACCGGAGCTATGCCAAACATTTAGTGATTATGATGGTGAAGTCGTGGATGATGATGACCGGAGATGATGTTGCGAGAGTTGATCATTTTTGTATTATTATTTACTGATCAATGAGATAGAAAAATAAATCATAGGCATGTGATTTGCGGGAATTACTAGGTGTGAGTAAAGGAATAAGGATGAGAAGTAGGGTGTAAGTTAATGTTCAAGGATTATGAATGGGATAATGGTCACAACGACAATTTGCATTCTATAACAAACAGATAAAGCATTTTCTTTGTGGTGAAATCGAAATTTATTGATTTTTCCCATGAGGCACCGAAAGACTGGAATATTTCCACGTACAATCATTATTTTATCAATGGTAGAGAAAAAAAAAGCCCAACTCAAGGTCTCAACTACCTGTCCTAAAATTTAATCACGAAGATTCATTCTGGTTCAAATAGATGTCAAAAAGAAAGTAGGTGGAAAGTAACGGCAATAAAGGAGTACTGTTTTGAGGCAACATAAATATTAATTTCCTTCTTTTCAAAATGTTTTGAAATTTCTCCAAGTTTGTCTAAATTTCTTCTCTGTAACCCCAACGTCTCTTTATTTCCCTCGTTCTAATACAGGTGTAACAGCCTAGTTATCACTTCATATTACCGATTCAGATCAATCGAATGTATTCAGAGAGCTCTTCCTAAATGAGCTACTACTAGAAGGGACTAAATTATTGAAGACAAAAATATCCAATCCACTGTCTTGTATTATAGGATACAAGATACCTAATATAAATACCTACACCAAACCTTATTTGCTCCCGCGCATCAATAACATTATTGCAAAGCGACAGTTAGAAGAATGTAGGAATACGAAAACGAATAATACAAATACACAAGCAATATAAAAAAAGTGTCTTTATTTTTAGTGATTTGACTAGGTAGACAGACCTCCAAAGTATAATATCACAACATTTAAACTAGTTGATTAAAAATTCAATCAATTCAGTAAATTTCGACTGAAGATTCATGATGTAGGAAGGGTGAAAAGTATCGCACAACGATTTACTATTTTCTATACGGGGTATTAAACTCACGTAACTGACACTGGGATTCTACGACTGAAGTTGAGATTCTACGACTCATGCCGAGCAAAAAGTGTCTCTGACATGCCGAGCAATAAGTGACCCTTATTTCACTTGCACAGAACAGCGAGCCAGAAAGAAATCAGAGAACGAGCCGGATGAATAAAGCAATGAGAAGACGGAATTATTTGAAACGGGACAGCACGAATCGCAAACGGACGACACAACAAAAATTAATAATCAAACATTTATCACTGTTATCTAAGTTCCGATTCACAAAACTGCCGTCAGAGTGCATTCGGAATCCCTCGAGGCGGTGCACGGAGACGCAAGTTATCATTGACTAGCTGAAAAGCCAACTAAAAGCAGGCAAAGACTATTCCTCCGACTCTCCTCCCGCCACCAACTCCCTCCGACTCCTCCCGCCCCAACCCCTCCGACTCCTCTCGCCTCCGACTCCTCCCGCCCCCAACCCCTCCGACTCCTCTCGCCTCCGACTCCTCCCGCCCCCAGCCCCTCCGACTCCTCTCGCCTCCGACTCCTCCCGCCCCCAACCCCTCCAGCCTACAACTCTCCCTCTGCCACAACCCCTCCGTGCATACGTAGGTAAGTACGTACGGTTGGCGTTTTATATAATTAGACTAGCTGAAAAGCCTACTAAAAGTAGGCAAAACGCTTCTTCCGACTCTCCCCGCATCCCACTCCCTCCGGCTCCTCCCGCCTCCTATCCCCCCCCCTCCCGCCCCTCCGACTCGTCCCGCCTCCCACAACCCCTCCGTGCATACGTACGTACGTACGTACGTACGTACGTACGGTTGGCGTTTTATTATATTAGATATTATGGCAACTCAATAATAAAACTCGTAGACGTAACAAACAATCTCGTAGGTAGGTTGGCATCAATCTCCAATAATCGTCTATTGAACCTGTAATTTTTATTCCCCAAATGTGATCTACGTGATATTTCTGTTTTCATTTCATACAAAATACCAGTTCTCTATGAATACTTTTTTTTCTTCAAAAGTTGTTATCGTGTTCCAACCGTACCCCGCTTGTTTTACTACCAGACGTTATTATTCAGACCCGCATTTCCCCCTCCTGCCCAGATGGGGGAAAACAGCGCAGAGCCGAGTTGATATACACCGTTTCACCAACTGCGGGAAGGTTTTAAAATGCACTCAAAGTTTCGTGATGAGAGGAAAGGCTGTCCCCGCGCTATAACTCGCTCCTAGATGGGGAGGGCGATGAATAAAACAGCTCAGCTCACCCGTCCCTCGAGGTACAGCCGACACGATTCCTGCAGGGAGAAATTCAACTGTTTTTACCCACAGTTGTTAATCTCGTTCCCGAGAGACCGTACAAGTGTTATGTCTGCGCGAAATGACGGGAGCACGTAACGGCCGAAGGTGACTCGTTTTCGTGTTATGGGACAAAACAACCACTTCTGGATCCACAGTACAAATGATATAATGAGGCAGGAAATAAGAATATTGTTCACCAATCCACGAATTTCAGATTACAAATTAGGTACTTCAAAAAAAAAAAAAATTACTAAAAATAAATAATAAAAAATAAAAATAAATAAAAGATAAAAAATTACTTCAAATTACAAAATGTCTGAAGAGTTATTAAAGAACCATTATTTTACCGTGTGGTCCTCATGTTAAGTGAATCTGATTACCAATAATCGCTTAACCCTAAAAAAAGTTTTGCATCACCTTGATTCATTCAAAAATATGCACAGGAAAAATTTGGGGTTTGGATTTTTGAAAAGTGTATCTAATCACCAAAAATAGAAACAACGGAAAAAACTTTATTTGGATAATTTTCTTAATTTAACTACTAAGTAGTGCAAGGGGATTGATGTTTCGATATTAGCTACTATGAATCGGATCTTCTATAAATCGGGGTTGTGAATACGAGGAAGCTATGTGCCACACCCTTTGGCAGACGATTGAAAACGATTTTTCATCTCTATAGCAACTCTGTTCCATTATTTTACGACTTTCCGGGTTTCCAATGATAAATGGAGTAATTTGTTATAATTTCAGAAAGCCGGCCATTCATAAAAAATTATATTGTACACGATTTTGCTTCCGAGTCTACCAAGGTAGCGGAAGCTTTGTTTTCACTTTTCAAGGTCGAAAATAAAGTTCTCCAAAATCAACATTTTCACTCGCGTTTTGCGTTTTAGACCTTTCTGAACAATTTTGGTTCAGTGTCTGTGTGTCTGTGTGTCTGTCTGTCTGTGTGTCTGTCATGAATTCCTTGTAACGCGCATAACTATACGAAGTTATTGTCCGATTCCGAAGAAATTTTCAGGGATTGTGTGGGTTGGTGTGTAGACGGTCCCCTATGAAAATCATCACCTTCGGACTGATAGTAGCCACTGCGCATGCGCAAACGTGAATTTCCTTGTAACGGCTATAACTTCCACTTTTTCTACCCGATTTCGATGAAATTTTCAGGGATTATGCGGATTACGTTTTAGATGGTCCCCAATGAAGATCACTACCTTCGGACTGATAGTACCTACTGCGCATGCGCAAACGTGAATTTCCTTGTAACGTCCATAATTTCTACATTTTCTATTCGATTTCAATGAAATTTTCAGGGATGTTACAGATTAGTATTTAGATGGTCTCCTATGAAAATCACCACCTTCGGACTGATAGTAGCCACTGCGCATGCGCAAACGTGAATTCCTTGTAACGGCCATAACTTCTACATTTTCCATCCGATTTCAATGAAATTTTCAGGGATGTTACAAATTAACTTGTTTTGATGTTTTGAGATTAACTACTATGCATCGGATCATCTATACAATCGGGTTATGGATACGAGGAAGCTAAATACCACACCGACTTGGCAGACGTTTTTTAAAAAGGGTTAGTCCCATGGCCCTAGGTGGGGGATAAAAATCTGAAAAAATACGTAAAACGCGTCAAATTAATTGCTAAGACAGGGAAAAAAGTTTTCCTTTCACAATTTTATCAATATCGGCATACAGGTAGTTTTTCTTGATTTCCCGAAAGTTTGGTTGCAAGGACTTACGCCCTTTTAAAAGAAGCCGATTCATTCATTCCGAAAGCTAGGCGATAACAGCGTTTTTCCTGGATGACTCCAGTTCCGATATTCGACAATTTATTCATACCGTGGGTCAATACACACAACATCTTAGAGCTATTTAGGTTCAATTCCAAAAATGTTGGATCCAATAACACTTTTATACGTTAAGCTTATGTTTTCTGAGAGGGGTCCCGCCCTGGCTAATGGGTTGTAGTGCATCCCCGGTCAGAATGCAATTTATAAATCACCATTCATCAACTTCAAAAACTATATAAAACTACTTATGTTAGGAAAGGTGGTCAGCGTCCAATCCCTCAACATTGAATCAACAATCATTTAAAACTATAAAAGATCGTTTTCAAAACTTATTACTATATAAGTCCGCAATATTGGCGAGGTCCCTAAATCGAACTTACATCTGTTTTACCTTCAACTGTGCTTGGCCCGTCTTCAAATGATTCATTAATGAAACCCAGAATGAAACAATAGTCGAATGTCGGACACGAGCCAATTGGCAGGCCGCAGGAACGCGCCCTCGAGTTCACCGTCTGGCGATCCGTTTACTGGCGCAGTGTCGTACATAATTACGTTGTAAATGCTGGTTGCGAGAAATCGTGTCAAGGTCCTTCTTCACATGGAATCGTCTTACTGTTTTTCGTTACTATCAATTGGGATTTTATATTGACACTTGATTGATAAAGTTTGGTATTGTTCAAGGTATACAGAGTGTCCCATATGGTATCCACCAAACTTCGGGAGTAGTTTCTACAACTAATTTGCAACAAAAAGTGTCCCCTAGTAATTTTCTTTTAACCCCCTTGAATTCCAACTTTTTTGACTTTTAAGATTTTTTTCGTGTTTTCGACCTTACACCATTCAAACGGTCGTAACTCCCTTAAATTAGACTCAAAAATTAATAATAAGGATATTGTTGGAAAAATCGTAAAATTTCTCAATACATGAGCTGTTGACCAGTTGAGAAAAACAAAACGCTAAAGTAGTATTTTTACCTCAAACCTGAAAAATAGTCAATTTCTGTTTTTGGTGAAAATGTTGATGATTTTTCCTCATTGAAACAAGGTATTTTCCAGAGGGGCTCAAAAGCTTAAAAACTGCTCCATTTGATCAGCTTTCCAACGGTTACACAAATTTTAGTTTTACTGTGAAATTTGAGGGATAAAATGGTGTTTCAATGCGAAAAAACGTGTATTTTTTTTTAAACAAAATCGATGGTTTGACGTGGGGACATGGTGCTTGGGAGGAGGGGCGGCGGAGCAGACCCCGGATTCCTCCCGTCCAACCGTCAATTTCGTTGAAAAAAATGTACGTTTTTTCGCATTGAAACACCATTTTCTCCCTCTAATTTCACAGTGAAACTGAGAATTGGGTAACCGTTGAAAAGCTGATGAAATGGAGAAGTTTTTAGGCTTTTGAGCCTCCCTTGCAAATACCTTGTTCCCATGGGGAAAAATCATTAAAAAAAACAGAAATTGACGAATTGTAAAGTTTGAGGTAAAAAAACTACTCTAGCGTTCAGTTTTTCTCAATTTGTCAACGGCTCATCTATTGAGAAATTTCACGTTCTTTCCAATGGTACCCTTATTTTTAATTTTTGAGTGCAATTCAAGGGAGTTATGACCGTTTAAAAGGTGTAAGGTCGAAAACACGAAAAAAAATCTTATAAGTAAAAAAAGTCGGATTTTAAGGGGATTAAAAAAAATTGCTATGATACATTTTTTGTTGTAAATTAGTAGTAGAATCGACTCCTAAAGTTTGGTGGATAACATATGGGACACTCTGTTTAGAGAATCCGATTAAAAAATGAAAATAATTTAATTGTTGCTATATTCTACCCCTAGCGAACTATACGTTTCGTTAGAATACCTATTCCTTAGTGGAGATCAACCTAGGGATGATGAATGAAAGATACAAATTGAATTAGGAAAGATAAAAAGATATACTATCCTATAATCAATGAAGCTTGTATCTATCTATGAGGGGGGGAGAAGTATTAATAGAGTTTACCTATTAGATCTTCGGATTTGAACCACGAGGGTAGGGGAGGGATCTTGAATGAAAGTAAGTACTTACAGATCGATGTCTGGAATGAGACTCGGGAGCAATCCCTGAGTTGTGATTTGGGGGAACAAAGGAACTGTTCCACCAACTCACCAATCAGGTGTCAGAGCAACTACTGTATTACAGTACTACTCGATACCCTTTTAAATGTAGCTAATCTATTTGAAAAACGCTGCACATTTTCACACAAAGTATTTTAATTTTTCTGTATAGATCACTCGTCTGCAAAGAACACGGCTTTGCCATTGTTACCACCAACCAACTTGAAAAAAAAAAACATCGATCGTGTTTCTGATTTATCGTAAGTCCAACCCTAAAGTTCGCGTTGGGAGCGAACAGTTTCTCCTACAGAGCTCCACGTGGCCTCTAAAAAATTCAATACTTTAAAATTGGTGAAAAAACGATACCTTTATTATAGAGTTTTCGAGCTAGGGCACTTTTGAAAATATCAACCCTTAATTTTTACCCATTTGAAGTGACTGACATCAACCAAAAGCTTCGGGGCACAACTAGACTCCAAATGGAGCCTACATGCCAAATTTCATCAAAATCGGTCAATGCTAAGTGAGGAAAGTAGCAGGATAAATAATTTTGGGTACCTACTTCAAAACCAAAATTTTTACTCACACTTTGCGTTTTAGAGCTTATTGAACAGTTTTAATTCTACGTCTGTCTGATCATCTGAAACAGAACCAGACAAAAATATTGAAAGATTTTTTTAGTGAATAGTTCAGGAAATGTGTGGGATAGACTCTATTTATTGCTGAATGGTAGTGTGTGCGCATATGACATATTTTGTATGCACAAACTACCATGCACTACGCATATGTGCATGCACATTGAGGCGCAGGCTTCGCAGTTCAAGCAGCACAAAGCAGGTCAGTTTGGGTTTATTCCTTCCAATAATGAACTTCCCACAATTCAACATTAGTATAAACCTTTAATTACTAGAAATTAGTACAGAGAAGAACACGTCATTACATCTTTCACCAAGACCTCTCCTCTCCTTTTATTCACATTTTACATTTTAATTTTGTATTCTGATTGCTAAGCAACATAATATGTTGCTTATATTATAATAACGCTTATATTATATTATTATATTATATTATATTATATTATATTATATTATATTATATTATATTATATTATATTATATTATATTATATTATATTATATTATATTATATTATATTATATTATATTATATTATATTATATTATATTATATTATATTATATTATATTATATTATATTATAATAACGTTATATTATAATAACGTTTCCACAATCATTACTGAAGGTACGTTACAATTTACACGCCAATCTGAACAATCCTGAGAAATTTTGTCGAAATCGGATGGAAAATGTCGATGTTATGGATGTTACAAGGAATTGACATTTGCGCATACGCAGTGGCTATAATCAGTCTGAGGACAATGATTTTCATAGGGGACCATCCACAACTGAATTTGCATATTCGCTGAAAACTTCATCAAAATTCACGTATGCTCATGCGCAGCAACTACTATTCGTCTGGGGGTGATGATTTTCATAGGGAACTGTCTACCCGCAAATCCGAATAATCCTAGAAAATTTCATCAAATTCGGATAAAAAATGTAAGTGTTATGGCTCTTACAAGGATTTTACGTTTGCGCATACGCAGAGGCTACTGTCAATATTGAGGCCTTTTGAGACCTTCCATTTGTTGTTCCCTATAAATTTCGGGTATAGTTGAGACGCTCGACGCACCGAGACAATCAATAATAATTATTAAATACGTGACTTTTTGTGTCAACCAGTTGTGCTTCCTCAATAACCAATAAATAAATTTTATATAGAAGGCACCCACAACTTTAGGATAACGATGTTTTGCTGGTTGAAAAGCTGACAATCTATCAATCAATCAATATAATTTTATTTGCCAGAAACACATAGTGCATAAGCAATTGTCAATATATGTGTGTGAAATAATTTATAGGGTTCTTGGTGAACTAAAGGATTGAACCAGATACGTATGAAACAAGCAGGGTTGTGAATTTAATTGTAGATTGTTGGGTTTCGACGGTAGGGGAAAAACCAGTAAAAGGTGCAAGTTGATTAAGAGTGAGAGAAACAGTCTAATGGAGCAAATTGATTCTATAAAAATTCGCAGAAAAAGAGGAAGAATTACTTCCGAGAGAGTTCCTCCTGTAATGGACACTTCACTTCCTCAGACGCCTCAACTTGAAGTTGGAAGAAGTCCTCCAAACTTTCTTTTCCTATTGTTGAAACTTGTAGTTGTCGTTCGTACATCACTTGCCAGCGCTTCGAAAACTGGCAAAAGTTTATTAGTTATCCTTATTTATACCTTAGAGTGAAATATTCTGTCAAGCAAAGCTTCACTCCAAAATGTCGACTGCAAATGGCAACTCAATTATTTTCTTTCACTCATCGTATTGACGTCGATGTTGGCTCCGTTGGCAAGGTCCTGGCTGTGGAATAGGCTATAGCAGGGAAAGTCCTGGGGGTGGGGGTGGGGTGGGGGGGGGGCTATCGCGGTATTCCTCACGAGGCACGAGGGTTTATTTATTCACATCTACTATCAATAACCACAAACGGTTATGATTAGGCACGTTTGTATAATATTTTGATATAGAAGAAAACGTGGTCAGTATCTGGTGAGGTAAAGATCGAAAGTGATCGTTTATCGTTTGAGTAAATATGAAAATGATTCATGTGGAAGTGTGATTCATCTGGTTAGTATTGATTCATCATGTATTGAAATTCAGAGATACCTACGCAATGTTAATATTTTATCAAGGAAAGCGAAGAATAAATTAAAATCAATGTTTATTTTAGATTACTAATTGGGTCGTAACAAATCTCAATACGACGTGGTTGATTCTACTGAGATGACAATCTCACTACAAAGTGATGAACGAAAAACGCTGCAAATTATTACAAAAAGGTTTATCATTTTTCTATATAGATCACTCGTCTGCAGAGAACACGGCTTTGCCATTCTTACCACCAACCAACATGGAGATCGCATTCGGTCAGCTGAAATTTGAACGAAGATTAGGGCTCTTCTGCTATTCACGCTCGTGTTTCTGATTTATCGTAAGTCCAACCCTTAAGTTCTCGTAGGGAGCGAACAGTTTGTTCTACAAGGCTCCACGTGGTCTCAAAAAATTCTAAAAATTCCATACTATCTTAAATTGATGGAAAAACAATACCTTTATACAGAAATTTTTCGAGTTAAAGCGTTTTCAAAATTTCAAACCTTATTTTTCAACCCTTAGAAGTAAACTACATCAACCAAAAGCTTCAGGGCACAACTAGTCCCCAAATGGAGCCTACATACCTAATTTCATCAAAATCGGTCAATGCTACGAGTAAGTGAGGAACGTACCGCGGACCGCGGACGACGGACACCCAACATGCCATGTTTATGGCACCATGGTGGCACCACTACTAGTTTCATGGTGGCACAGAGAATAATTATTCATGAAAATCCGGAGGTAAAATGAGAATTTTTCCTCAATTTCAAAGCTTGGGTACAATTAGTAAGCTGTAAAGGAACCGAAATATTGAAAAATTGGAAATTTTGTGAATATTATCCCCCCACTCGCTCCCTCACCATGCTAATTTTGATACTCTGGTAGAATAGTGTGCAATTTGGAAAATTTCTGAATCGAACAAAAAAATAAACACGCAAATTGGTAGGAAATTGAAGCCTGTGCAGAGTTTACAAGATTATACCCGCCAACGCACGTTTTTAGAGCATTACCCCCCTTTCTCTCCTTAAAAGGCATAATTCGACATTCCAGCGACGTAGTGCACAGCGAGATATACTTCCGCGTCGAATAAAAAAGAATCACGAAAATCGGTTGGAAATTGAGGCTTAGGCAGAGTACACAAGATTATGCCCAAAAACTTGTGTTTTTTGAGCATTAACCCTCCCTTCCCCCCTTAATTAAAAGCAAAATTCGAAATTCTGGCGACGTAGTGCACAGCTAAATAGTTTTTCGCATCGAACAAAAAAAGAATCGCGAAAATCGGTTGAGAAATAAGGCCTGGGCTGACGACACAAGACTTTGTCACACACACAGACATACACCTATGGTTTTTTTTCGCGGTTTTGGATTCAGAATGGTCTAAAACGGATTTGTGTGTGGTTATTATTTTTTTCTGTTGTGTGTTGCCCAACTTTACCCCATATTGAACGCATAAAGAGGCCCAAGTCTTACTGTGGGACTTCCTAAAAACAGCAGGTCTGAAGGGTTGGTTTCTCGGGTAAGCACTTACTTCAAGGTAAGACATGAAAATCATCATCATGAAAATTTTCCTTTTCTAATCTACTTGAAAACGTTTGAGAAAACAGGTCATAATCTGTCACCATCCGCAACAATCATTAGTTTCTGGACTGGCGATGAGCTGGTGATGGTTCCAAGAGTTCACGTTTCTCAGACCTGGATCACCGTACTTTGGGACCATGTATGTCTGTAAGTAACTCTTGTTTCGAAGAAACTATTGCTTGAGTAATTCCAAGTCCAAAATCTATCTGTACGCTCCTCTCATCAGCAAATTATCAGATGAAAATGTTTAGTTAATCATCTAAATACAAAACCAGAGTTTCTTGGTTGATGATAAATGTTGATATTGAAAGAACTTAAACCTGAAAAATTGTTGAGATATTTTGCTAAAATACGAATAAGCAAGGAATCCTGATGACATCCATAGATAGAAGGTAATTGTAAAAATTTACATGGTTGAAAAATAACTTGTATGCCTACTATGACTTCACACCTTTTCAAAAACTGCTGACTGTATAATAATATGTGCCGCACAGATGGGGAAATCTACCACAAAGCAACATTCGCTGAATGACGCGACCCAAATTGTTATCCACTTCATCCTCATTACACCTTTTACCGATAAACCTTCTATCAAAGCTACTAAATTACTATTATTATCGTTCTTTTATTGCTTCAATCGACCACTGAGTGTTGTAGCACGAGCAACTGGAAGATCTGTTCATACCTTCGTACATCCTGTCACGCCTCTACAAACCGTCACTTGGTTTTTCATCCTCCCGAATATCACTTGGTTTTTTTTTTTACTTTCCGTGCCATAAGGTGTAATTTTTTTTAAATAAATGGGACAGGGACTTAGTCACTTAGACCGTAAGTTTGATCTATTGTGACAAAATTCTTCTTCACGTTTGACTTCCTCTTCTTTCACGAATTGAAGGAGTTTAAATTTTGGCCGGGACAAGAGTGCCCTTAATGAAATGACGGAATCTGGTAGATGCTACAGCAGGACACTCAACATTCCCGATACGGTGTAGTTACGTAAATCAAAACTCAGAAAATAGAATTTTGAAAAACTAATTACTTGGCTAGACGACAAAACACAGTTCGCAAATGTTGGCTCCTTGAGTACTCTGGAGGGTACCCATTAGCACGATACCCTTCATGCATAAGCAGCATATCTATAAGGAATTTTTTTTTAAATTTCTTTATTTCTTTCATAACAAGTACAATGAAATATAATACTGGCAAAAGTAATAAAAAATTAAATTAAAATGAAAAAATACTAAAACTAAAATTAAAACAATAAAACACTTCTAGATTGCAGAGACTAATCCCCTATGTGGGCATAGCCCGTGGCAGGGAGATGAGTCTCACCTCTTAGTCTACAAGAGATAATGTTAATCATAACACTTCACTTAGAAAACACACTTCAGTTAAATAGTATTGTTATTCGAGTACAGACATTATTATAAACCAATTATTAATTATTAGCTAGTATTTATTTTATTCAAATACACGCATGTACCTACCACAGATAAGGAAAGCTTAAAGCAGAATAAAACAGGTTAGGATTTATTCAAACACAAGTTGCGCTAAGTACCTATAATTTAATGAAATGGTTCTTCAGTTTGTTGCCGATTTTTGAGGGCCCAACAAGAAGCTCAGATCTCGTGGAGTCCGAAAGAGCATTAAACCCCCGTCACCCTTTGCCAGGTATGAGTTGTACCCAAAAGTAGTACGAAAGTAAGCGACCGTCATAAATTTGCTGGAATGAAATCTGGTAGAAATCAAATGTGCCGGCGTGGAAAAACTACTCTCTTTTAAGATTTGTTTAATGCAATTCATCTCGACTAGCAGTGAAAATTTTAAAATGTTTAAATCTTTAAATAAGGGTTCTGTATGTTCTAAAAATCCCTTCTTAGCGATGATTCGTATTAATTGCTTTTGTGTGGTGACAATGGGTAGAAGATTAGTGGGATACGAGCCACCCCATGCAGGTATACCGTTTGAAAGCACAGATTGTACAAGGGCAAAGTATAACATTTTTAACAGGGTCAAAGGTAGTATTTTATTAAGTCTGGCAAAAACATAGATCAATTTTCTCAGTCTCGTGGTAACTAAATCTATTTGTTTCCCCCACTTCACACGACTATCAAAGACAACTCCCAAGTATTTCACCTCCGAAGTTCTCCTGATTTCAGGGCAGGTCGTACAACTAATTGCGTCACATTCAGCACAATGTAAAAGAACCTCCATATTATTTAGTGGTTCGGTCATTGAAGATAAGTGAAAAGGCAGCCATAGTTTTACTCAAATTTATGGTTAATTTGTTATTGATAAACCACGTGTTAATTTGTTGCAGACTAAGATTTGCATTATTAAAAGTGGTGTTCCAATTATCCGATGAACAATAAATAATCGAGTCATCCGCAAATAGATTTATTTCTCCTGGTATATTGCAAAATCCTATTTCATTCATGTACATGATAAAATATAGCGGCCCCAATACAGTTCCTTGAGGGATCCCGTAGTTGCTAAATGATACCAAAATACTGAAATTCAGCTACTATTTACCTACTCTCAACTACAGTAGTAGGAGTATGCAGAAGTGCCTACAAACTTCTGTTCAGTGTCCTTACTTCAAACTCGGAAATTCTACAGTCACCGTCATGAGGACCACCCATTTGAGAAAAAGTAATTGGGATCTTTTGAACTACCAAGTACTATTCTATACTTCTCCTCAATGCTCCTACCGGTACATTCTTTCATCCTCCCAGCAACTAATTGCCTGCATAATTCTTACCGAGTCATTTTCCTTTAAGGCCCCACCTAACCACTGCAAACCGTGCACCGTGGCACACATCGTCACTTCAGCAGCAGATGTATGGTTCTAACTTATTGTTACTAATGTGAAAAAAAAACGCTGTAAATTATTATAAAAAGGTTTATTTTTTTACAGATCACTCGCCTGCATCGTTTCTACTATTTTACCTTCACAATCAAGTTTATTTGGAAGAACTTAACGTCTCACATTAAATGCGAAGAAACATGGGAGTTCTAGGTGCCTTCATTAAAAAAATTGATTAACTCGAAGAAGCGAACCACGATCGTATTTCGGTTAGCTAAAATTTCAACGGAGATTAGGCCTCTTTTGCGATTCACTCTCGTGTTTTGATTTATCGTAATACCAACCTTTCAATTCTCATAGGGAGTGAACGGTTGGTCCTACAGAGCTCTGGTTGGTCTCATTCGATTCTGAAAATTCACTACTACTTTAAATTGAAGAATAAACAATCTTCTTCGTCTTCGGGGTCATAAATCATACTGACATGACCATCTGGCTAACCTGGAGGATTAGCAAATGGTTTGGAGGAAGGGGAAGGTATTTTTCCGAAAAATATTCCTTGGAAACTGGAAGTTCGGGTCACCATGACCCGACGCGAGTGCTCAAGGGTTAAGTATTGTCCAACATACATTTATTTTTCATTCATACATAAAATATATTATTTAACCCTCCATTGTGACACTGTACTCTAACACCCATTTCTATAATCAAATAATCATGTAGTAGAACTTCCGAGCTGTCAAAACTCCAAAGCCGTCCGAGCTCCCACAAACGTCAATCGGTTCCTCCACTTTCCGCGCCATCCCAACAAATCCGTTTCACCTACCCTCAAACTGAAACTCCTGAATAATTTCTCATCCATCCCTCGCCGACAGCTACCACGATTACTCCCCAGGCCGCCCTGTAAATATTTCGTTAGCTCAATTTCTTCACTTCGTCTCCTGGCGCAGTACAGCTGACTAAGTAACCCTACAAGCCTTTAACATAGGTATTGAAGTTTATTTTCTCCGATGAAAGCCAGTTCGCGGATAATCACCAGCTCGTTTTCATGGCGTTTCGTCTCGAGGTAATAACTTTTTAATTGCTTCCATCTTGTTTCATCAAACTCCCTTTTGTTCCAGCACCACCACCAGTATAATAGAGCCCTGCCACCTTTTCCTGATCAAGTCTCGTCTGCTCTTACCAACTTCCTCTTCCATTGACCTATAAAAACAATGAGCCTTCCTAACAGAAATTACCTAACGAGTCTCCTTTGAATAATAATAGACTGGAGTCGATATTCCAGT
Source organism: Apolygus lucorum (assembly GCA_009739505.2). Lineage (NCBI taxonomy): Eukaryota > Metazoa > Arthropoda > Insecta > Hemiptera > Miridae > Apolygus > Apolygus lucorum. The sequence continues at coordinate 23,944,888 of CM019181.2, forward strand.
AATAATGGTTCAAGCACATACTCCTGTAATTATTGTCATCTGTTTTGTATGGGTTCTTAGAACACTAAGTTTCAGAAAGGGATAATAATTAGGGATGGCATATCGAATGAAATATATCGATATATCGATCAAATGATATATCGTCAACGAGATATCGATACCTTCGATATATCGGAGAAAATATATCGATATTTCAATATATCGGAGAAAATATATCGATATTTCGATATATCGGAGAAAATATATCGATTTTTCGATGTATTGGAAGATCTACTTTAAAAAACATGTGAAGTAGGTAGGTGAATTTAATAATTTTAAAGCAATATAAAAATCATTTAGGATGACATTTATGGACATATCGGAGTATCTACTTGGAAAAACTTGAAGAAGTAAGTAGGTAGGTTAATTGAAAAGTTACTAACATAATTTTGGAGGAAACATTATCGATGTACTCAACATATCGGAAGATCTATTTGGAAAAACCTGTGAAATATGTATTAACCTACTTTCAAAAGTTACTGGGTATGAATGATCAAAATTCATTGTTTAAAAACTGGAAAAAAGTGCGAAAATGTCATTGCAATGTTAAATTAATTTATAAATTGACAGGGGTATAGGTACTGTGGACGACCATGATCCTTCAAAATTGAAAATAATTGTTGTGAAAACCTGCTTCACTTCGTATAGTAGGTAGTTTTAGCTGGACGAGCCTCCATTAATTTTGGCTCAAGTCAAGTAATTGAGCCTTGAGAGCCACTGTAGGAGTAGACTATGTACACAATCATGTCTGAGCTGAAGTCAACAGTCTGAAATCAACCCATCAGTAGGTACCTACAAAATTTGGAATAAAATTACTTGATGTTTTTACAAGTACAAGCGTCCCTTCTCGTTCATTCATTTCAATATTTAATTTTTACTAAAAAAAAATTTTTTTTCTCTTGAAAACAGGTCGCGATATATCGTTAAATATATCGATATTGACCGATAATATCGGTTCTCTATATCGATATAAATATATCGATATATCAAACGTAATATATCGATATATTTCATATATCGATATATCGTTGCCATCCCTAATAATAATGTTTAAATGTTCCTTAGTTCATTCGAGATAAGTATCCTGTTTGAATAGAATAGGTCAGGAATTGGATAATTAAATCAGATGCAATCTAAAATGCACATTTTTGGTATTATTCACAGAACTAAGGTTTGGTTAAAAATATGTTGTGCGTTGATCTTGAATTAGTGACATAAGTCAAGAAATGAGTGGTTTTTGAAATGCTTAAAAAAAATCAGTGACAAACAGAGGCTTGATGATTTTTGGCAAATTTGGTTTGAATGATGCCTTACGACGTTCAATATTTGACACCATTACGTTTTAAGGAGGCCTCAGACGGTTCCCGTTCAGTCCTCGTTCCGGGCCAGTATTCCCCTAAATTGAAGGGGCTCAAACTTAAGATATTGTACCTAAATTTGATTTGTTGGAGGATTTTCGAAATTCATTAGTGCATGGGCGTAGAGAATTGAAAAACGAAAAGATTGCCGCTGGAATCATCAAAATCAAACTATAATTGCCAGAGAAAAATTGGAAAAACCGTTCATTCAGTTTGGTTTTTTTTCCATTGAAATTTAGGTACAACTTTTAAAGGTTAAGCCCCTTCAATTTTCGGAAATACTAACCCGGAAAGAGGAACGAACGGCGACCGACTGAGACCCGCTTAACTACATACTCTCTGCTCTCAATTTGAAAAATTTTAAAAACACCATTTTAGCGAATTAAAAAACGCTGCAAATCATTGCTCAAAGGTTTATTATTTTCTGTATAGATCACCCTTCTGTATAGATCACTGGTTCTCAATCAATAGCACCTACCACCATCTGTATTCTCCCTTGACCTTCCCTCTCAAATTTCAGCTTCCTGCGTTCAATAGGATTGAAAACGGCTTCGGAGCTCACTCAGCTGATCAGTGATCTGAAGAGTGAAGAAGATCTCCTCGAATGCTGGAGACGCCTGGAAGAGCACTTCCATTCAATAGGAGTAAAAATGGTTTTGGAGCTCACTCAGCTGATCAGTGATCTGAAGAGTGAAGAAGATCTTCTCGAATGCTGGAGACGCCTGGAAGAGCACTTCCATTCAATAGGAGTAAAAATGGCTTTGGAGCTCACTCAGCTGATCAGTGATCTGAAGAGTGAAGAAGATCTCCTCGAATGCTGGAGACGCCTGGAAGAGCACTTCCATTCAAAAGGATTGAAAATGGCTCCGGAGCTCACTCAGCTGATCAGTGATCTGAAGAGTGAAGAAGCCTTTGAGCAATGATTTGCAGCGTTTTTTACCCACCAACATTTTTTTTACCTACCAACTTTTTTTTACCTACCAGCTAGGTACTACCTACCACACCATACTGGCTTCACACCTTCACAATCAAGTTTATTAGAAAGAACTAAACGCTTCACACTCGATTGGAAAAAAAGAAAGCTTGATATGGAAATTTGATTACTGGTTACGCAGAAGGCAAAACTGTATACAAATCGAAGAAATGAACAGCGATCGCATTTTAGTCCAATAAAATTTGAATGGAGATTAGACCTCTTTTGCGATTCACACTCATGATTCTGTTTTATCGAAGGAAAACCTTCAAGTACTCGTAGGGACCGAACGGTTTGTCCTACAGAGCTCCGGGTGGTCTCAAAAATTTTTTAAAATTCAATACTATTTAAAATTGGTGAAAAAACGATACCTTTATTTCGAGAGTTTTCGAGCTAGGGCACTCTTGAAAATTTCAACCCTTAATTTTCACCCCTTAGAAGTGACCTACATCAACCAAAAGCTTCGCGGCACAACTAGACCCCAAATGGAGCCCATATACCAAATTTGAACCAAATCGGTCCACTGTTGCTAAGAAAAGTGCCGCGTACGGCGTACGGCGGACGGCGTACGGCGGACGGACGGAAATTTTTTTATTCGATTTTCGTATTCTACGTACCTTGAAACGTAAAACATCAAATTTTGAGGGGGGGTTAAAATTTTTTTTTTCTTGCTCGATTCCAAAGGCTTATTATTGAAAACTAGCTGAAAAGCCTACTAAAAGCAGGCAAAGACTATTCCTCCGACTCTCCTCCCGCCACCAACTCCCTCCGACTCCTCCCGCCCCCAACCCCTCCGACTCCTCTCGCCTCCGACTCCTCCCGCCCCCAACCCCTCCGACTCCTCTCGCCTCCGACTCCTCTCGCCTCCGACTCCTCCCGCCCCCAACCCCTCTAGCCTACAACTCTCCCTCTGCCACGACCCCTCCGTGCATACGTACGTACGTACGGTTGGCGTTTTATATAATTAGATAATAAACCAAAAAAGGAAGATACCTAGTGAAAAAAACTCAAAATTTTTAGAATCGAAAACATTGAATTATTTTCATTGAAATCTGTTTCGGAACATTCTAAAACGATTCCTGCAATTTTTTCAAAATTTCCCAAACTCACACCGTGATAACTTGGATAATAACATTGCAAAAATTCCAAGTTCCAAGTATGAGGGTGATGATTTTCATAGGGGACCATCTACACGCCAACCCGTGCAATCCCTGAATATTCCATAGAAACCGGATGAGAAATGTAAAGGTTTTGACTGTGGCAAGGATGTTACATTTGCGCATGCGCAGCGGCTATCGGTCCGGGGGTGAATAACTGAATAAACGGTTTTTCCAATATTTCTCTGGCAATCATTGTTCGATTTCGATAATTCCCGCGGCAATCTTTTCGTTTTTCAATTCCCTACGCCTATGCACAAATGAATTTCAAAATTCTTGAACATTTCAAATTCAAGTACAAATTTTTAAGTTTGAGCCTCTTCAATTTAGGGAAATACTAACCCGGAACGAGGAATAAACGGCGACCGACTGAGACCCCCAGTCACTAATAGTTGTCACATTAAACGTTTTTCAAATAAAGGAAAAATGAAGTAAAATCTACTCAATGCTTCCCTGTTTCAAAATGTGTAATAATATTATTCGAGAGTAATCATCGGTCTCCGATCGACAGACCAATTCTTACAGGTGAGTCTAACAGCGTTATTATTGGTATCAGTGGATCTTTCTGTCAGCAATATAGTTACCTAATGGAAAGTCCACTGAGACACAATTACTTTTTTGCTTCCTGGGGTTGAAAGAGAAATAGAGAAAGAAATTCGATGGTAATCATGAGGTACGAGCAAGCTGAAGACAGAATAAAAACCGTCGGTAGCACTTAGCAGTTACGAGAGAAGAAGGAGTAGATAGGAAGGTAACACTACGGGAAAACTTGAGTGTCAACATTTGTTCCCAACGTGGCGAGCGAGGGGGGGGGGGTAATTTGTCACCGCTAATGGCTCGGTAGTACCTTTGAGGGCGGGATGTGGGGTGCGCCCCAGTTCTTCATTTCAACAAGAGTGGGATTTTAGTTGAAGGCCTCTTCAGTTTTAATGGAGAACCCGCTCATTCTTGTGTTTAAATTAACTGTTTGAACAAAACTCATTAAGTTGGCTGCTCTAGCCTCTTTAGGGAGTTTGTAGTCCTGCACTAGGTTGTTAATTGTCAGATAACCGCCCTTTAATTCACCCGCCTAATATTAAAACCTAATTCAATAGTACCGGTTCTCCAGTCCAGCAAGGGGGATGTTAATTGAAGAGTTTTCTAGGAAATCGATTCACAACGATGTCAACTGATTTTTGAAACTAACTAAATGGAACTAAGGCTCTGGATGTGACTCCCCAAATCGTGATGTGTCCTCCTTCTTACAGCTGTGGGTATCAGTTACTTCAGAGACCCAAGTTGACTATACAGAGGAGAACCAGAGAGTCCAGAGAGAGAGAGGAACCGTATTCCGATCACACCACCTATCTCTAGTCCTTCACCTACATAAACATGCTATAGAGATTATAATATGAAGTATATTTGCACTCCTCGGTTAGCGTAGCTCGTCTAGTGTCCGTGACGGAGGGTGAGCATGGACAGGTCTACTTTCCTGTCACAAGTGTGAATCAAGTCAAAAGACAAGCAAGCGTGATAATAAGCCAATTATAATTCTCCTGCCGTACTGAGGTACGTATCTTGCCTTGGAGTTTCATAAGAATAATATCATGCATTACAGAGATAAGAGCTCTTGTATCATAACATCCTCGCTGGCATTTGCCAAGAGGGGTCTTGCTTTCACCTCTACCAACAAAGCTTGTGAATCCAGATAGCGTGCCGCAGGGCGGACAACGGAAAGTTATTTCGTAGATTATTCTTTTGCTGCGGGTTTATCAAAGGAAATGCGGCGCTAAGGTCACGACTTCCTTTTATATCTTTTCTAACCGCTATTACGAACCCTCTTCAACAGGAGGGTGTGAAGCTATTGTACTCAATTTATTTTTGATAAATAAGATAGGCTGTCCCAATTCCGTTTAGGAGTTAATGTTGACAATAAAATGAATAAGGTAGGTATGAGTAGGTATTAAAGTGTCCCTTATTTTACGAATTTTATTATTTGAAGGTCTTACCCCATTTTGTTCCATTGGGTACCTAAGTACCCCACAAAAAAATTGGTCACCCTAGGACAACTCTAACACGGGCCGCATCTCCACCTAAGACATAATATGAGAACCACCACAAAATTTTTCCCGCGTCTCGTTCTACTCCGATTGAGTCCAATTTTTCACACGTTGTTTGAAAAGGTCTGCTGAAGCTTTGGTAAAAATTTGAACTCAATTGTTTGAGGAGAGCGGGCCAAAGAAATGTTTGAATCAACTGAAACTGAGGTTTACTGGTGAAAAACGGCCCTTGGGGCTGGAGCCACGCGACCTGTGCTTGTAATCGCCCATCAATCGACTAAAAATTCTTTCCACGTTATTAAGAAAGTATGTTGAAAAGTTAGGGAAAACTCGAAAACCCTTCAACTTGTAAACCACAAAGTACTTAAAGGCCAATATTAATTGGTTTCGGAAAAATTATTCACTTGGGAGCTTCGTCTTTAAGGTTTCTCCCTCACAGTTTCGGTTCAATTGCTAATATTCCCAGATATACTGAAGCAAGAACTGTTTTTGGTCTTTGTCAGCTGTGAGAAAACTGTGAAATTTATTTTACAGCTCTTTCTGCCGCATCGTTAACATGTCTAAGTCAGGAGAGCGTTTCCTTGGTTTGAAGGAATGTGATATTTGTATCCTTTTGTATTGAATTGAAAAATTACAATTCAGACGAATTGGCGAATTTCTAATATATAGGCACTATTTCTCATGAACTACGCTTAAAATGGAGTAGACCTGTGAAGGCATACTAAAATGTCTATGAGCCAATTATTTCCGAAGCAGCTGTAGTGAAGTTTTGCCAGCATTTGTGGTATTGTCTCACCGATGAAGTAGCAGTCCTGGACGTATTTATCTTTTCTTTGGAGCACAATTCCAAGGTGGAAACTTGGAAAACTTGAACAGAGACAATCAAGTTACCTGAGGGTAGCGATACGTGATATCACATGAAGAACTTTCTGGGTCATTGAATGGTAAGTTCAGCCTTGTTCATCAAAACAATAAACACCCAAAATGAAATTAAGTTGGTCGTGTTTCATATCATTACTTTGCATTTCATTTTTTATATGAGAGACTCTGAATGACTCCTTATATTGCTAACCCAAAAACTTCTTTCTACGTCTCAAAATCGATGACACCTTCCTCGGAGATCCAGCGCATTAATGAGATACAAATAGCACATTCCTTCAAGCCAAGGAAACTCTCTCCTGACTTTGACATGTCAACGATGCAGCAGAAAGAGCTGTAAAATTAACTTAAGACTTCCATGGTCTCCTGAATGTAATTTAAGACCTAAACTGTTCTTGCTTCAGTGTTTCTGGAAATGTCAGCAATTTTTGCCTGACAGTAAGGCAGAGACTGTGAGAGGGAGTTTCCTAAGAGAATACATTTAAGCTCAATAATAAATAAATACATTGTTGTTTACAAGTTGAAGAGTTTTTGAATTTTCCCTGACTTTTCAATATACTTTACTAAGTCAGTCGATTGATGTAGGTACTCGTACCTACATTACGGCAACGCATCCTCAACATTATAAGAGCCAGCCACTTCACACATCTGATGCACCTCTAGATCGAGACAAAGAGGTGGAGATTCAGGAGAATTAAAAGTTTGGAGGGATAGATAGGAAAAAATATATATTTTTTCTACGCATCTGCTGAATACAAGACAGACCTACTACTAGTACCTACTACATACAGCGCAGCCGTCAGAACCTACTACCTACTTCACATCCGTCCGACCTTCAACATACAGAACAACTACCTACCATCTCGCCAGAAGTTGAGTAATACCTACTACTAACTTGTACATTAAAAAAAACTTTACAGAAGAACTTTAATAAAGTGGTTTTAATGTGTGATTTCCTTTGTGCTTGATTCATAGAGTCGTAGGTATCAATACTAGGGTTCGTACGTACAAATTGATATTACTTTTCACCTCAAAAATAACAATACCGTTACATTTAGGAGCAAAATTATCAATTTGGAGCACTTGAGTTTCTTTTGTTGGCTGAATCTGAATTGTTACGAATACAAAATTTCCCTTTCACCGGAAATCCGTTGAGCGCATTTCAATTTTGCGAATGGCTTGGGGAAAATTCAGGTTGTTGCAGGCTTAATAAATTGAAATAAACCAGCCACTTTACATGTTGTACGAACATGACATCCTGCAAACCTGAGATACTGCTTGAGGTCTGCCGGACCCGACTGGGATATACCAGGGTTAACAATGTACCCATCATACATGTAGCTTGAGATTGTCTATAACCCAAGATTTTTGTCTTTAGTAGAAAGGAGCTTTACTTACCTACAGTACGATCCATTCCATTGAAAGATTCGCTACCACTCCATCAGTATTTCAGTCACCACAACCCGTTTTTATGCCATGGGAATGTACCAGAGGTTTTAATCATCACAAAAAATGAGCTTCGGACGTGAGAGCAGCCAGCGATTTACGACCCGCCTCAGTGCGTAATTAAATAGACAGAACGGCTCCGCATAAGCCTTGTTGAAGCCGCAGTAATTTTTGGCTTGAAGCTTTATTGCTTCCAGAGTTCCATCCCCCCTACAATGAAGGTTTCCATATTCTGTCAAGCACTCTCGACTCCCTAACGGGTTTTTTATGACTGCTATTTTTGTGATTATGTTGTGCATCATCTGTCGTTATTTAAGAGCATCTTGTATTTATGAGAGAAAATATTCTTTCTGTATACTCGTAAAACACCAACCTACTAAAATCCAGTTTCTCGTCGAAGTGTTATTCATCCATTCATATTGAATTGATCTAGGGTTGCCATCTCTGAAATTCAGAGACTCTGATGCAGTGGACTTGGACTCTCAAATCCAAAAGATTCCTGTTCCAAGCAAAGAATATTGGTATTCCAGGAAAGAGCGGTGAAGACCTCCATTACACAACATTTTGGTTCTAATTGCATGGTGTCCTTGAGTATCCTGGTCATTGAGTATCCTGTCTGCTCGCCATATTAAAATTTATTCTTGGTTATTCCCGACAGAATAACTCCTAAATATTCTAAAAATACTTACTATAGTAAGTACGAGAACTTCAAGCACGACCACAAAATGAGAAGCACCACCCCAACCTATCCTGATAATTTATGATGTCATTCACGTATCTCCAGTTCATGAACAGAAATTACTTGGTTATCATTTACGCAGGAGGTATACACCATTTATGTGACATATATTGTAAAAATAAACATAAAGTTTCAAATCCAACTACCTGCATTTTTCATACTAATAGAATTTAAGTAAACTTTTTATGCATAAGTACCTAGGGATCAAAATTTAGCTCCAGCTTTTGGTAATTACTCAAGTATGACTTTTGCTTAAAAAGTGTCGATACTGAATAAATCGACTTTAAAGAAACATCGTATCGATTTTTTAGATTCTTTTCTAAAGATCGATTCATTTAGGAAAATCTGACTTCTGACATCCCTAAGTTAGAGCGTAAGCGTACTGAGAGGGGTGTAGGTGAATCAAGTGGGTTGAGCTGCAGTTGGTATACAATTCTTGTGATAATAATTCCTAGAGGAGATCCGACATCCCCCCCCCCCCCCCCTCAAAATTTTGTGGTTTACGATTGAGGACGTGTAGAACCCATAAATTGAATAAAAAGTTTTCTGTACGTCCGCCGTACGAGGCAGTTTGCTCCAATGGACTGATTTTGATGAAATTCGGTATATCAGTTCCATTTGGAGTTTTTTTTTGCCCTTAATGCTTTTTGGGATTGTCTGTCACCTTAAAGATGTAAGAAGTAGAGAAAAACATTTTCAACGCGCCCTAGCTTGAAAACTTTCGAAATACAGGTATTGTTTTTTCATAAAAACAACATTAATTGAAAATTTCCTAAGTTTCAGACATTTTTTGGCACCACTCAGAGCTCTGTGGCACCAACCGTTTGCTAATGAGGATAAATGATTTACCTAATCAATGTTCCATGAGTTTTTTCATCAATTGAAAATAGTTTTTATTTTTGGAAACGAATGATCCCAGACTTCAACTATCAATAAATGAGCAATTCTTGAGAAATTTATTGGAATACTAACTCACACTCACGTGTTAGTATTCCGAAGAGGTAGCCCAACATGACCCGCTATCCCGTCCCCCCACCTACACCTGCTCCTTAGGAGAGTCGGAAGAAGCCGTGTTCTTGGCAGAAGGTTAATGTTGACAGACAAATAATAAACCGTTGTGTAATCATTTGCAGCGTTTTTGAAATTCAACAGAATTCCACGATGGGTGCAACGTACTGACTACTTTTCGCCAACAACGCTCGTAAGAGCAAAATGTTTATCTAGATCTCCTGTTGTCGTGAAAAAGCATGGATACAACGTTTTTCTTCCTTCCGTCGTGCATTCAAACAAGTCGAAAAAAGAAAATATCTGTGTTCAGAATGTTCATATTCGGTTTCCCATAGTGAGGGAGAAGTTCGTGGCGAAGCAAACTCTGTTCAAATGACCGTCGACATAGTTAGTAGGCACTATATCTAATTTCCCCAGAAAATGGAACCAAAAACAGTCACTTCGACGTTCGCTAGACGTTTATTATTCATTTCATTGATCAGGAGAGTGGTTAATTGAGTTATGCAAGGTAGATAGGTCCCGTCAGAAAGGGAAAATTGTCTGTTCGACCGCTGAAACTTAGTATTCACCAGTTGACAGTCCAGACAATACTGAATAAACAAATGTATGCTGAACAAATATATGAATAAATCATGGCCAATACCTTCGTATAATACATTCATGTATATCATAGTCCCGCATCCTTTGATGGTGGAGGATTAAACTATGTAGACGTGTGTATTAGTAATGCATGCACCTCAGAGGAAATCCCTGAGATTTGGGTACATAGATGAGACTCGACGAACATCAACATTTCAATCTACAAATAACTTTCATCAAAACCCTCCAGAAAATCATGTAGAACTGAAATTTTCATTATTTTTACTTATTTTCCGGCTTTGCCTGTCGATGCAAATTTCATAAAGATCTGTACCGTGGAGCACAACTTGACTAAAGTTTGAAGAGATTAATTCCAAATTAAAACGAGAACTGAAACAAACGAAGCACTCGACAACGAAGTTTTTCATCTATAAACAAAATTTACGATTTCCTTGTGGATTCCCTTCTTCCTTTTTGCTTCATTATGATCAAATCTCCACATTTCGTCAAGGTCGGTTCTCAGAACTAGGACGTATGGTGTAGTCAGCAGTAAATCCCATTATATTTTATCCTCATTGAAAAAGATGAGGAATAAACCTATTGCCCAGTTTGGATACACGAAGCTGTTTCGAAGGCTTTGCTGAGAAGTACGAGCTGTATTTAATTCGTACACAGCTAGATTTTAATACGAAAATCACTCCAAATCATCAGCTTTGAACTTGACACAGAATATTTTATAATGTACAGCAAAACACTCTATGCCAAAACTATAATGTAGGAGTGTACTGAACCCAAAACTTCTCCGTTTTCTTGGTCATTTTGGTTTATTTTTTTTTCAATAATGAACCTTTAGAATCAACCAAGAAAAAAATTGTATCCCCTCAAAATTTGTTGGTTTATGTTTCAAGGTACGTAGAATCTGAAAATCAAACAAGCCCTCCGGATCCCCGGATGCTTTTCGCTTAGAGGCTACGGCTAAAATTCAAGAATCATGGAACACGCTTTAGCCACGCTTTCTTATTCTGTATAATTAAATTTTTTTATTTGGAAGAATGCGATCAAACCTATTCTACTTACTGTTTCGATAGCATCTATGTTTCTATAGATTACAACATTATCTCATAGTTAATAGTAACGCATAGGCTATACCACGTTACAAGATGCTTAGTTCCGTATCAACGACTTAGCAAAATTTCGTGACTCGATACCAATCCTAGTTACCGTTCCCGAAAAATGTAACACTTTTTGCCGGTTAGGTCAAGGCTAAAGCATGCTCCATGCTATAAAAAAAATCCCGTCCGTCCACCGTACGCGACACTGTCCTAAGTTCTCATGGACCGATTTTGATGAAATTTAGTATGTGAGCTCCATTTGGGATCTAGTTGTGTCCCGAAGCTTTTGGTTCATGTCAGTCACTTCCAAGGGTTGAAAATAAGGGTTGCAATTTCTAAAACGCCCTAGCTCAAAAAAATTAAATATATACGTATTGTTTTTTCATCAATTAAGGATAGTATTTAATTTTTAGAATCGAATGAGACCACCCGGAGCTCTGTAGGACCAACCGCTCGCTCCCTATGAGAACTTTAAGGGTTGAAGTTACGATAAATCAGAAACACGAGTGTGAATTGCAAAGGAGGCCTAATCTACGTTCAAATTTTAGCTGATCAAAATCCGATCGCTGTTCGTTTCTTCGAGTTGTACTCAGTTTTGCGCCCTTAGCAACCTGTAATCAAATTTCCTCATAAGGCACCCACGATTCCCTGTTTCTTCGAACTGAGTGTGAAGCGTTTATTCCTTTCAAATTAACTTGATTGTGAAGTACTCATGGTTAGGTAGGTAGTGCGTATCTATCGTTGGTAGGTGGTGACAATGGCAAAGCCTTGTTCTTTGCAGACTAGTGATCTACATAGATAAATAATAAATCTTTGTGTAATAATTTGCAGCGTTTTTGCAACTTCTTCCTCACTCTATTCTCTCCCAAAAGCACAAAGATTATGGCTAAGCAGGCATAGGCACATAAATATATCCATCTGTACATCGCTTCACCTCTCTACCGTACATTGTAGGTACCTTTCCTATTAGTTGCCGTATTATTGAGTTGAATGTTGTTCTCATTTTCAACATGAAGGATTTTCCATCTTCTTACTACAATCTGGTTTTGCACATCATTATTCACCTTAAATGAAGCACTTGTTTCTCTCATAATTCCATATTCAGCGACGCGCAAAGTGCCGGTTGTTGATAGGGCAGGGAGCAATAATCTCGCTCGAGTGGGTGATTGATTGAGTTTCTCTTCGCGTTGAACACAACGATTGCGTGGCGAGTGGCTGACCTCCCGTAATGAGCCTTCCTGATGAAACGGAGTGGCGGGGTTTATACCCTCTTCCTTCCTGAGAAGTTTGAGAGACTAGGAAACCGAGAGAAGGGGAAGAAAAGTAATCGCAGAGAAGAAAAAGAAACATTCATTTTCCATCTTCCCTGTTTTTTCAGAAAACTGCATTACCGTAAATATACCAAACTATTGTTCAATAATAGAATGTGATTGGTTCATCTTCTTGTTCTTCCCATTGCTCGACGGTCGTCTAGGAAACCTGGGCCTTCCCAACAATCCTTGATCAAAGTAGTGTCTGCCTTAACCTAACGGCGTCAACATGGTCTGCACAATTAATGCGTGACCATTTAGAATTTTTGACATTTTATGTCTTTACTTTGGCACATAAATAAAAAGACATCACGGTAAATTGTCACACATATTTTGTTTGATAATTTCCACTTACAACTAAGTCGTTCACTATTTGTTGGAAAGCCCTAAATTTATACATAAATAATACATACCGCCTAAATCTTTGTAATTATGGAAGAAAATGAGATAGGGTATATTATACCCTCGAGTTAAAAGAACTGTAAACAACATCCGTGGTAAGAGTTTGTTACAAGTCAAAAAACAATTGAGAAAACATAATTATTATAGGTAAGTAGCGAAGGTAGACATAAAATGTCCCAATGTGTTGCAGGCTCGTAAATAAATCCCGTAGGAAAATTTTGAATAATTTGTTATCCACCAGTCACTGGCCGGTCATTCCCAATATTGGCCACCTTGTCACCAGTCATTGGCCAACCTTAACTCATCGTTTTCTGCTCCAGTGTGACGGTAAACTGTCCATTTCGCATCCGAGTCGACCAAGGTAGCGGGAGCTTCGTTTGGAGGATTTCTGGCTAAATCCTTTTCCCATTCTGCGCAGACTGCTCTTCTTGATGAACAGACTACTTTCCCTCTAAGAAGTTCTTCAGAATTAAAAACATGCCCAAATATTTGTGTGTGGATCTTCCATTCTCAATCCAAGAACTCTTCTTCCCATCTATGTGTGGCCCTTTCAGAACCATAATTGTGTAACTATAGGCCGAATCGTGAACCATAATGATTGTGATTAGCTTTTTTGGGAAGACCACTTGAAAATTTGTCTCTTCATCTGTGTCTGCTTTCCTCACTACTTGACCTATCCATCTTCGTCGACTTGTTGGAAACCAAGGTAAAGGGATAGCGAATCCTCTAAATGCCTTGAATGTGGTTTTGACTAATTAAAGGCCATCTCCGTTTCACGACTTGCAGCTTCAAACCCGAAAGAGGCTCGTTCCTTGTCTTTCTTGGTTCTGGCCACGTCAATATCCCCTGAAAAAACCAATATTTGCACGCTCCTATGGAAGATCTCTCTCCCTGGTCTGCTTCACGATTGGCTTTCTCCAGTCCTACCGTGAAGAACAAGTCTGTGTGTGCCGATGGTAATTCTTGATGCTGCTTGCAAACTGGTCCCGACTGGTTGGATGCTCTCTCCAATCTCATGTAATGTTTGAAAATTCAGAGAAAATAATTTTGATTCATTAAGCAAAAATGTTTGCATTTTCATGAAGAATACAATAAAAAATCGACCCTATTGGTTGGCCAGAAATCTTTCATTTTATCTTGTTCAATTGGTTCACGCACAATTCATCGATTTACCCACCTTATTGGACAAATTTCGAGTTATTGAGATAGGAGAAGCTATGAATGTTCGGCTTGTGATAGAGATTTTGCCAATTCCCCTCTTCGATAGATTTCCACCGATGTAACGACGCATCCGTGTTTTTATTTGTTTGGTAAATCGCCGGAGGCAAACAACGCAGCGGGAATGACGCTTGAATACAGCCGGTTAGAGAGAGAAAAAAGGAGGATTGTTTCGTTGAAAACTCCACCTTTAAATAACCGCCGTATTATGAATGGGAGGGCACTCGGTTCAAATCTATATTTATAAATTCCCCTCCTTCGCGAAAAGTTTACAATTTCTGAATGCTGGAAATGCTGGAAATTGGAATCCTGTAAAAGTTTGTTGCATCCGAATCTAGTGGCTACTTTCACACAACTATGTAGTAGATGATTACTCCATTTTGACATAATTATATTTTAAACATAAATTTCAAACATATTATGTTTTGTGTCTTTCTTTAGGATGGCCGGCGATTTCAATTTTTTCGAAGATGAGAGTTATTACCTTACTTTCAGCCTTAACATCTAATGATTATTTTCTCTGCAAAATATGTGTACCTTCTTCATTTACGGACATCATCTCAAATAATAATTTTGTGGAATATTTGACAATAATTATGTAATAGTCATCAACATTCAAGGCATACCTGTAGTCTGTGTATGTGGAGTCTGTCCAGTATTCGTGGAGCACTTTTGAGGTTATAAATATTTTGTCCGGACAGGAATACGCAGAATACGGGAACATTAGGCGTCTCGTAGTATATTTCTAGAAAAAAAAGACAAAAGGCCAAAATGTGGATTTGTTCTGCAAAAAAGGCATAAGGTCATCTTATGGTCACAATAGACGATGGAGAAGCATGGTCGTCTTCGCTGTTGAATTTACGGATTTTATATCGTAGTAGGTTACATTCAAATGGAAGGAATTCGCAGTTCTACTCAGGCTAGCCTCGGTATAATAATCAATAAACAAATACGTCAATATTGACAAGTGACGCAATGTTTCTCAGGAGAATCAACATGTGCTAAACTGTGGCTAAACAGCTCAAATTGAAGTTGGACAAGTGCTGAAAAATCGATCGGTCTAGTCTTCCTCCGTCGGTGTGTGGCTATCACCTTCACCAGCAAGTTGTAGGTGTTCTCGCCCGTACTTCACAAAAATAGTCTGTCACGTGTCTCCAGGTCATCAATTTTTAATAGTCTTAACCGTACCAGTCCTTGTGCTTCCTGGCGGGATCAGGCTGGTGAGCGGTCATGCAATCTTTACAAACACCAGGGTTCCTTCATTATTTCTCGGTCGGATTAAAAAATAACTATCCAGTCACGGAAGCTTGTCGTGAGGTTGGGAGCACGAATGGGACATTTTATTCTGTCAAAGTGGTCATGCCTGGACAGTGTTGACGTTGGAAAGGCCGTTCTATAAGAAACGTAATGGTTTGAGAAGTTAAAACTTCAACCTGGTATGATCAGATCTCGATTTCTTCTGGTATGATCAGAAGAACGGCAGGTATTTAGTATTTTCAGCTCCCTTCCTCAAGATCTGAAGCTGGACTCTGAGGTTTGTTTGGATTATGAGCAATTACATGGCACGAGATCCTATACACGTGGGTATCCCAGAGCATTTTCATTTTTGATCTTGTCATGTTTCTAAATAGTGAATTGTATCTTATACTTATGTTCGGAATAAGGAATTGGCAATAAATAGACCGATGGACACGAAATCTGTACTGTTCAAAAAGCCCTGGAACGCAAAATGCGAGGTATTTTTTTAACGATATATATTCATTAAATATCAATAACCTAACAACAGTTCATTAGAAGTCCATCTAGTTGATTTACTTTCATAATTTATCTAAGCAGTTTATAGAGTTAACAGCCCACAGGCTGTGCTCTCTAGTGCAGGCAACTACACTGTCTCAATTTGTCACTAGGTCCAAGGGTTGTCCTATCAAGCCGCCGAACGACGTTGGAGTGGTCTAGAAGACGAAGACTTCGGGATGAATATGTCCATGAAGCCGATGTTCGTGTTAATCAAATGTACCCAGCTTGATCACTCAACTGACAGTTTCAATTTTTAGATCACGATGAGATCGTAATTTCGGACGTACTAGGGAGGGTTAACAATGCTCCTCAACGCTTTATTTCCCACTTGTTAAAAATTTGTTTTTTCGGATTTTTAACATTAAATTTGGATGTATTTTGACGAATGTATAGAATATTTGGACAGAAGGTTCCTCAAAGGCCTTATTACAGTCTGACAGCTCGACAACGATCTTTCCAAGGGCCACACTAGCGCTATTTGCGACAGCAGATTCTGTTTAAAACCCAATTTTGTTGGAGTAAAAGGAGGAAACTCGGAAAAATCCTTGGTGGGATGTTGGTGTCTGTTATTTCTCATAAAGTACAGAACCAAGGAATAAGGTGGAGAATGTTCACTTCAGGTAGAGGGTAGAGGGATCTGTGCTACTCTAACCAGTGGCGCCATCTCTGACGATGAAACCCAACTAATACCCTTTAGGTGAGAAATGAGGGTAAAAGGTACCTCAAGGCCCTATTAGTCTGTCAATCGAGAATTATTTTGTTTTTCTTCAAGTTATTATGATTTTATGACTATGTTTTCTTGGACAATCGATAGTTGGAGTATCATAATAGCCAATGGTTATTGGTTTTTGTTTAAAAGTGGATAAACTGTAACATGTAAAAATTGGACTTCCAGAATGATACCTCAGGATGTTAAGGGTTATTTTGGATGATTTATATAATATCGATGTTCGATTTCTTCATACAGGTCCAGAGTCGAATACCATAAATGCCCAGAGAGGTTTCAATATTTGCTTGAATATTAGCAGTTAGTTGTATTTGGTCCATTCACAATATTTCTGCAAGGAATTTTACTGAATTTCCTCTTTTGTGTTTATGTTGTAGGCCTTCTTGGCAAGCCCTTGTCAAAACCTTGGCAGACGTCAAGGAAGACACTAGCAGTAACATGTTTCTTTTCAAAATCGTTTTCTATTGATATCACTGCATTGCAAAATGCATGGAGAAAAATGATAATTTTGGACAGGCTGCACGAAGCAAATAAAAATGATCACACGACTGCTCAGATATTCTTGTTGGCTTTTGGGGATTGGCGGAACAAATGAAATAGAACGACTACGTCGGACCTTCATGATGGAATACTCGTTGGAAACAACACCTGACATTGGCACCCCGAATGTGGCACCTCATTTTCCCTTGTCTTCATCCTCAAAACTCCCTGCCGATTTGCCGCTTTTGTCGTTATAATGGAACTGTCCACTCGAGACCTGTGAAGAGTTTTCGATCACAGAAACATTTCAGAATGAAGGGTCGTCCTGTTTCTGAAAGTCGGGCAGTTCGAAGATTTCATTTCACACCCTTTTATTTTTGTTATCAAATGGAAATTCAAGTGATGGTAAGGGCGGCACTGACTGCTGAGTCGATTACCAATAACCAATACTCATCTGAGCCGCTTCTCAACTTACTTCTAATGACTCAGTAATGAGAGGCTTATGTATGTCGGGGCACAATTCACACAATACAATTAAAAGATTAACCCATCTGTGGTTATTAGATTACATTATCAAATTCTTCTAGTTTTCGATGTGTTGAATGATTGAACTTCACGAACTCACGGTGTATTTAGACAAATCTGCAAATCTAGAGACTCATTTGGATGAACGAGCTAAGTATGAATGCAGCCAAATACAAAATGACGAGAACAAAAGCCACTCACAACGAGAGAAATTTTGCGTGTTTTGAGACAAATGGCCGAAGTCAAGTAAGCTGAACCGTTTTGATGATCAAGTCTAATTTAATTGCATGGCATTTTAGTGAAGCAAACATTGCAAGTTGAAGCTTCTTGTTGCTAAGGACGCACTACTCAACGGAAGTACAACACAAAACTCTATCCAATGAGTTCAACCAAAAGTATTACACAAAACTCATTCAAATGAAACCAACAATGATCGCATTTATCAGCTGGAATTTTAATTACGATTGAGCCTACTTCTATTTCCTTTCAGCGCACGGATTCCTTAAGCTCTTTGTTGGCAATAAAGAATCGCGCAGATAATCATCCACTCACATTTCAAATTCTCTCAAGAATTAAACGCCATCTTGAAAACGGTATTACGGCAATTCTTATGTGGCTTCCGAGTCACTATGGCATCATTGGAAATGAAATCGCTGATCGGGAAGCGAAGAATGAGAGCAATCATTGTCTCCAGTACTCTGTGAGAGCAATGAATCAAAAACCACATCAATCCATATTCTTCCGGATTATCTGGCCACTCTCAAATCGGCATATGGCAACAATGGCAAAAGGATTGGCTAAGACTGGAACACCACAACTCTGGTCAATTAAAAAATATGTACGACCTTGAACTTCTTCAAGAAGAACTAAAGCTCTTGCTGATGGCTCTATTTCCCAGTCGCGTCGAGAAGAAGTGATATCGACAAGATTGCGAATCGGGCAAACGCGCCTAACACACGGCCACCTGATGGAATCACAACCAAGACCTTCACCTCCAGACTGCCCTCTAACGATTCAACCAACACCTTCTCGTAGAATGTCCTTCATTCATCAGCCGATCCTCAAACCTTCCGAGAAACATTGCAACACTGCTGGGAAATGAGTCAAAGCATATCAACGATTTGTTCCTTATCTTGAAACAACAATTTTTATTTCATGAAATTAAAAAAAATAATGTTGAATCATGTGATATATTTTAGTTAAAATTTGTACTGTTTGGCGCAAATAACGCGTCTAATAAAAGCAAAAAACGCTGCAAATCATTGCTCAAAGGTTTATTATTTTCTGTATAGATCACCCTTCTGTATGGATCACTGGTTCTCCATCAATAGCACCTACCACCATCTGTATTCTCCCTTGACCTTCCCTCTCAAATTTCAGCTTCCTGCGTTCAATAGGATTGAAATTGGCTTCGGAGCTCACTCAGCTGATCAGTGTTCTTCCAGGCGTCTCCAGCATTCGAGAAGATCTTCTTCACTCTCCAGATCACTGATCAGCTGAGTGAGCTCCGAAGCCATTTTTAATCTTATTGTATGTACCTTGAAACGCGAAACATAAAATTTTTGGTTTGCTTTGAGCAATGGCTACGGAGCTCACTCAGCTGATCAGTGATGTGAGGAGTGAAGAAGATCTCCTCGAATGCTGGAGACGCCTGGAAGAGCACTTCCATTCAATAGGATTGAAAATGGCTTCGGAGCTCACTCAGCTGATCAGTGATCTGAAGAGTGAAGAATTCTTTTAGCAATGATTTGCAGCGTTTTTTACCCACCAAAATTTTTTTTACCTACCAACTTTTTTTTACCTACCAGCTAGGTACTACCTACCACACCATACTGGCTTCACACCTTCACAATCAAGTTTATTAGAAAGAACTAAACGCTTCACACTCGATTGGAAAAATAGAAAGCTTCATATGGAAATTTGATTACTGGTTACGCAGAAGGCAAAACTGTATACAAATCGAAGAAATGAACAGCGATCGCATTTTAGTCCGATAAAATTTGAATGGAGATTAGACCTCTTTTGCGATTCACACTCATGATTCTGTTTTATCGAAGGAAAACCTTCAAGTACACGTAGGGACCGAACGGTTTGTCCTACAGAGCTCCGGGTGGTCTCAAAAATTTTTAAAAATTCAATACTATTTAAAATTGGTGAAAAAACGATACCTTTATTTCGAGAGTTTTCGAGCTAGGGCACTCTTGAAATTTTCAACCCTTAATTTTCACCCCTTAGAAGTGACCTATATCAACCAAAAGCTTCGCGGCACAACTAGACCCCAAACGGAGCCCATATACCAAATTTGAACCAAATCGGTCCAGTGTTGCTAAGAAAAGTGCCGCGTACGGCGTACGGCGTACGGCGGACGGACGGAAATTTTTTTATTCGATTTTCGTATTCTACGTACCTTGAAACGTAAAACATCAAATTTTGAGGGGGGGTTAAAAATTTTTTTTTCTTGCTCGATTCCAAAGGCTTATTATTGAAAATAATAAACCAAAAAAGTCTCTTGGGATTTACACAAAATTTAATCCAAAAAACTTGCTCCATGGTATTCTCGAGGAAACGCACGCCAAGCATCATCACTTTAATGATGAATAACCTCCCGATAAGAAATGCCGAATCTGTCCGCTATTTGGGTATGGTGCTTGATCGAAAACTTTCCTGGCTCCACACATCCAACAGTTACGAAAAAATCCATGAAAGCCTTGAATATTCTCAAAGTTCTTGCCAACAGCTCGTGGGGAAGTGATTGAATCTTTATGCTTCGGTTCACCAGAACTCTCATCCGATCGAAAATTGAATATGGTGGTTTTATCGAGCGGCGCACCCCTCCAAATTGAGGACAATCGATCCAGTACATAATCGAGTATTACGATTGGCCACTGGTGCGTTCCATTCAAGTCCTGTTGGGAGTCTGAATGTTGATGCCGGTAAACTACCATTATCCTATAGACGTACAAGTTTGACCCTAAGGTATGCAGCAAAAATTTAAGCATCATCTGATCATCTTCATCACCACGTGTGATCCTCACCACGTGTGCTCCTCAACCCCTTTCTCCACATGTCTGCCGCAGAAGCTCTCTGGATTATGTACTTTCTGACCTTTTCATTCATTCCTCAACACTTCCGAATTTTCAAAACGAAAGTGTTTGTACAAGAGCTCCCAACCCCTCAACTCTGCTTAACCTTGACGAATTTAAAATAAAAAATAATTATTGCCACAAGCTTTTTTTTACAATTTTTAAGGAAACAATTCATGAATTTTCCCCATGTCATACTGTCTACTGCGATGGTTCTAAACTGAAGTTGCCTGTTGTCGGAATGTAATTATGTCGTCACTACCGAAGGATTGCACGATCTTCATGGACGAACTATTCGCCATAATACATCTCTAAATCTGATAGCACCGACTGAATACAAATTCATAGTCTACTCAGATTCGCTGACTTCATTGATGGCAATAAAGAAAGGAGTCGACTCTCACCCGCTGGTTTTAATGATTCTTCTTTGCGTTCAGTACCATCAAGATAACGGTGTACCTGTAATTATTTTATGAACTCCTGGACATTATGGCATATCTGGGAATGAGACAATAGATCTAGCCGCCAAACCTGCAAGCAATGAACCAGTTTCCTCACAAATATACATTCGTTCGGATTACAATCCAACATTCAAGGTTTTAGTATGGACTGGCAGACAGTGTGGATTCGTATAGACTATCAGGAGTAATGGAAGGTAAAAAAGAATGTTCGAACTTGGTCTTACTCGAGCCGAACAAAGAAACTTCGTGATGGGCAGTTCAACACTCTCGTCGAGAAGAAGTCATTTCAACACGATTGCGGATTGACCTTACCAGATCAACTCATGGATACCTCATAGAATCACAACCACCTCCACCTGTTTGCAATTCATGTCGAAGCACATTGACAGAGTACCATCTCCTCGTCGAATACCCAGCATTCCTCTTTCCCTCGAACATTCCAAGAAACCTCAAAATACTTTTGGACAACAATTGAACGAGCCTAGACGACATCTTCAACGCCTTACACTCCTTCCTTTATTTGGAAAGCTCTCGACCACGGGTTCGAAAACCCCTTCCTTGCCAGGAGGTGACAACGTTGCAAGGTCGCCTTCGGGTCTCTACCCCGTACTGTCAAAATCCACTATCCTCTTCCTAATCCCTCTTCCTTCTTCCTCATCTATCAGCATAGATTTCAATTTATCTTTCGGTTGACATTTTATTGTCATTTAAATTCGTAACGTACTAATTATTCTGATGCAAATGAGTCCAAATTTCATGTAAGTCGGCAAAGAAACAATTGTATTTTATACAACAATATTGTATTGTACAATCGAACAATACGATGGTAGTAACATACTGGTATCTACCGAATTTGGGAAAATAGATAAAGCCATCCTGACAGTCTGAGTCATCTGATATCGTAATAGGTAGAGTACAAATCTCTGATGCAAAACAATTTACTTGAATGTTCCTCATCACTCTTTTTTAATCGTACCTGCCTCGAGTTTATACTCGATATGTTCAATTTTACTCTCTGATCATGGTGATGAGATTATCGAAATAATTAGTGAATCAAGTATGCATTTGCAGAAGGGGGTAAACTGTTGGGATCGCGCAGGTAGGTAGGACTCGACCTTCCGCTTTGGCTTGGATTCTTGCAGTGATGCAGACCTTCGGGACTTTCAAAAATCCCAGAGCCCTATAAATACTTGTAGTCTCTATCCAACTTTAACGAAATATGAAGGATTTTCGGTATAATACATAGTTACTCGATTATCTTCTGTTTAGCGCCCATGACCTTGCGTTGTCGAAAGCGCTCAAATACATTTTAAAACGCTGCAAATTATTACACAAAGGTTTATTATTTTTCTATATAGATCACTCGTCTGCAAACAACACGGCTTTGCCATTGTTACCACCAACCAACATGAAGAAAAACATCGATCGCATTTCGATCAGCTAACATTTGAACAGGGATTTGGCCTCTTCTGCGATTCACACCCGTGTTTCTGATTTATCGTAAGTCCAGCATTTAAATTCTCGTAGGGAACGAACGGTTTGTCCTACTTGGCTCCGCGTGGTCTCAAAAAGTTCTAAAAATTCTTCATTGTCTTAAATTGATGGAAAAACAATACCTTTATATCAAAATTTTTTGGGTTAGGGCGTTTTCAAAATTTTAGGGCGTTTTCGAAAACCTTATTTTTGAACCCTTAGAAGTGACCTACATCAACCAAAATCTTCGGGTCACAACTAGACTTGTATAACTAAACAACTAAACAAGACAACTAAACTTAGACAACTAAACTTGTATTCAATTTTTGGATTCTACGTACCTTGAAACGTAAACCAACACATTTTGAAGAGTTTTAAATATTTTTTTTCTTGGTCAATTCCAAAGGCTTATTATTGAAAATAATAAACCAAAAAGGAATTTATACACGAGTTTAAGATTTATTGAAAGTTCACCCCTTAAGTTGTCATAGGGAGCGAACAGTTTGTCCTATAGAGATCCGGGTGGTCTCATTCGGTTCTAAAAATTCAAATATATTTTAAATTGGTAAAAAACGATACCTTTATATTGACAGCTTGTGAGCTAGGGCGTTTTGAAAATTTGAACCCCAATTTTCGCGGCACAACTAGATCCCAAATTGCTTTAAAATCGGTCCATGGTAACCAAGAAAATTGCCGCAAATACGGGTGATTTGGAACTTTTAATCCTCAATAATCAAAAGCTTTCGAGCACAAATGGACCCCAAATAAGGCCTATATACCAAATTTCATTTAAGTCGGACCATGAGACCTGGGAAAATTATGGCGTATGGTGGACGAATGGAAATTATTTTAAATAAGATTTTGGATTTCACGTACCTTAAAACGTAAAACGTTCAATTTTGTGAAGGTTAGAAAATTGTTTTGCTCGATTTCAAAAAGTTTCATTGTTCCATGGTTCCATTACTGACAATTATAAAGCAAAAAGTGCATCATCGGTCAATCTCTCTCATGACCTTATATGATGGCAAGGAGGGTGAGCTTAGCGAGCTGGCGTTTACCAGCGATCAATAAAATTGAAACCTCATGTGCGGCGGGAAAAAGTTTAATCACCGATCAGCACCGAAGAAGCTGAGAAGGGGTGAACCTATTGCCTCAGTAAACCGTTCTCGAGAGAGTTGAGGCTTTAAAAGGCGCTGGAAGCACAGCGGCGACCCCGTGATTAATTGAATCGGAATCTCCTCTAATGGAACTATCAACACTCTTCAGATGTTTTTTCGCCTCTCGCGGGATTTACCGAGGGATAAAACCCCTAATCTACTTGATAGAATTCATTGTGAGCGAAGAATACATTATGTTTCTATCATGGGAAACAAATCCTTCAGTTTTTCGTTCCATTCTCGTTTTCTACCTTATGCTAGCAAGTAAGCTCGCTTCGCTCGCTCATGTTTAGATCACTGACCCATCCGGGTGTATCCGTAAAAATTGATCAAGTTTTTTAGCTATAATCGGTTACAGAAAGGCAGCAAACGCAGATAATTTTTTTAAAAATTGTTTACGGGAAAAACGTACGTCTAAAGTTGGGTAGACTGCTCCCCCCTCATGGAATAATATCTATGTTCATTCCCCAGAGTGACTGAAATATCTGAAAAGGCTTAGGCATGAGTGGTTCTCTAGCCACTTTACTGCCGATGAGGGGTGTGATGGAATCACTGTTCATGAACTTGATTTGATGTACCTACCACCATAAAGTTTTTCGTTCTTGGATCATCACGCTCTGACTTTAAAATCTCATATTACTCTTGGATAAGGAAGAATGGTTTTCATCCTCCTTTTATTATGAGATACAATACGACTTTTGTACGACGTATTTTCCCCTTGACGATGGTTCATTCACTCCACCGAATGACGTAAATAATTTGAGGGAAGTTGACTGATACGACCTGGAAGACGGTGAAACAACCCTCTTTCTTGCTTCGGTATAAAAGCCAGCGAAGAGAGTTGAGATTATTGCGAAAGCGGGACGACATAAATCCGAGAAACCCTTCAGGTTGGATCTTGGAATTATTACGGCAGCCAAAGATAACAGAGGGGGTATCCAATCTAATCCAGACGAGGGGAGATAACGTCGTAACTGAGAGGACCTCCGATCAGATCGATTGAACTAATATCACCTCCAGCTGGAACCGACGAGACACTGAGATGTGTCAACTTACAAAAACACAACTTACTAGGTAAAGACACTAAATAATTTGTTGTGAAAAACGCTGCAAACTATTACACATTGGTTTATCATTTTTCTATATAGATCACTCGTCAGCAAAGAACACGGCTTTGCCATTGTTACCACCAACCAACATGGAGAAAAACATCGATCGCATTTCGGTCAGCCAAATTTTGAACGGAGATTAGGCCTCTTTTGCGATTCATACTCGTGTTCATACTCGTGATTCATACCCCTTAAATTCTCTTAGGGAGCGAGTGGTTTGTCCTACAAGGCTCCACGTGGTCTCTAAAAATGCTAAAAATTCTACAGAATCTTAAATTAGTGGAAAAACAATACCTTTATATCACAATTTTTTGAGTTAGGGCGTTTTCAAAATTTCAAACCTTTTTTTTTCAACCCTTAGAAGTGACCTACATCAACCAAAATCTTTGGGGCACTACTAGACCCCAAATGGAGCCTGCATACTAAATTTCATTAAAATCGGTCAATGAGACCGACGAAACTGACACTTGACTTTCCTTTGACTGAGGAAAGTGCCGCGTACGGCGCACGGACGGCTAAATTTTTGATTTTTATTCGATTTTTGGATTCTACGTACTTTGAAGCGTAAACCAACAAAATTTGAGGAGGAGGGGGGTCAAAAAAAATTCTTGGTCGATTCCAAAGGTACATTATTGAAAATTATAAACCAAAAAAAATTAGTAAAAATTACGTTTACTGATTGAAATGATGATTGTTGCTGCGTCATCTATAACTTAAGTAGGAGCAAAAGAAAATTCGGCTTTTTGGTAACCATGTTAATGGAAACCGTAATAAATTATTGCATCACATTGTATTGCAATCAGTAGGAGTCTTGATTTCCTCCACTTTAGGATGTATCTTATCAACTTTTAATACGCTGAATGCAAACGTCTGTAACTGTATAATATATTATTTTTTTTAATATTATATTTTATATTATATTTTTATTTATGTTATATATCATATATTATACTATACAGTTACAGACGTTTGCATTCAGCGTATTAAAAGTTAATAAGATACATCCTAAAGTGGAGGAAATCAAGACTCCTACTGATTGCAATACAGTGTGACCCAAAAACCTATCATACGGAGGATGTTGTTTTTTTCGACAATTTAAAATAGTATTGCATTTTTAGAACGGAATGAGACCACCCAGAGCTCTGTAGAACAGGCCGTTAACTCCTTATAAGGTCTTGAAGTTGAGACGAATGATAGAGCGAAATTACGAGTGAGAATCGCAAATTATAAATCACTGACAGAATTTGACCCAATCACTGTTCCAAATTCAGCTGATCAAATGCGATCATTTTGGTTTATTATTTTCAATAATGAACGCGGAACTTTTTTTTAACAACCATGGACCGATTTGGTTGAAATTTGGTATATGGGCTCCATTTGGGGTCTAGCTGTACCGCGAAGCTTTTGGTTGATGTCAGCCACTTCTAAGGGGTGAAAATTAAGGGTAGACATTTTCAAGAATGCTCTATCTCGAAAAATCTCGAAATAAAGGTATCGTTTTCTCACCAATTTGAAATAGTATTGAATTTAGATTTTTTAAGGAACAACCGGAGCTCTGTAGGACGAACCGTTCGCTCCCCATGAAAACATCGTACGAGGTCGGACGTACGATAAATCAGAATCGCGAGTGTGAATCACCAAAGAGGTCTAATCTATGTTGAAATTTCAGCTAACTAAAATGCAATCGCAACTCGTTTCCTCGAGCTGTATTCAGTTTTGCTTCCTTAGCAACCAGTAATCGAATTTCCAGATGAAAGAATCACAACTCCCTATTTTTTCGAATCGGGTGTGAAGCGTTATTTCTTCTTAATAAACTTGATTGTGAAGGTGTGAAAGCAGTATGACATACTACACATTGTGTAGTAGGTTGGTAGTACCTATGGTTGGTAGCTAAAGGGAGTGAGACGGTGTGGTGCGGGAAAAGTGCACGGAGTTGCGTGAGTTGGGCATCTCGGTAGGCGTACTCCGTGGTATCACCACCCTGGTGGTCTTTCTATAGAGGCACTTCCCTTCATCCCTCTCACCCACTCACTCCTTCCTCATCTTCCCTCATCCCTAGGGCCGGCGTCGGGTGAGTCCTGAGTCCTCCCCATTATATTTGATTTATTTATTTATTTTTATTTATGGCGTGCCCCCTCCGTCACAAAAGACAATTCGACTTTGAGTGGAGTTCAAAAAAAAGTAACAATGGCAAAGCTGTGATTTTTGCAGACGAATGATCTACACAGAAAAATTATAAAACTTAGTGAAATAACTTGCAGCGTTTTTTGGGCTGGAGTGTCGCGAAAGAGATACCTAATGTTTTATTTACTGTGATTTTATTCGGCATCAAAATTTAATATTCAAATTTCAGAGTTAAATGTCGTGAGAATGTCGACATGTGTATTTTTGGCCCTAAATTGATAGGTATTCATGTGATGATAGAAGTTTTGCGGGATTGTGATCTCAATAAATTGTATAAGAAAAAGTTGAGTTGAGCTTTATGAAAGCAACAATTCAGGAAAAAAGACTCATTTTGTACCATTTTACGATAACGGCCTTGACGTCAGGAGTGGCAGTCGGACGAAAATCCAACCTTCGATGGTTGTTTACTTTACTTTACTACATAATAATTACCTACGTAAATAACATAATATATTCTGAATGCTTATTATTATTTCTCTTATGAAAATTCTGCAATTAGTTGTGGTTTACTGAAGAAAAATTCGTTACTTTTCCATTATAAATAATAAACATTTTGCCAAGTTGGGCAGCAGCATCCTTACAAAGTGAGCTTTAGATGAATTTACTTGATGTAAAAATAGTTGAATGTGGAGCATAACGATCGTGTTGATAGTTCCCGAGTCAACTCTACCAAGAAGGTATTCCCAACTATGTTGACGATTTTTCACTTTTTCGAGTGTACTTACCTAGTATGGTACAGATCGGATCATCATCGAATCTTGAAGCCAGGCTTTTTTGAGGCTAGTTCCAAACTACTCTCCGAATTCACGTCGGGCAGATAAGTACGAGAAATTGATGTTTCAGCGTTCTGAATCGACATTGAAAAGCCTTTTTAGGCCTATTTAGTTAGAGAAGTTCCGTTTAATTATTGAAGGTAAAGGGGCGTCGGTACAAATTCGCCTTTTCTCTCTGGATTAACGGCAATCGGAGGGAATAACGTCGGACTTGGCAAAAGCGGGATAATGAGGTTGGGCGCGTGATAGAGGTGTTGGGAGATTGTAGCTTGGAAGAAGAGCGATGGTTGGAGGGGGGTTCGAAGCTTCACCGAGAAGATATCGATTCACTTCTCTTCTCTGTGTAGAGCGAAGTGGAAGTCGGGAGATCTGAGCTAGAACTTCATGTTTTCAACTCGTTATTTTGATGAATCCGTTTGAAACTAAAACGGGACGGCGATTGTGGGTCTTCACCCTGTTATACCCTTCGTAAATGGATTAATTAAAGAGTTTAGACTGATTTTCCAAGGCCGGTCCCGTTTATTGTGTTCTTGCGGTCTTAGTAGTTTTTAGGTGGCATACTCAACGTGATGGAAGTCATGATAATCCCAAGAATGCGGTAGACTCATTTTTCAGTTATCTTATTCCAAACGTCATGGGAAAAAAGACCAATCAGGAATAATGATCAACTCACAAGGTAGGTGACTTTACCACCTTTACAGAATAGAGTTTTTCTTCGAACACATTGATATTGCTTCCTAGTCTACCAAGGTAGCGGAAGCATTGTTTTCACTTTTAAAGGTTGACTTAAAAAAGTTCTCCAAAATCAAAATTTCCACTCGCGTTTTAAGTTTCAGACCTTCTTGAACAATTTTGGTTTCGTGTCTGTCTGTCTGTGTTTCTGTCTGTATGTGTGTCTGTCATGAAATCCTTGTAACGCGCATAACTATACGAAGTTATTGTCCGATTTCTATGAAATTTTCAGAGATTGTGCGAGTTGGTGTGTAGACGGTCCCCTATGAAAATCATCATCCCCGGACTGATAGAAGCGACTGCGCATGCGCAAACGTGAATTCCTTGTAACGGCCATAACTTCTACATTTTCCATCCGATTTCACTGAAATTTCCAGGGATGTTACAGATTAGTATTGTATTTATTTATTTATTTATTATTAGTTGTACAATGGTTACATATTATTATAATATTTATTCTTCTACAAAAACAACTCTTTTGCAGGGAAAGAGACTAAAAAGTCTGTAGTACCCTGCAAGAGTAGTGCCAAACTAAACAATTTCAGGTTGAAAGATGAAAAAACATAAAAATTAAAATGAGAGAAATACGAAAACTATTCTAACTTGTAAAACCAAATCATTGTAACTAAATACCTTCGTTGCCTCCTTATTCATATTTACAACTACACAACTTCAGTTCAATATTTTCCAATTATCATAATTAATATTATCTGTATGCGCTCAGAATTATGTTTTCTGCAGCATTTCTTCCTAATTTAAGTATCCATTCAACGATTTTTTTCTTGAAAGATGTTCGACTATGTAACATTGGTGTTTTGAGGGAGGAATCCAGAGCTCGATGAACAATAAAAATAATATAACTGGGACTTCTGGTAGTGAGAGAGAGTGCGGGAGTTTAGACGGTCTCCTATGAAAATCATCATCCCCGGACTGATAGAAGCGACTGCACATGCGCAAACGTGAATTCCTTGTAACGGCCATAACTTCTACATTTTCCATCCGATTTCAATGAAATTTTCAGGGATGTTACAGATTAGTATTTAGATGGTTTCCTAAAAAAATCACTACCTTCGGACTGATAGTAGCCGCTGCGCATGCGCAAACAAGAATTTCCTTGTAACGGCCATAACTTCTACATTTTTCATCCGATTTCAATGAAATTTTCAGGGATGTTACAGATTAGTGTTTAGATGGTCCCCTATGAAAATCACCACCTTCGGAAGAAGTTAATATCCGATTTCTATGAAATTTTCAGGGATTGTGCGGGTTGGTATGTAGACGGTGCCCTATGAAAATCATCATCCTCGGACTGATAGTAGCCACTGCGCATGCGCAAACGTGAATTTCCTTGTAACGGCCATAACTTCTACATTTTCCATCCGATTTCAATGAAATTTTCAGGGATGTTACAGATCAACTTGTTTTGATGTTTTGATGTTTTGAGATTAACTACTATGCATCGGATCATCTATACAATCGGGTTATGGATACGAGGAAGCTATGTGCCACACCGACTTGGCAGACTTTTTTTAACTGTAATAAATTATTTGAAGTATCCAGGAAGCTTATTAGACTGAATGCCCTCTTATCGTAGAAATCCCGTCCTTATGAGAGTATAAGTAGGGATTGTAACGTTGCCTTGAAAGAGGAGAGAAAGTTATTGTGATTGTTAGGACCTACCTTACTTACCATCAAATCACCTTTATTAATAATTGATAATTATTATCAGAGAGTTTCGGGTGCCTTCATAACAAAATTTTGTTCTTGATTACTAAGCAAGCTACTAAGGGAAGGCCATATCTTCTTCCCTTTCCTATGGCCCAACTGAGATGGCCTCGAATCAGTATCGTCTTCGCCTCTGATCTCGAATGTTACCTTTCCGTCCTTTTTTTTCTCTACACATTTTCCACGTGGAAATCGTTTTGCTGGACTGAGACCACTACCCAGTTTTTGGATTGCTGCCAGACTGTCGGAGCATCTCTTTTCATCGGTGCCTTTCCCTAGCATCCTGCAAACCTCAATCAAAGGAGTAACCGCAGGTTGGAAAGACCGGGCTATTCAAGGTACCAATTGAATTATTATATTTGGGGGACTGATCGCCACATCCCACTTGGAGCTACCTCAGCAGCGCTTCCCCGTCAGCATCCAATTTGGAACTTTATAATTAGCTCAACAGGGTCAAGCCCGTCAATGTATGAATTTCAATTTAATAATTTATTTATTATTTAATAGTATTTTCATCTCAGCTGTGCCCTTTAAAACTAGCGCATCTCAATTCGAGACGAGTATCTATAATATTTAGGGAAAATTTTCTATATTCACTCGACAACTAGTGTCACCGAAAACATCTCAGGATCACAACAGGAACATCTCTCTCACTCCACAGCTGTCCCAAGGTGTCACCGGAGTAACCAAAATTATATTGCAATTCTGAATTTAATGGCCACAAGAAATTCTTGTGTGCTTTAGGTAGTCCCAGATAGAGATAAGTATGACAAAAATGTCTAAGAAAGTCGGTGAAAAAATTGTCTTAATTTTTGTCATAACATCATTTTTTTGACTTTTAATAACTTACAAAAATAAATGTTTCAAAAAAAAAATCAGCTCTGTTCATTAATTTTTTAATTGCAATTTTAATCTAGTTAATCCGGTGACACCTTGGTACTGCTGTGGGATTCCTAAGTTGTTTTCGGTGACACTAGTGACACCATGGTCCAATTAGGGTTAATACTGCGTGATTTTCCATTAATACTCGTACCTACAAGCAATAACATCGCTATCCGAGAGTTGTGGGTGCCTTCATAACGATATTCATCTTGGTTGCTAAAGACGCTCAACTGACTACAACACAAAGTCATTTGAATTGAAATAATAAAATTTATTTTTGATCTGCTGAAATTTGAACTGATATTAGGCCTATTTCCTTCAATGAACAGTCTTTGCGATTCACACACATGTTTCTGATTTATTGTGAGTCCAAACTTTCTGATCTTATAGGGAGTGAACTGCTTGTCCTACAGAGTTCTGGGTGGTCCGATTCGATTCTAAAAATTCAATTTAATTTTAAATTGGTTAATAAACATGACCTTTATATCGAGAGCTTTCGAGCTAAGTAGTTCGTTTTGAAAATTTCAATCCCTATTTTTCACTATTCAGAAGTGACTGACACTAACCAAAAGCTTCGCGGTACAACAAGACCCTAAATGGAGCCAATTTAGTCCATGGTATCAAAAAAAAAAAAAAAAAAAAAAAAATGTTGCGTACGGCGAAAAGACTGATTTTTTAAAATTAAATTTTTGGATTCCGTCTGTCAATGGAACGTAATTCATCAAATTTTGAGGTGAGGTTAAATTTATTTTTTGGATCAATTCCAAAGGTTCATTAATGAATATAATAAACCAGAAGAATGGACGAACGAAAGTGATAGGTCTACAGAAATTCCGCTGAAATGGGATTATTAAATTCAACCGACACCACTAACGCTCTGGATGGCTCAACCTACACAACATTGCCGGGTTGAAATGATCCGCTCCTGTTTCTCGACTGCAAATACTAGTTGGGAAATAACCAAAACCACTCAACTCACCCTCTGACCCGTCACTTCGTATCTCTGGTTCTTGTTGTGGACGGCAACTCGGGTTTCATCTTCTCCCAGCGGGATGGAAATGACGACGAAGGGAGCAGAGGAGAGTGGGGTCAACTATACTCGAACTCGTCTCGAACTCACCACGTCAGATACTGCACTCTGTCAATTATAACTTGCCTTTATTGATGAAACATTGACCTCATCTCTGGCCCTCTATGTATGAAGTCATGCTCTTGAGAGATACAAACAAACCCGATGGGTTTGTGTAACAATCGCAGATTGGCATTATACTGTATAACAATCTCCGTAAACGTCACTTCTTATTGTTAGTTAGTCTTATTCACACCAGGTTCTTACACCGGTTCTTTGGAATACCTACTCACAGGTCTTCAGTATAATGATACCACCACTATCACAATATTTAAAGTAAGGATAAATAAGAGGTCATCAGAACATTGCGTTCGCACACAATCATACATGGGATGATCAGGAACAAGTCTAGCAGGGACGATATGGCAGTATTTATCACAGCAGCCCTCAAATAGAGATGGGTCGCTCATTAAAGATCCGGCTCTTTGAGCCGGGTCTTTCAGAAGAGCGAGTGAACCACGGGTCAGTAAAAAAGAACCGCGGCTCTTCGGATCTTTTGAGCTCAGTGCTGGTAGTGTTCGGTGAAGATCGGTTCTTCAAAAGAGCGAGTGAACTGCGGATCAGTAAAAATGACAAATGAATCGCGGTTCTTCGATCTTTGGATCTCTTGAGATCCAGTAAAATAAATGAACGGCGGCTCTTCGATCTTCGGTTGTTTTGAGATCGGCAGTGTTCGGGAAAATTAGGACCTCCTTTTCGTCAGCTCACTGTTGCCAACCCGTACGATAATTCCGAGGGTAAATACGATATAAGTCGATCAAACAATACAATTTTGCGGAATTGTATCGTACCACCACATGCATTATTGTATTTTCGGTCGTAAACTTTACCGTATTTTTCCAGTGTTTTCTGTGACCCACTTTCTGATTCTTTCCGTTGTTTTTTCTCCCTGTTTGATTTTTACATCATGATTTTTTGCGAGGAGCTTTCTGGTACAAGTTCAAAAGGCAAGCAAAAGCACAGCCTTATCTTACCAATATTATCAATATTGAAGCTTACGTACTTATTGGTTCGTTTATTCTCTTTCACCTTGGTTACCTTAATTTTCTTTGTTGAATAACACGATATAACATCAAATTGTTATATTATAAAAATGTTATACCTACTAAGAAATTTTTTTTTTAAATTGTGGTTTGTCATTAGAGGCATAAAAAAATGCAGATTTCATATAAATAAATATTTTACCAAAAAACTGTATTTTCAAGTCTTACTTATTCATTGCTCTAATCGGGTTCATTTATTAATTTTCGTTGATTTTTGAAGGATTTGTTGAGCTTCTTTATTGAACAACAGCGCTTGTTGGGTTATTATTTTCAATAATGAACCATTGGAATCGAGCAACAGAGAAATTATTCCCTCTCGCCCTCAAAATTTCATGGCTTAGGATTCAAGGTAGTGTAGAATCCAATAATCGAATAAACATTTCCGGGCAGAACTAAAATAAACCGTTGTGTAACAATTTGCAGCGTTTTTCACCGTATTTTCATCTCTACAATAAATACGAGCTCAAAAGAGCCAAAAAGAGCCACTGATCCGTCGAAAAGATCCGGATCTTTTGAATGAGCGGAGCGCTCAGAGCCGTTCTTCTTGGTGAACCGTTTTGCCCATCTCTACCCTCAAAGCAAAAAAGCTGGATGGAAGATGGGAGGAAGAAGAAGAGGAATAGGATTGATGGAGAGATCAGACATTGGACTACAGAGCAGAAGAGGAAGCAGCCTTTAGGCAAATAAGAAGGGCTCACCCTGAAGTAATACTGTACAAATGGTTCCAGGGTGAGTCCTAAGGTGAGGGAGTGGGGTTTTAGATGGTATGCCCAAATTGTCGGTGAGTCTAACGCTGATGGGGTGAAACTTCCCCTTCGCTCACCTAAAAAAATATATAATTTTTAAAAAATGTACCCAACAGACAATTTACAGAAGTTTTGTTTTACAATTCACCCTCATCAACACTTGTGATGGAATCTCCCCTCGGGTTGGAATATTATGATTCCCCTTATCGCGTTTGAGGTATGCCCGTCATAATTCTTGGCTGAACCTACTAGAAGGCTATGCTCGTCGTAAAGGATGGCCAGTATGGATTGAGCCACACCTCAACCTGGAACAGCGAGGTTATCATTATTGATGTCTCAGTGGTCACTGGCTCTGGCCAGAGATCACTCGCAGACATCAATAATTCCAAGATTAAAAAATATGAAGTTAACGCATTACTAGAGGCTGCAGCAGCACTTGCAAACATTCAGCGAAACCAACTAAAGGTGATTGGAGCTGCTATCACCTGGCGAGGGATATGGCATGGCAAGTCAGCCATGGATCTGATTGGGGATGGTTACTCACTGTTCATCTTAGAGTGGATGACCACCCGAGTCCTAACAGGAGAATCATATAGTATCATATAGTAGGAGTATAGAAGTATCATATAGTCAGGGGAGGGGAAGAATCATGATATAGCCAGAAGAGGCACAATCCACACCAATGTCCAAGGTCGGATCTCGGACCCTGATACCAAGCAGCCAGATGGACATTACAGCTGAGTACTGAAAGTGCTGATACAATGCTGTGATGTATATATTTATGTACAATACCATCAATTGTAGTGGTGAAATATTTTTTCTAAATATAAATCGCTAATATAAATGAGATTGATACATAATTATTTAATAACAGTTGTATCACAGTCGCAAGAGCGTTAATATAAATTGTTTAAAAAAAATGTAACCAACAGATAATTTACAGAGGTTTTGTTTTACGATTCACCCTCATCAACACTTGTGATAGCATCTCCCCTCGGGTCGCTATCAATCATAATATTCCCCTTATCGCGTTACAGCTTTGTGGAGACTCGGGGAAAGCGAATTGATCCTTCCGTGTTGTTGAATGTAAAACAGAGGAGCGGTGGATCCCAGCCCGCAGGTCGAATGACCGCAGAGCTTCGTTTCGGGTTCATTTGCACATTTCGTGAATTAGGATTAGCGAACTGTCCGTTGTTTCCGAAATGTGGTAATTAAACCGACACTCGGTGATCTTAATTGAAATTTGTTAGAATACCGAACGATCAACAGCATCACTCCAGTCAAACCACGAGTCCTTTGACTTTGCCCAATGATCTTTAATGTGGCTTTGAGCTCGTATGAGGGATCACGAAGACTTGTGGTTTGGCACCACTTTTTTGACAGAATGGAAAACCACCGAAGGCGTGAACGAGGAGTGACATCAATTCGATGTGTCTCGGAGCGATTTAAAAAAAAAATTGGACACTATTCTTTATTTTGGTACCTGCCGGATTCTTTTTGAAATAATTATGTTCTACGAATATCCATGGTGGTCCCGTTTCAAACGGATTTCATTATGCTTTGTTAAAATGTCGAAAATAAGTGAAAATAGTAGAAAACGCTGCAAATTATCAGACAACGGTTATTTTTTTTCTGTATAGATCCACAGTGTTCCTTTTGTCAGAAAAGAACACAGCTTTGGAATTGTCAGTACCGACCAACCTTAATGTAAGCACAAGCTTCATTATCAAGTTTATTTTGAAACAGAAAGAACCTTCCATCACAGAAACATTATTAAAATTTGGTTGTTGGTTGTTAAGCCCTGTTTACACTGCTCGAGCATCCTCGAACATCGAGCATTCGCGATCGAGCTTTAATTTGCCGGTTTTCAGGAGAACGATTGCAACGAGCACCGCCGTTGACACTGCCCGAGCATTTAATGCGATCAGATGGCACCCGTGTTATCGATTAGAGATTATTAGATGGCACCGTGTTATAGATTATTAGATAGATTATCTATTAAAAGAGGAAAAGCGCAAAAGAAAAAGGCGCCGCATATGGGAGTCGTCATTTCTGCGAGGAAGAAGTTATTCTTGATTGCTGAAGGATTTGAAGGAGAATGACAGAGGGCTGTTCAACGATTTCACTCGCATGTCATAAGAAGATTTCACCTTCATACTACACAAAATAGAAGGAATCGTCTTCAAAACCGACAATAACTTCCGCGAGAGCGTTCCTGCAGCAGTTCGGTTGGAAATAACGCTGCGATTTTTAGCGACTGCTGACTCCTACAGCAGCCTCATGTACCTCTTCAGGGATTCAAAGCCTACAAGTCGAAATCAAATCTTAAGCACATTGAAAACAATCTATAAACTTGAATTAAAAACAATTTATAAAAATGGCAAAAGTGAACGTCAAAATAGGAGAGATGTGACACCTTCAAAACTTGGCTGGAACTGGATTCGATTCCACGAACTGGCATACCTTTGATGATTCGTCGGAATGCCGACATCGGGTGGATCAGCCTCAAGCACGAGCACGCCATCCGCGCGAACATTGCTCGGCTCGAAGCGACTGTTTACGCTGCCTGGTCCTCGGACGAGTGCTCGTTCGAAGCCCCTGCTCGCGGACAATGTTCGAGCAGTGTAAACGGGGCTTTAGAAAAGAACAACTGAGTGA
The DNA here is from genome assembly GCA_009739505.2 of Apolygus lucorum. Lineage (NCBI taxonomy): Eukaryota > Metazoa > Arthropoda > Insecta > Hemiptera > Miridae > Apolygus > Apolygus lucorum. The sequence continues at coordinate 23,981,831 of CM019181.2, forward strand.
CATGAAACTCAATTCGAAGAAATAAACAATTGAACATCTGAAAATTTAACGGATATCAGACTTATTTCCGTTAGTGAACAATCTTTCGCGATTCACTTTAGTGTTTCTGATTTATTCCAAGTTCAACCCTTAAGGCTTCGTAAGGAGCGAATAGTTGATCCTACAGAGCTCTGGGTGGTCTCATTCCATTCTAAAAGTTCACTTATATTTTATGTTGGTGAAAAAAACCTTCATATCGGAAGTTTTTGAACTAGGGCTATTTGAAAATAACAACCCCTATTTTTCACCCCTTAGATGTAATTCACGATAATCAAAAGCTTCGCTGGACAACTAGACCACAAACACCAAATTTCATCAAACTTGGTTCATGGTAATCAAGGGAAATGCCGCGTACGATTTTGTTTAAATTCAATTTTCAAATTCTACACGAGTTGAAACGTAAACTACCTAGGTATCAAATTTGGGGGGGTAAAATTTTCTCTTGGTCGATTCCAAAGGTTCATTATTGAAAGTGATATACCAAAATGTGTTTGATGACTGGTTCGTATTCACCCAACTTCACCTGTAACTTCCGTCTGAATCATTTGCGGACCATTTGTGTAATTTTCAGAGATTGTGTGGATTGGGGTGCAGATGGTCCCCTATGGAGGTAGTGCAAGGTACTTTGAGATGATGATTTGAGATTTGCTACTATGCATCGGACCATCTACTCGTATACAATGATTATGGATATAAGGAAGCTATGTGCCACACCCACTTGGCAGAATTTTTTCACTCTCGTTTGTATTGATTTCATCATTCACGGTGACAGCACATGCGTTGTCATTTTTGAGTTTACATTAAATTAAGTTTTCCAAAAATCTGTTTTATGAAGAAAAACTCGGCGCTGCGCGCCTCGGCGGGGGCTTCTCCCCCTGCACCCCCGGATGATTTCCGCTTAGAGCCTAATGGCTAAAATGTGACATACCTTGAAAAGGTTTTTGCTCCCTCTCCCTCTTTATCTTTCTTCCACTGTAATATTTAAGATACCTCCTTATTCATAATAACATCAGGTTGTCAAGCATATTTGTCGTCAAGCATATGATAAATCATAGCGCTACTTTCCTGTCGCTTTTTCCTGTCGCTTTTTACTGTCGATTTTTCCTGTCGTTTTTCGGCGGGGGGTCCCATCGCTAAAACCTTTTCAAGGTTAAAAAAGTTTTGCGAGCAGTTTATTAGCTGTTTTTATAAACAGTCTAGGTACGACTTTTAGGTCGTAAAAGAAAAAGTCTATCTCCTCATCGCCGAAACCCATACCTTATTAAAAGCTTCTTGTTGGGAACAATAACAACATTTAATTATCCAATAGTTGTGGCTTTACTGGCAGAAGCATATGAAATAATAATATTTTTTAAGTTGATTCCACCACATAAGAGGTCAATTTCCCTCAGTCAAACACCTTTCAAGTTCACTGTTTTACATTCAATATACGACAAGGAAGTCCGACCCCTCCTCGAGGGAAATTCTGAAAAGCGATAAAGCAAAACGGTTGTTAATGACCCGTGGGGGGGATCAGATGGCGGGCGTGTCAACTGGACCCCTTGACGCGGTGATAATGGCGTAACAACAGTAGTCGCGTCCGACCCTCGTCTCCGGTTATCAAAGTCCTTTTGGCAGTGGGAGACAGTCAATTACCCTTACCTTTCATTATTTTAATTTTACATTAAATTCTAGGTCCTCTATGGAAAGGAGGGAGTTGGAAAAGGGGGATAAACTCCCCTAATGCTAATGATCAAACGTTCCCCTAATTAAAATTCTTAAACGTAACCAAATCCGGTACGATATATCTACGAGAAAAGTCAGACTTTTCGTTTAACCATTTATTGAAAGAAGCCGTACTATTTGCATAATTCTACAGTTATTCCAAAATTTATATAAAAGGAGCTCCTTTAGGGAATACTTTATTTCTTTTTTTTTGTGAACATTTTTACGCTACTCAAATTTCGTTAAAATGAAAGGTTTGATTAGGAAAAATGGCGTTGTTCAAGTTTTGAAACCCGCTTCTTATAAGCTACAAAACAGAAGGAAAGACTTGTGATTCAAGCCGATCACAGCGCCTCTCAATTTAACAATTCAGTAAAAAAAATCCGAGGCGGTAGATTCAACGAGGCACTTGACATGTCCACACATTTCACATTATGATTCAGTTGCCGATACAAAAGGTTTGTATTTCATAACTACGTTTGTAGAGTGAACTCTTTTACCATTTCCATTAATAGTAAACTGGTATCTAACTATAAAAAGCTGATATTACTGATACGTGATCCGCGTCATGAGACTTGTGTCGTTCCCAAACTTCAATGCAAAGCTACATAAGTATCAACATTCTATCTCGATAAACAGTACAAGAGGACACTGCCGAAATGAGACGACCCCTTTTTCATTCTTCGAGATGACGGGCGTGACCCTCTGGAAATGAGGGGGCATTTTTTGAAAGGCAACGACAACCTGTCGATGGATGGGAAGTGAGATTGGCTCGAAGAATAGAGCAGACTGGGACGAATCTGCTGATAAGAGCCGAAGGTCTCCCATTCTCTTCTCCAGACAGTTTGTTTGGCCTCTCCCAACTTCACATTACATCCAATAACGTTTCTATGGGCTGCGAGTCGTCTACGGTTGTTCGAGGAAGAGAAAAGATAAGGCAGGCACTGCTTCTCGATAGTGTTTATTTTGTGGGGGAAGGAAGTGTAAAACGAGCATGTGATTCTCATGTCAGTAGGTACCTACTCTTCTTCTTTAGAGCAGAATGCATTATAGTTGTTTAGTATTGAAATGTACATAATAAGTTCACACGGCAAAAACACTTCTAAAGCTTATTTTCACCTTCAATTCTCGGAAAAAGTCGAAAAAGAAGGTTTAAAACACAGAGTCATTGGTTCACTCCAGAGACAAGACCACTTGGAAGGCTTATTTCGTGGGGTTGGTGGTAAAAGTGACCAAGTGCATTTTTTTTTAGAAAATGAGGTTTTGGTCTCTCTGAATTGAGTAACAAATCAACATAACATAGCAGCTGAGAATTGAAGAAAAACCTGATTTAGTTAACGCCAATGAGGAAAACAATGTTATTACTAAGGTCGACATTCCTTTGCAAGATGCAATAAGCCTCTTCGATTTAAATGAGGCGCATTAAAATCTTGAGAATGGTACAATAATGAACTTCATTCCAGACGGTATGAAAGATTCCGGTATTTTCGGCGCGCAAGAGGACTACTAGACGTTGTTAGAGTTATTGATATTTCCGAAATAGAGAACGAATGAATACCGCTAACAGTAGAAATCAAATTTCAGTTTGATTCAATTTTTTTTGAGTTCTACTGAAAACAAGAAAAATGTATTAAACTGTATCGTCTAACTACTTACTGCCAAATCCAAGAGACTCGGGATGATGATGGAAGGAAATGAGATCTTGAAAATTTCATGAGTAATTTGAGTTTCAAAATAATAATTTTTGATGGTAATTATTTTTAATTTGGGGTTTTAGGTTAACTTTCTTCCATCAGTCCATGTGTTGGCGAACTTTAACAGGCTCTCCTGAACACTTTTGCCAAATGGACTTAACCACTTTTATCTCCATCCCCACGATTTGCACTTTCTTTTCGGAAAAACTCGAGAAAGAAGGTTGAAAAAACGAAAACTCGTTGGTTCATTCGAGAGACAAGACCACTTCAAATTAGGGAACACTTTTATCTAAATCCCTCATTATGAATACGACTTACCCTTTTACCTTGTACAACTAGAGCTAATAGATATATTATACGACTGTTGGAGCTCCACGAAGCTCCTTAACCTGCTCATCCAGGTTTATCTCAAAGAAATCAACTGAAAACCGTCATAATATGATCCAAATATTATTTGGGGATGCGTCCCTTGTATCCTCACCATGTAATATCTATTATGAATGTTGAGTAGGCTCTTCAGACTCTTTGGACTCTCAATCAACATAACAATTATTATTATTATTATTATTAGTTGTAAGGAGCTTCTCAGTACTCGAAAACGAACTTCCAAGTACAGAGTCTATTCTGCTTAATCTTGGGTTTGTAGTTTTCTTCTTTACTATCCTCCAAATGCAAAAAAGAGATATCCTTTTATTTCAGTTTGGCGTGATAGTTTATCCATCTTGTCTCTCAAAAATAAGGATATACCAGCAGATGAACTATTCAGATGGGTCTCGAGAGATTATGGTTTGGTTGCCAACTACTCACAGTTGGATAGTTTCTGAATCACCAACTACAAGTACCTTCTGTAATATAATGCATTTCGATCAACTCATTACTAAAGCTTTTTCTTGTATTCATCAGTTACAGAAACTAGTCATTTGCCATCGATAATTCGATAATAAGTAGTAGTGAGCAGTAGCACGAATGTATTATTGATTTATTTGGATGATCTAGATTAAAACTGGGCAATGAAGGAGTAATAATACCTATTATAGAATATAAGTACCTTCTGAATTTTGCGTCGGCTTATCATCCAATCAAGACAATTTAAATTTTGTTCAATTGTAGGAATATTAAAAATATATATAGCCTGTATGAATGCAAAATGAATCAATACGATACACCTAATGATAGAAATATCTTCGAAATAAAATGGCAGAGCTTCAAATTTTGAATCGAATGACACACTTCCAAATACATCTAGTTCTGTATTCCTTTTTAATAACGTAGTTCATTGAATTCTGCATCGATTGAGACCAACTTTACAGGTACTCAATATTCCAACAGCCATGATTTTCTGAAGACCGACCTTCTACCCGAAAGCCACTTTAACAAATTAAAACGAAGAAAAACCGTGCTTCATCGTATTGGTTTGGTAGTAGTGGTAACAAAAACGAAGAGCGATGAAATAATAAGGGATGAACATTTTCTACTCGTCGAATAAATTGGAGGGCGACCTCATTATCTAAAAGGTTCGCAATCAACCACTGCGGCTTAAAAGTCACTACTTCCCTGCAAATTAAATCCTATTAGTAAACACAACGGAGCTCGGATGAAAAATGTCCCATTTCCCGCAGGAATTATCCGCATTTAGCTAAGCAACGTTTCTTTTTTATTTAGACATCCCTGGACGGTCGGGAGCTTTCAGGTTATTTTCTTTGAGCAGATCCTCAATATCTTAGAATTTCCAAATGCGTGTACATTTTCGATCAATCTAATTTTTGGTGTACTCAAATATTCACAACTTTACGTTAAAATGGATTTTTTTCCAGGTTTCCAGAACAACCGGATAAAGATTGGTACAATGTGGTATACATTTCAGAACCAACGAAAATTTTGTGACGATAACATTTTCACAAATCAAAAAGGTTGTCGTACTTCAAACATGACAAAGTGAGAAATAGTCCTATGAAAATGTGTACATCAATTCATGCTGAATTGGAACTTTAAATTAAAACCCAACCTAAGCTGATGATTCCATTATAAGAAATTTCTCGGTCATATGATCCATAATTATCGTTTGTAGCTCTCCTACATTTCATTATTGTGGCAAAAGGGTCCCATCCGTTCAAATACCTCCAGAGAACCGATTCTGGACGTTTCTTGTGTGGAACAGGAAAACCGGAGATTGTTACATCCCAGTCTTTGATCAAAACTGGGTCTGCGAACTGAGGACCCTCTGTCCGTAGTTAATCGTTAATTTCCTAAAAAGCCTATTTGAATGGGGCGTGCAGTTGACTCTGTTTTCATTACATTATGTGCCATCCCTGGACCGCAAGAGACCTCTCCTGTTTTCATAATTGCTATTATAGGATGGAATTTCAACATAGCCACGGATGAAATGAATGGTTGAACACGGATTACAATATGAAGTAACAATACGACACGGAGCCATAACCTGGTGAGGTGAGAAGAAGAGAGCAAAATAAGAGAAAGCGACGAAAAAAAAAAAAAAAAAAAAACAATAAAATCTAGTTGAAAAGAACTTTATTATGTTAATAATGAATTATTAATTTTCTTCGCCTGCTGAAACATAGCCGAAGGCTCAACAGATGAAAGTAGCGCAATATTTGGGTTTTTTTCCTGTGAAGGAGGAAGTGAGAATCCTTTCGTTACGCATGTTATTTTTTTCAAGATGACATAATGGTCTCCATCACCTAAAATAGGTAATAATAATCCAACTGCTGCTGCTGAATTTCAAGTTCTTGTTGTTGTTCTTGATGGGCCGACTGGGTCAGACGTTTTTCTCAATACAGACTGCGCCATAAATGTGATATCCCTGTGGGTATCCACTTAGAACTTATTTAAATTAAAATAATCTTAGAAAGCAGAAGTCATTAGGTTTACGTAAGAATCAAGAATGAACTTCATTACATTCTTTGAATAATAATGTTTGTTTCAGTTGTATAAGTAACGATCATACATATAAGAGGTTGTCTAGTTACTAGTTAGTCTAGTAGTAGGGTCGTAACGATAATATAATGTTATTAGATAAATATGAGATTGATTAAATAAAAAGTATCGACAGCCCCACTGCAAAACCCTGTATGTTCAATACCAAAAAGTTTCCAGGAGACGAAAAAAACTGTGACATTTTCAACGTATGAACCTGGCTCACAGGTTATTACATTTCACCACAGAAAAGAAATGAGAAGCCATTGCCCGATTTTGGCGACACTATAATGTGCGCAAGAGCACAATGTGCACAATCTATCGGAAAGGCTCAAATCCTTATTTTTTGAAAAATTGGAACTTACAGGGTTTTGCAATGGTGCTCTCCGGCTTGTTCAGTACTCAGAAGCAATTTGGAGAAATCGGCTCATTCACTCATATGTTCAACATGGTTGTAAGTTCTAGGTTCTTTACTTTTAAACAAACAATAATCAAGCAGCCAAAAATTGACCAATAACCTACCTACTTCCAACTTGATAACGTATTTTTATTTTCCGTACGGTTGGTAATAAATACCGATATCAATGATATTGCGGTGATGCTATCTGTTTCCATTGTCGTAACACCAACAATTATTTTTATCTGATCAGTTTCCGCAATCTCTTCACGTTTTCCCTCCCCCCGACACACCAGAGGTGATTGATGGGCCAATCGACACCGGGTGTCAGGACTGAATCGGATGAGAAATGCTTCAGTCTTGAAATAAGATAAATTATCGCTGTTTTGTTCCGATCATTCTTCCGAACTTGAGATGTATGTTCCAAAAAGTTAAAATAATGATACCTCCTCGAAAATCTATTGCTTACAACACTACAATAACGAAGATATCTTGTACTTATCACCGTACAATAATGTACCTATCAAAAATGTGTTCTAATGGTGAACGTCAAGTTCTACATAATATATCTCAAAATAGGTTGTTGCTATAAGCCACGAAAATAAAGATGATCATGAAATTGAAGATCTTCTAATCTCCCTTCAAACTTGGTTTAACTTCCATCTACCTATATTTTGAAATTTGCCATCATCGAGATAATAAATTAAGATTTGTTTCTATTTGTCCTTCAACAGGTTTTGTTTTGTTCGCAGGCTGGTAGTGACGATAACGCTTTTGGTGACGGGTGGCCTGTCAACGCAGGAGAGATGTGCGACTCTCTTGAGGAGACTACTGTACTGCTACGCTGCCATCCTGGGCGCCAGCTGCCTCCTGGAAGCCGCCATCGGCCTTGTATCTCTCAGAGGTGGCATATTGGAAGTGGAACCTCGAAGAAATATCAAATACATAGTTTACGTCCGCCTAAGTGAGTAGTTGTAACGGTAGTTGTAACTTATTTTAAACAATTGCGTGTTCTTTGGAGAATAAGTTTTTATAGACTTAGCCTTTGGCTCGATGAATGAATTTTTGGAATACCCCACAGTCGAATGGATAACCTACAACAAGATCTTCAGATTTGTCCAAAGCATACCTTGATGTACATACCAAGTTATCCATGATGTTTCCCGCTCTCTTCTTGGTTGTCCTGGACTTACTCACCTGGGGGATACCAGGAAGAAGAGGGAGAGGATTCATAGGGGTCTTCAATCTTCTGGGGGATCTCGATTACGCAAATGATGTTTCTCAACTCGCGTTCGGACTACATGATGTGGAAGATCATTTTGAAAGATTCATTCGCCACTCCTCCATGGTTTTTTTTTCGGCAGGCACGTGAGAAAATCTTTAAGATCCATAGGTGGAGTTGGATCTCGTAAGATACCTGGAAGGATCCGCATTTTCCGGTTAGGATTGAAACCCAATAAAAAAAAACACCTCCTTTTCTCCCACGTTGGAGCTCAGCCCGAACCGTTTAACACATTACTTCGAGCTGAGTCCTGGGGCATTTAATCAGTTCAGGGTGAGGGGGCGGACCAAATGCTCCCTCCTCACTCTTTCTCGTTTTAGTAGCATCTTCCTTGTCAGGATGCTTTCTGTGTACTCTGCCACAGCAGTCCAGCTCCTTTCACCTTCCAGCATCCTGCTGACAACATCCTCTGGTGTTGAACTTTGGGGAGCTAACTCCAGGTCTGCCATTAGCTGGTCTCCTCCATGGCTGGACTTGACAACAACGCCCATAAGACCTATAGAATGGGAATGATCGTTGCTCCAGGGGCCAGCCTATTGTCGGATTGGTGGCACTGACGAAGAATCCCGCTCCACAAATATTTAGATGCAAACCAATTTTCGGTTCTTCAATTGAATCAGTGAGTATGACAACAGTACATGTCCCCAATCAGCTTATCGAGATATCAGGTGTCAGGTGGTATAAGTCCATGGACTCCTACTGTTTTTTCCCTCAATCATTTTCATTTAGGCTCTGTTCAAGCTTACTGAGTGTGGTTAGCATACTGCTCTTGTGCTCAATGCGTAGTTCTACTGGTTACAATCTACAAAAAGCCATTTTTCAACAATCGTCAAAAATGGACTTGTACGGTTTTTATTCTCATCGATTCAATTATAGTATCACGAAATCTGTGCTTCTTTATACTCGTAGATGTAAAAGTGCAGGGTTTTAGGGTCCTGACTGATTGTTGACATTGTTGGCCCGAAGTAGTTTCAGATGAAGTACTGTTGGCTCGTACCAAACTATTTATCTCAGAGGAGAAAAAAAATACGAAAAAGGAGTTGGATTGACCAAAAATCGAGGAGGAGGGCGCAACGGTTTATAAAACCTTGAGATGGAATCCAAAGAGATAAAGTCGAAGAAATAGATGGATAACTGGATGGATAATGGTACCTGAACATAGCAATAGTTAGAAACATAATTTATTACGGATAAAATTAAATTATTTTTAAACTTTCTGAAATTTATTTTTATTGGAAGGAGTACCAACTTTTTACGAGAATTTTTCAAATAAATAGGTGGTTAGTCTCACTCAGGCGTTCCTTTCTAAAACCATTCAAATACTATCGAAGGGAAACTTTGCCCTCATTAAATCTGGATGATTGAAACCACTGCCCGTAGGAAATTGCGTGAGATTCGAGTAAACGTTACTTCGACACGCTCCACCAGCGGAACCAACTTCAAATGTAATAAAAACCAGCATAAGGGAAGGGTTTATAGAAGTTGTACTTCGAATGATAGTTTTGAGGTTTTGAGGTTTTAGTTTGAGGTAGGGAATTGTGAGAAAAAGTTGCTCCTGTTGAATCATCAAAAATTAACTTTCCTCGACCAGGGATCGATCTTATATCGTTCCGACTAAACTACATTTACACTTCTGAGTCGGAGTTCGTTACCACTGAGCTAAGGAAATGAATGGACAGAAATACGAAGAGGTAGCTGATCACAACACTTCTCTAGCATTCTTTTAGTGGGTCATAGGCACTCAATAAAGCAATTTTTTTCAATAAATCAAAATTCATATTTTCCACACTTGAGTTTAGTTCCCATGTTGGAATGCAGCTTGAGACACTAGGTCTGCTGGAGCTTTTCGGTCTAAAGTCGCAAGGCACAATGGTTACTCCCTCAGACCTCTTAATAGTGGTTTTGCACCAATATTCACCTGTCATACCGTTGTGATTCTGGGAGCCCTTTGCTATTCCAAGGCAATTGAAGGCAGTCTAAACATGATAGTGACCTGTCAAACTTTTTTTGAACATCCTTACTGCTCAAGTAATTCAACATTTCATGTTAGTTAGAGCAATACGTTTGATATCTCAAATTACTGCGAGATTTCATTATTTTGATCATCTACAAGTTAGATTACCTCACACTGACGTTGTTTATATAGAAAATATTGAAATAACCATCGTATCTTAACTAACGGGTTTCGCCTTTTAAGCCCGAAGAAATGAAAATAAGAAAAAATAGCTCTAGTTCCCTCAAATCATATCGTTGGGTCTGGTTCTACACCCCTTCAAAGTGCAATCTTAGCCCATAATAATTGGAGACAATTGAGTAATGATCAATTACGGGAATTACGAGTAAGATTATAGTAAGTCAATACGACGTATTGACTTACTATACGTCGTATAGCCTCTAATGACTTATGAGCAAATAATATTTATGTTCACCTATGAATTTAGCATTTTGGTTTATGATTTTCAATAATGAAACTTCGGAATCGTCCAAGAACATTTTTTTTTTCAAGAGTATCCTAGCTCAAAAACTAAAATAAAGGTATTGTTTTTTAATCAATTTTAAATAGTATTGGATTTTTGAAATTTTAGAGACCACGCGGAGCTCTGTACGACAATCCGTTCGCTCCCTACGAGAACTCAAAGGTTGGAATTACAATTACTGTTCGTTTCTTCGAGTTGTACTCAGTTTTGCGTTCTTAGCAATAATTTATTTCCTTAGCAACCAGTAATCAAATTTCTAAGAAGGAATTATTAAATAATTTATTTCCATAAGAACAAAAAAGCTTCACACTCCATTCAAAGAAATAAATTTTATTTCTTTGAATGGATTGTGAAGCTTTTTTGTTCTTATGGAAATAAATTCCATTTGGGGTCAAGTTGTGTTCCAAAGTTTTTGGATATTTTCAGTCACTTATAAGAGGGAAATCATTTTTAAAACACCTCATATCGAAAACTGTCTACTTACAGATGCTGTTTATTCATTAGTTTAAAAATTTTAGGAATTTTTAGAATCAAATGACACCACTCAGAGCTTTATCGGCCCAACACTAATGAAGATAATTAATTATTTTATCAATGGATATTCCACGAATTTTTTTTCATCAATTGAAGAGTGGAGTGGGGTAAATGTGGAAATGGGGCAAATGCGGAAATGGTTTTGAAAATAGCGCCATTTGAGCGCCTTGCCTCAGAAACCTTCTCAATGTGTACCCAGTTATGTTGGTAACCCTTACCTGTCGGAAAAGGCGGGCTCATTGGTCATAAAAAAGTGGAGGAGAAAAAAATTAAATATAGCTTCTGTTCGTATTGAAATGGGCTTTGTTTGCATTTACCCCTTTAATGCAACTAAATGTTTTTATGGGATTCGCAGGCCGTTTCCGCATTTGCCCCGATTAGTGGGGCAAATGCGGAAGTCGGTCGGAATAAAAAAAAAAACACAGTTTGGACCATGAGAAGTAAATCTTTTGTACAATTTGAAGAGTGCATCGTAATCTACGTAAAATAAGCTACTCTGTATGAGATTGCGTTAAACCTTCATACATTATTATTTTTGTTAAATCATATTAGTTGAATGTTTACTGTTTCTAAGTTGGCAAAATAAAGATTCATTGTGTGATTACAGTCCACACGAGAAAGTTCTCATTTATAAAATAATCGAAGTACGAGAGAATATTATACATACTCATTAAAAAAAAAGTGAAAATAGCGTTTTCAAAGGAAAGTTACAGAGGATCAAAGTTGAACTATTGACATTTTGGGTCGCAATTGCCCCACTCCACCCTAGTTTTGAATTTTTAGAAACGAATAAAACCACTTGGACTGTCAACTAACGTAAAATGAGCAATTATAGCGAAGGAAATATGATGAAAGGATCTCTTTGAGCCCTCGAGGATCGAACCCCCCTTCCGCCACATTCTGATAAACTGTGATTTTTACATATAAAACTTTGTGTTGTAATTTGTAGGGTTTTCATTACATTTTCTAATGTAAAAAGTATACAAGTAATTTCAAAAGTAAAAATAATGTGATTTACCACTTTTTTTTCAGGCGTTATGGCAGTGGAAATGGTGTGGCTCTCATACGCAGTTTATTGGCTTGTGTCCAACTATCAAGTCTGTCCTATCGAAGGAGCAAAAGAAGCCGCTCTAGGTGAGAAAAAAAGATTTGACTGATTCATTCAATTGGGTATTGGTGATGTAGGTACTCATGGTTAAGGTTTCAATTTACCTATCTCAAGAAGTCCACTAGACATTTGCTCTTTTTGCACTATACTAGGAAAACCATTGTGCTCCGACACACCCTACTCATTAACTTAAAAAAGACACAGTGGAATAATTTTTGGGTATTTGTGAAAAAAGAAAGACCTAATCAAAAATAAATCACAAAGTAAGTGAGTTATTCATTTACTACGAAGACATAATGTATAATGTTCAATTTCTCCCTTGCGAGGGAAAAACATTAAATCATGTTTAATGTTTTTCCCTCGCAAGGGAGAAACTCAGCTGATCAGTGACCACTCAGGCGCCTTCAGCATTCTCCATTGACCCTGCTTCTCAAATTTCAGCTTCCTGCGTTCAACAGGAGAGAAAATGGCTTTGGAGCTCACTCAGCTGATCAGTCACCCTTCAGGCGCCTTCAGCATTCTCCATTGACCCTGCCTCTCAAATTTCAGCTTTCTGCGTTCAACAGGAGAGAAAATGGCCTTGGAGGTCACTCAGCTGATCAGTGACCACTCAGGCGCCTTCAGCATTCTCCATTGACCCTGCTTCTCAAATTTCAGCTTCCTGCGTTCAACAGGAGAGAAAATGGCCTTGGAGCTCACTCAGCTGATCAGTGACCACTCAGGCGCCTTCAGCATTCTCCATTGACCCTGCTTCTCAAATTTTAGCTTCCTGCGTTCAACAGGAGAGAAAATGGCCTTGGAGCTCACTCAGCCGATCAGTGACCACTCAGGCGCCTTCAGCATTCTCCATTGACCCTGCCTCTCAAATTTCACCTTCCTGCGTTGAATAGGAGAGAAAAAAGTCTGCCAAGTTGGGTGGGCAGTATAGCTTCCTCACTCATTGTAACATGGACGTATAGAATCAGTTGGCGAAAAAATTATGATTCAAAGAGTTATTGAATACCAAAATATTAGCGGTCCACCGTCTAGGACCTAACCCACACAATCCCTGAAAATTTCATCGAAATCGGTTGAATAGTTGCGGAGTTTTGGTTGTAACAATAAATTTAAAGTTCGCGCATGCGCAGCGGCTATTGCTTGACCAATTTGATTGAAACTTATAGGGTGTCTCTTAAAAGTTAGTCCCTAACTAACCTCCAAATTTGAGCAAAATCGGTTCATTAGAAACCGAGAAACCGAGGTCCCAGGAAATTCACGTTTGCGCATGCGCACTCGCTCCTATTGGTCCGAAGGTGCTGAAATTGATAGGGGACCGTCTAGGACCTAACCCGCACAATCCCTGAAAATTTCATCAAAATCGGACCACAGGTTAGTATAGTTTTGCCCGTTGCAAATTTGCGTGTCGGAATTCACAGAATGACCCCCAGCCCTAAAACATTAAACATGTTAAAAAGTGCATTTTACGGAAGGTATATTTTGTTTAACGTAGAACGATAATTGTTCTTATTTTAAGGGGTTTGCTTTCAATATGATTTTTGCTTTTTTTGTAACTTCTAAATGAGCAATATTTCAAAACAGGAAGGAAGTATTCCTGAAATACATTGTGGGCATTTTTACTTTCCTTAATCAGAATCTAGTCTTTTGACTGCAGTGCTACAACATTCTTGGGAAAATGCGGCATTTGAAGGATGAAGAACGGAGTTGTATATTATAAATATCACCAACTTCAAAGTAGAAAAATATGGACTTTCAGGGAAATGTTGTTTCTAAATTGAAATATTTTCTTCGCCGTCCTCCTGTTGGTAGATCGATGGGTAGGTTACTTCGGGGTTACTTTAGGGAGATTACTGTTAGACGCTTTTCACTCCGACCCTGAGCAAACAGTCCCCGATAAACGGTTTCCAACTCCTACACCTTACACACGGTCGTCCTGAGAAGCAAAACCCGTGTTCGAAGGTCTCCCACAAAAATGTCCGGAGCTATCTGATATCGATATTTCACCCCTATCTCTGATAACCTTCTGCTCCTTTGGTCCTTATGGACGGAGTATAAAACATTCTGGCCTCTTCGCATAGTATTTACAGATAACCTCTACAACCTCTCACTACAAGTGCCCTAGAACTCCTGGAGTCCTGGAATATTCTGCTGTGACATATTTCAAATGTCGGAATATTGCATTTGGAACCTGTAAACCTATGGAACTTGCTCTAACTAGGATTAAAATAGAAGACCTGACGTCATTTAGATTTCCTAGCCAATGTGAGTGTGTGTGGGGGTGTCTTTCCCAGGCTAAAGGGAGTCAGTGACGTAAATGACAAGACCCGTTTTCGCTCAGCTTCACTCATCGGATACCCCTCATAACCTTCCTGGAACCCTCACTAGGATCTTCCAAATGTCAAAGTAAAGAACGGCTGCCAAGCCGAGTGGATGTCTAGCTTCCTCGTAAACGATATAAAAAAAATAATAATAATAGTGAAATTCGTTGGTGTATCAATATACTGTTTTATGGAGCAGTGTATCAATGATAAATTCCAAAATATGTATTACGATTTTAACGATCATGTTGGCGATTTTCCAATTATACAAAAAGCAACGCAATCGAGCAGTTGTTCACTATTATGTTGACGAATTTTCGCCTTTTCACTTGTATCACGACCGCAAGATATTCGTGATGAAATCAATAAGCAATTGGGCCCCAGCGCCTAACACGCTCCAATTATGAGCAAGATCGGGCGATTACAACGTGAGAAATTGATGTTGAAAAATCGCGTTTGTGCGTGGCCGTACCACTATCGGTTCTATAGGGGTTGACTTTCATAGGGGGCCACCTACCTTCACCAAACCTTAAAATTTCATTAAAATGGTTTTTCGTTAGAAATTCCCTGGACCGGAAATTACCCGCAGACAGACAAACATGGAACATGAGTTATTCAGGAAGCTGTGACAAGCAAAATGCGAGAAAAATTTAGATTTTGGAGCACTAATTTTTGTTTTTTACTTTCTGAAAGAATAAAATAACGTCTGCCAAGGGGGTGTGACACATAGCTTCCTCGTATCCAAAACCCGATTGTATAGATGATCCGATGCATAGTAGTTAATCTCAAAATATCAATATCTAAGTACCTTCCACTACACTCATTGGGGACCATCAAAACGCTAATCTGAACAATTCTGAGAAATGTCGTCGAAATCGGGTGGAAAATGTAGAAGTTATGGCTGTTAGAAGGAATTCACGTTTGCGCATGCGCAGCGGCTACTATCAGTCCGAGGGTGATGATTTTGATAGGGGACCGTCTACACGCCAACCCGCACAATCCCTAAAAATTTTATCGAAATCGGACAATAACTTCGTATAGTTATGCCGGTTACAAGGATTTCATGACAGACAGACAGACGCGGAACCAAAATTGTTCAGAAAGGTCAGAAACGTAAAAGGCGAGTGGAAATTTTGATTTTGGAGAACTTTTTTCTACTTTGAAAAGTGAAAACGAAGATTCCGCTACCTTGGTAGACTCAGAAGCAATACCTATTTTTGAATGAAAGGAAGCGAAAACCCCGCACGTGCTTCTCACTGCACTGCGCTAGTAAATATTTTTTGTGCATGGTTGAAAATTGGATATTCATTGAAAGATGTTGAGGGATATTCCTACTTAGATGGCTGTCCATCACCACCGCAGAACTTCATTATTAAAAGAGTTGCATTTCCAAACCTGACAATCCTATAAATAAGGTATGAGTGAGGGGGGGGGGGGTAGGTTTTAAAATGACTGACAGATTCCGATGCTTCAATGCTCCCCCTTTTTTAGGACGTCCCACAGTAAGACTTGGGCGTCCTTATAAGATCGATCTGGGGTGAAGTTGGACAACACTCAACAGAAAAAAAAAATAACCACACAGTAATCCGTTTTAGACCATTCTGAATCCAAATCCGCGAAAAAAACCATAGGTGTATGTCTGTGTGTGTGTGTGTGTGTGTGTGTGTGTATGTGTGTATGTGTGTGTGTGTGTGTGACAAAATCTTGTGTCGTCTGCCCAGGCCTTAGTTCTCAACCGATTTTCCTGGTTCTTTTTTTGTTCGACGCGGAAAACTATCTAGTTGTGCACTACGTCGCCGGAATTTCGAATTTTGCCTTTTAAGGGGGGAAAGGGGGGGTTAATGCTCAAAAAACGTGCATTTTTGGGCATAATCTTGTGTTGTCTGCCCAGGCCTTAGTTCTCAACCGATTTTTGTGGTTCTTTTTTTGTTCGACGCGGAAAACTATCTAGTTGTGCACTACGGCGCCGGAATTTCGAATTTTGCCTTTTAAGGGGGGGAAAGGGGGGGTTAATGCTTAAAAAACGTGCGTTTGCGGGCATAATCCTGTAAAATTTGCCCAGGCCTCAATTTCCAACCGATTAGTGAGTTTCTTTTTTTGTTTGACTCAAATAACTTCCGAGTTGTACATAATTTCACCCGAGTACCAAAATTCGCAAGGGGGGGGGGGTGTAGTGGGGGGATAATATTCACAAAATATCCGATTTTTCAAAATTTCGGTTCCTTTACTGCGTACTAATTGTACCCGAGCTTTGAAATTGAGGAAAAATTCTCATTATACCTCCGGGTTTTCATGAATTATTCTCTGTAGCACCAAGGAAATAATAGTGGTGCCACCATGGTGCCAGGACACCATAAACCGCATATTTCGTGCTTTTTTTTTGTGTTTCACCTTGAATACGGATGTGAACCTCGACGGACCGCCTACTAAAACTAATAGATGAAAGTGCAATGTTACGACGTATTCCCCCTTTGGTGCCAGACTGGCACCATTGGTGGTGGTTGGGGGGGGGGGGGGGTGAACTCGAATTCGCATGTTGGGTATCGTAGGTCATGGATTTTAAAATGCTCTTCAGATTCTAGGCTCCCATGCCGCTAGAAATGTTTTGGTAGATAATGGTGAGGGGGGGAGGGGGGTCACTATTTCTTGCCTAAAGTAATAAACCAAATTACATCGAGTGAAACAGTTTTATCGCTTACCAACTGGTTAACTGATCTAATGCTTATCCAATGGGACGTCCCCTGGAATGCATGCATTACTAAACAATATGTTTTCACATCCGTCACCTGTTGGTCGCCAATAATGTTTTCGGTTAGCTGCCTACTTCCATTCTCAGACAACCCTGATTGAAACATGAATTCAATGAAACGTTATTTGTACACATAAACATGGAGGTAACTGATGTTTTTGACTCTCCCTTCCTATTTATGTGAATTTTGGATGCAGGGAAATTCAGCGATCGGAGATACGGCCTCTTGAATGTGCGTGCGTGTCTGCAGGTGATAGAGTGGTGAAGAGACCTTCTTATAAAAGGCTATTTCAGCTCCTTTTCTATTGCCTCTAATACCACACTCTTTCTAGCCTTTTCTCCATCCTAATATTGATCCTCCCATCTTGATACACTCTGGGCTCAAGTGATTCGACTGCTATTGCAAGAAACTCCTCTTTTCAAGACACAATATTATTCAACATTGCTATCATTGCTACTCTCATATTAAGAGAGTCGGTTTTACTCCTATATATTACTCCTAAATATATAGATATATATATATATATATATATATTTTACCTATGAGAGAGAAAACACTATATTGAACATTGTAGAAGGAATGAAGGTGGACAAGGACTCCAGTAGTTGTCGAAACGTAATGGATTTGCCGAAAGTTCAAAATGAGTTGCCAAAAGTTCAAATTGGTATGCCAAAAGTTTGCCAAAAATTGAAATTGATTCATGCCAAAGGGTTTTTTTTTGCGAGCGTGCGAGCAAGCGAGCGTAAATGTGGAGGAGTTCTTGTGGTTATTATTATATTACTCTTATATTATTATTACACAAAACAGTTCCCGTTCTCCAGGGAGTCTTTGACAACCACTATTCTTGTGATGATGATGAATTGGTAAATTTTGACTCACCCGGTGGTATATCTATTGCAACGGCACGTGCGGAATCATGAGATCTATGCTGAAGGCATAACTATTTCAATTTTTAACCGATTCCGTTGTGAGATTGTTGAGACCATCAACAAATTTTGTTGATGTGAATGTCTCTCTGTATTTCCCTCTGCTGATTTTACTGAAACTTGAAGGGTGGTTCTATTCTGGCATTTAGCGATACTATGTTTCGTGATTGGATTGCTCATGATACAATCGTGTTGAAGGTGGGAAAAAGGAAGTTCCTTACCCACATGACAATTGAATGGTACTGGGGAAAAACCCCATCATCCGCATTCCGGTCGAAAATGAGTTAGCAACGCTAGCCGTAGAATTTTGAGGTGAACTTTCTGAATATGCAGTCCTTTCCGGCGAAAATCACCTTCATCGTCGTCTAAAAGCAGGTTGTAGTTACGCTATACCGGGAAAAAACCACTTCATTGAATGCGCGTGGGATCGATTGTGGTCCCATCTCTTAGGAAGTTAGGTAGAGATATGTTTCTTACATTTCCTTCCGATTAAATTGTAATTTTTTCAGCTCCGAAATATAAATGGGGATTCATGAAATTTGTATTTAATTTATTATAATCCTTACTTCCAATTTGATGGTTTTTGAAAGATTAAATTTCAACTTCTGTGCCCGAGCAGCTAGTTTTTCTGGACATATTATTCCTACACCTTTCTGAATACTGAACTTTGTTTTTTAACCAGCACTGTTTTAAATAGTAGTGGTAATGTACTGCTAAATTGTAACCTTAATTGTTTTGTCCGCGGTTCATTACTTTCTCATTTGTAAACTTCCAATTGCATTTTCCTCGAACTCAGCTTTTTGGCGATGATGGGGTTTTTCCTCTGTACCATTCATTTTTTTTCAACATTCTAGATTGTTGGTCGTTCTGGTAGTAATCTCTATGAGAGTTTATATCAGTTTTTACGCATCATGAGTAAGTCAACCAATCAGTTGAGAGGTAGGTAGTGCAATTAATTATTTAACCATAAAGAACGGATTTGTAAAGAGCACACAGCAGTTGAGACACGTAAAAAAGGAATCTATTTCTTTTCATTAACGATAACAGTCACAGGGGGATGACGTCACTCTAGACCTCTGACAGGTAATTCTGTACTTCCCAAAGATGGACTTCAGGTCACCTAATAACCCTGATCGTTCTCCATCTTCTGATGGCGTTTGTCATCAACTTGACTGCGTGAATGAAAAGTGATCCAATCAACCGAGGCGTCGCTCGGGTAGGATGTTTTCCGCAAGACAAATAAAATAACGCCCACCAGCCTGTTTTTCCTCAAAGGTCCGTGGAAAAGGACGATAAATTTCCTCAAGGTTCATTTACCACAGACCAGGGTATCGGGGTGTGCACCCAATCCGAGGGATTTATTGGTGGGCGTTTCAAGGGAGAAATGACGGAAGTAAGTCATAACGAAAAGTGGCTTAGGACGTACGGAGAATCTCGTAACAATGAAAGGGGACCCAACGAGACTGTCTTCCCTAATGGGCCGTCATAACCTACCTTCTCTCAAATGTGATTTGTATGTTGCTTTATGGAGAGGAACTTTGGTACCTATCTAATTGGTTGGAAATTCCTGGGAAATAATCAGACATGCAATGGCAAAAGCCAAATTTCGAGATTTTTCATTTTTTGTTGTTGTATCTATTGATAATTAACGTTAATGTTACAATTCGACAGTAACAATGTAAAACCGCGTAGGTTGAAAAAAAAAAACGAAATTTTTCAGGAGGCGTAAAAACTTCTAAAAGACTTAAAATAGAAGTTTTTTACGCCTCCTGAAAAATTTCGTTTTTTCAACTTACGCTGTTTTAAATTGTTACTGTCGAATTTCACCTCTTAGGGATAGTACTAGAAATAGTAAAATAAACTCCAAAAAGTTGAATCAGCTGTGTGAAAATTTGAGCGTTATTTACTACCTACTGATCCTGAAATTTGCCACAACGTTGTGGAGAACACTGGAAGAGATTGCACGGATAATAAACATAGTTGGATAAATGATCAGAAAACTGAGCTTGGATAATTTTATTGCCCTATATGCACGAATCTGACTTTCGAGGTTCAGTGGGAATTGTAACATTCGTCCATCTTTCAGGGCAGCGTCTGGGCTCGCACAAACGTGCAACAATTTCGTACGATCTCATTTTCCGATTTTCTTCAAATTTTAAGAAAGATTTGGAGCTGTACTTTGCAAGTTGTGACAAATACAATTCGAAGTGGAAAAAGTTATTCTTTGTGCAATTCTGATTATAAATGTCAAGAAGATTTCGATTATGCCATAAGGTTTCTAAGGTTTTTGCTTCCGAGTCTACCAAGGTAGCGGAAGCTTTGTTTTCACTTGTCAAGGTTGAAAAAAAAGTTCTCAAAAATAGAAATTTCCACTCGCGTTTTATGTTTCAGACCTTTCTGAACAATTTTGGTTCCGTGTCTGTCTGTGTGTCTGTCATGAAATCCTTATAACCGGCATAACTATACGAAGCTATTGTCCGATTTCGATGAAATTTTCAGGGATTGTGCAGGTTGGTACCATTGAAAATCATCACCCTCGGACTGATAGTAGCCGCTGCGCATGCGCAATCGTGAATTCCTTGTAACAGCCATAACTCCCATATTTTCCATCCGATTTCAATGAAATTATCAGGGATTTTGCGGGTTGAAGATATTCCCCTATGAAAATCATCACCTCCGGAATGATGGTAGCCGCTGCGCGTGCGCAAACATGAATTCCTTGTAACAGCCATAACTTACACATTTTTCATCCGATTTCAATGACAATTTCAGGGATCATGCGTATTAGGTTGTAGACAGTCCTATATGAAAATCATCACCCCCGAACTGATAGTAGCCACTGCGCTTGCGCAAACATGAATTCCTTGTAATAGCCATAACTTCCACATTTTTCATCCGATTTCAATGAAATTATCAGGGATTATGCGGATTGTAGATGGTCCCCTATGAAAATCATCACCTCCGGACTGATAGTAGCCGCTGCGCATGCGCGAACGTGAATTCCTTGTAACAGCTATAACACTTACATTTTTCATCCGAATTTGATGAAATTTTCCGGTATTGTGCAGATTGGCGTGTAGATGGTTCCCTATGAAAATCGTCCCCCCCCAGACTAATAGTAGTTGCTGCACATGCGCAAACGTGGATTCCTTGTTACAGACTTAACTTCCACATTTTCCACCCGATTTCGACGACATTTCTCAGGATTGTTCAGATTAGCGTGTATATGGTCCCCTATGAGGGTAGTGGAAGGTACTGAGAGTTGTAAGAGTAATACGTTCGAAATTGGTGGAGGTACAGAAGAAGGAGTAGAAACAGAGAGTAACTACGAGATCATGGAGATGGATTCGGAAATAGCATTGAATATATAAGAGAGACATGGTAGAGAAAAGACGAAGAGAAGTTGAAAATGACGAGATGGATCAGATAATGCAAATGTAATCATTAGAATTCTGAAGGGGCTGATTGAAGGAATCCTTATGTTTGTACCTTAATGGGGTATATCCCTCTATTAACAATGAAGAAAGAATCGTTGACATAGCTATTCACAATGAATCATTTCGATGATCACAAACGTTCCTATCTACTGGATGAATTGACTTGTATCAACAACCTGCTTCCTTCCACCAGTAGAAATTAATTTCCATTCACCTATTCAAGGTGATTTTGTATTTCATTAGCCGTCGCCAATAAATGATGGTTTGATTTTATTGGGGTTGGTTTAAATGCTCGTGGTAATGGTATAGAAATATAGGCATGATTTACCTCATAAACTTAATACTAAAGAGATACAAGAATTTAATCGAAGTTGAAGTGGAATATAAAAAAAACTACTATAACAGCTAGCTGCACTTATGAATTCTGAGCGCAATTGCTTTTCCGATTTAAAAAAAATTCATAACTTTCGAAGCAGAATCTCACTTCTTACTTTCGACCCGCCACCAACGCCACCTACTTTTTGAGAATCACACTAACTGGCCGTCCACCATACTGTTTCCTGAATCATTGAATTCACCACTTCAACTTGGCGGGCTGAATTAAAAAAAAAAAAAAGGCAACGTTGACAGAAGCCTCCAGTGATTTTCATTTCTTCTTTGTCAGTTTATCATGCCTTTGTCTGATCTCAAATCTCGAGACAACAGGTTTCGCCAGGAAACTCTCACCCCCTCTGAGCTCAACAGTCACGCTATTCTGTAGGCCCCATTCAAATAGTACCTACGTCGTACGGCTATAAAAGACCTGCCCATAAAATTCGTAGATCTGGTACAAACTACGCAATAAAAATTTGATTTGCCGTATTCATAAACTAGTGTCGAAGAAATACGATGCATTTATGCCGATAGCGTACAATGAAGGGGCTTCTTTGTCTGGGACACCAAATAAACGACATTTCATTATAAATGGTGAATTTTTCAGTTATTTACTATGATAATAATCTGATTCATATTATGGATTGGACCCTCGAATTTCATGTCTGCATTTAAGGTACAATTTGCTTAATTGCAAAATATATAACAAACTTGATTTCTAAATCATAACTTTTTTCAAAATATCTCTAACGAAGTATGTGCCTGATTTCAAATTAGAATGAGTGTTGATGAATTTCTTGGCAATACAATCAGAACCCCACCATAATATTTTGAATAATAATTATTCAAAATATTATGGTGGGGTTCTGATTGTATTGCCAAGAAATTCATCAACACTCATTCTAATTTGAAATCAGGCACATACTTCGTTAGAGATAATTGACGTAAACTGAAAATTATTTCAATCGCGTAGATAGTTTTGAATTTAGAAAACCATAAACGTTAAGTTGATGTTTCATCTGGGCGAATCTACTATTATTAAGATGAATTAATCTTTTTCCACTTGTAGGTTTTTTGTGAAGAAGCTTTATTGGTCATCCCACTTGAAAACTTTATTTTGTACGTAGATTCCGTTTATAACGGTTCCAGATATAGTGATAAGTAATGATATAAGTAACGATAGGATTTGCATCAGAACATGATCAGGATTTCTTATAGCAACCCTCTGTCTTTTTCTGTTCCGGGTATAGTGACGTACGATTATAAAGATTGTGAGTATTAACGATTGTGCATGCTTAATACAACAGTTACTTGCGTATCGTTTTAAAAGGAATCCACTGTAGTTTAAAAGTTTTATACATCATCGCTTTTTGGTTTATTATTTTCAATAATAAGCCTTTGGAATCGAGCAAGAAAAAAAAAATTTTAAGCCCCCCTCAAAATTTGTTGTTTTACGTTTCAAGGTACGTAGAATACGAAAATCGAATAAAAAAATTTCCGTCCGTCCGCCGTACGCCGTACGCCGTACGCGGCACTTTCCTTAGGCCCGGTTCAAAAAAAAACACAAAACCTTGATCGTAACGTAACCAATTGGTTACAATCGAGTTTGCAGTAACCAAGGGGTAAAAGAGAAGAGCGTTCAAAAAAGATTTTCGAGGTTTGGTTACCGTTGTAGAATCGATTATTTGCCTAACCAAGATGAACTCCTCGGTTGCCATGGATACGGGACGCTGTGAAGTTCGACGTCCATCACCATGGAAGTAGAATAGCAGTATCCTTCTTCCATGGTTACAGTTCTATGGATTTCTAGACACGCAGAAGACGATTTTGGCAACACTGTCTAGTGCATAACCTGTAATTAATATCTTTTCTGTGTTAGATTTCAATGATTTCATTTTTCGTTTGGATTCCTAGTAGGGATGGGTATCGTTATAAAAGTATCGATATTTTGTATCGATACTGTATCGTATCCGAGTATCGATATCCCAAGTATCGTTGGGCATGAGTATCGATATTTTAAAATATCGAGTATCGATACTTCAGTGTCACAAACTATCAATATCATCCAATTTTCTCAAGAAAAATAATTTTTTCAACAACTTTTATTCATTTTTCGCTATTGAGAGTCCAAACAGTGTGATTTTTTCCATGATATAAACGTTATTTGTGCAACCAAAGAGTAATGACCCAAAAGCCTCTCTATCTTCTTCATTTTTTAGCCTTTATGTTGAATTTTCCGCAAGAACAGTATCGATATTCGATATTTAGAAATATCGGATCCAAAGTATCGATATCCAAAAATATCGGATAGTACAGTATCGATACTAAAATATCGAATATCGGTACGAAAGTATCGATATTTTTAAATATCGAGTATCGATACCCATCCCTAATTCCTAG
Organism: Apolygus lucorum; assembly: GCA_009739505.2. Classification (NCBI taxonomy): domain Eukaryota; kingdom Metazoa; phylum Arthropoda; class Insecta; order Hemiptera; family Miridae; genus Apolygus; species Apolygus lucorum. Next base: position 24,006,200 of record CM019181.2, read on the forward strand.
ATTTTTTGTCAAGTGTCAACTACTTACACACCATGAATTCCCGAGCCAGCAAGACACCAAACTTCACACCATATGAAGAGACACTTCTTATTTGTATCATGGAATAATGATAAATGGAAGGAATTCCTTTTCATAAATCGAATTCATCAGTCACATTGGTATGAATTTCGTCCGTCCACGATGCTTCGAATAATCAACTGCCTGTCCATCTTACTACAAGGTAATGAATCGTCTTGTTATTTATCGTTTATACATACTCACACATCCATACTTATTCGTACTTTCAACTACTTTGAGTGAGAAGTCCATAGCTAACTGCCTAATTGTGTGCGGTGTACATTATTGTTACAGATTCCGGGAAACAAGTACCTACCCCCTTCTAACGAACATTACGGAGTTCTCGATGTCTTTTCAGAACAAAATAGATGTATTTCACTCTCAAGGGTAAAGAAAAACCTTATGTCACTTCAAAATGTATGAATCGCTGTTTTACTCATGTAAAGTTTCATGTAAGTATGTTATAAGACTGAATGAACATAATGTTATTGTATTCAATAAATATGATTCATGACGTAATTTATTTATCTACCTTCCCATTCATATTTCTTTAAGTCAATTTTATGTTACAATTTCATCTACCACGTCATAATATTATTCTCTCCTACCGTCGATGTCGATTACGGGTATAAACAATTGTAAATTCGTGGTAAATATTTTGTCAGGTAATAGCAGGCAGGTAAGTTGGTATAAAAGAGAGCATTATCAGCACAACTATTTTAGCAAAAAATTATCAATTTTAGGGATTCTTTTCATTCTAGGAAGTTTTTATGCAGACACACATTTTATAAAAAAGTAAAAAATTCAACTAGGATCTACCTATTTTATAAGCAAACTATTTTAATTTTACGTACTTACCTACCAATTTCCGAAAATGACAGTATAATTATTTTTATCGTTTCAACCTTACTTATTGTCACATAGACATCATCATTCAATGTTGATATAAAATAGTTAGCTTTCCAACGGTCTATCAATTCTTCTTCTTAACATTCAAATTGGAAGAGTAAATGAAGTTTGAATGCCAGAAAACGTGTGTTTTACTGGAAAATCCAGTGTTTTAAGCGGTTTCTGGTTCCCCTCGATCTCAAGATGGCTTGACGATTTTGGTATCATTTCCCATGTAATTTTTTACGCTGAATCCAATGGTGATACTTCCGAATGATTCCGACTGCTAGAAAGTGGATTTTTCGAAGAAAACCTTCGTTTTTCGTACATAAAATACGCATAAAATAACGCTCTTTCCTTAGGTGTAGTCAGATTTGAATTTGCATGAGAAATAAGGGAATTATGACCATATTAGTAACGTAAGGTCGAAAACGCGAAAAAAACTTTAAAGTGAAAAAAATATACCCCCTCCACCCACGACATTTAATGGTTTACGTTTCAAGATACGTAAAATCCAAAAAATTAATTAAAAAACTATTAAAACGCTTGCATACGAGTCTGCAACACATTGAAACATTTTCATGCCTACCTACCTAACTGTAAAGTACCTAACAACTTCACTTCTGATGGTCATAATCATCATTGTGGCGACTTGGGACAAATTTCGTCGCAACAAATTTCGTTGCATCAAATTTCGTGACGATTTTTTTTTTTATGTGCCATATGAAAGACATGAAAATGTCAAAATGCTGTTGATGGGTTGTCAAAAACTCAATTCCATTGAAACTATGTTCAAACTCAATTCCTTGACTATGTTCAATAGAGTACATGAATTGCTATACGAATTAACAGCTTGAAATAATGTAAATACTACGATTTTTGTCTAATACAATTGTAGAAAAATATCAAGTAACACAAATTAAAACGACGAATAAACTGCTCAATAAGACGGTCGGATATTATTTTTAAAATATTCACCAGAACTTATGTACGTATGTATCAATTTTATTCTCAAAATGATTTGATTAACAAAACTAATAACCCACAATACGGAAATGCACACAGCAACTCGGAAACTGAAACATGACTTCGAATAGGTTAGGAATTAAAGAGCGTTTTAAGCTACTTTTTCATGAAGACCTTGGTAAACTTCACGTAACCACCCGCCGTCGAGTGGTTACCTTACTGTGGTAAACTAATCGATTATCGCGCGAAAAAATCGATTGTACAAGTTTTTTGAACGCACTTTTTCTTACCTTGGTTACGTGACCCCTTGGTAAACTTCAACCGATTGGTTAAATGTTTTTTTGAACCGGCCCTTAGCAACACTGGACCGATTTGGTTCAAATTTGGTATATGGGCTCCATTTGGGGTCTAGTTGTGCCGCGAAGCTTTTGGTTGATGTAGGTCACTTCTAAGGGGTGAAAATTAAGGGTTGAAATTTTCAAGAGTGCCCTAGCTCGAAAACTCTCGAAATAAAGGTATCGTTTTTTCACCAATTTTAAATAGTATTGAATTTTTAAAAATTTTTGAGACCACCCGGAGCTCTGTAGGACAAACCGTTCGGTCCCTACGAGTACTTGAAGGTTTTTCTTCGATAAAACAGAATCATGAGTGTGAATCGCAAAAGAGGTCTAATCTCCATTCAAATTTTATCGGACTAAAATGCGATCGCTGTTCATTTCTTCGATTTGTATACAGTTTTTCCTTCTGCGTAACCAGTAATCAAATTTCCATAATATGAAGCTTCCTTCATATTATGAAGCTTTCTATTTTTCCAATCGAGTGTGAAGCGTTTAGTTCTTTCTAATAAACTTGATTGTGAAGGTGTGAAGCCAGTATGGTGTGGTAGGTAGTACCTAGCTGGTAGGTAAAAAGAAGTTGGTAGGTAAAAAAAATGTTGGTGGGTAAAAAACGCTGCAAATCATTGCTCAAAGGCTTCTTCACTCTTCAGATCACTGATCAGCTGAGTGAGCTCCGAAGCCATTTTCAATCCTTTTGAATGGAAGTGCTCTTCCAGGCGTCTCCAGCATTCGAGGAGATCTTCTTCACTCTTCAGATCACTGATCAGCTGAGTGAGCTCCAAAGCCATTTTTACTCCTATTGAATGTAAGTGCTCTTCCAGGCGTCTCCAGTATTCGAGAAGATCTTCTTCACTCTTCAGATCACTGATCAGCTGAGTGAGCTCTAAAGCCATTTTTACTCCTATTGAATGGAAGTGCTCTTCCAGGCGTCTGCAGCATTCGAGGAGATCTTCTTCACTCTTCAGATCACTGATCAGCTGAGTGAGCTCCAAAGCCATTTTTACTCCTATTGAATGTAAGTGCTCTTCCAGGCGTCTCCAGCATTCGAGGAGATCTTCTTCACTCTTCAGATCACTGATCAGCTGAGTGAGCTCCAAAGCCATTTTTACTCCTATTGAATGGAAGTGCTCTTCCAGGCCTCTCCAGCATTCGAGAAGATCTTCTTCACTCTTCAGATCACTGATCAGCTGAGTGAGCTCCAAAACCATTTTTACTCCTATTGAATGTAAGTGCTCTTCCAGGCGTCTCCAGCATTCAAGGAGATCTTCTTCACTCTTCAGATCACTGATCAGCTGAGTGAGCTCCGAAGTCATTTTCAATCCTATTGAACGCAGGAAGCTGAAATTTGAGAGGGAAGGTCAAGGGAGAATACAGATGGTGGTAGGTGCTATTGATGGAGAACCAGTGATCTATACAGAACGGTGATCTATACAGAAAATAATAAACCTTTGAGCAATGATTTGCAGCGTTTTTTGTTTATTAAACGTAATTGGACCTTGGTGTCACTAGTGTCACCAAAAACATCTCAGGAACTTCACACCTGTCCCAAGATGTCACTGGAGTAACAAAAATCAAATTGAAATTTTTCCATTAAATGGACAGCAGACTTTTTTGTGGGTTATTGGAAGTCTCAAAATAGAGTAATGACAAAAATTCCCGAAGAAATCGATGAAAAAATTTTTAAACTTTTTGTCATAACATTATTTTTTAATTTCTAATAACTTACAAAAAGGTTTTCAAAAAATTCAGCAGTGTCCATTAATTTTCAAATTGAAATTTAATTGTAGTCACACCTTTGGACCACTGTGGAATCCTTATGATGTTTTCGGTGACACTAGTGACACCATGGTCCAATTAGGGTCCAAGTCCAATAATTAATCTTTGAAAAATTGAGCAAGAAAAATTTTGATAGTTTACGATGTAAGGCAGGAACGGAGAATCCGAAAATCGAATACAAAATTTTCCATCCGTCCGCCGTACTCGGCACTTTCCTTGGTTACCAAGGATCGATTTTGATGAATTTGGTATTTGGGCTCCTTTTGGAATCTGGTTGTGCCCCGAAGTTATCGCCAGTCATTTCTTAGGCGTAACAAATGGAGAATAGGTTTTCAAAAATCCCCTTATAAAAAACTTTTGACATAAAGATATTGTTTTTTCAACAGTTTAAAATTGGTGGTTTTGAATGTTTAGAGTCGAATGAGACAACCCAGAGCTCTGGAGAACTAAGAGTTAACTTCTTAGTCATAAAGTTGGGACGAAAGCTAAGCAAAACGCGAGTGTGAATCGCTTCCTTCTTTATTTAATTGGGCGCATTCAACCTCATTTGGTCATGAGCGCCAATTACTTTTGATAATCAAATATTAATAAATCTGGCAGCGCAGAAAACATGATCAGTTAGCAGGTGAAGAAATGACAGCAGCGAGCGTACATGTCGCATTTTGGTCTCCGGTCAAAGTTCAGCTGATAAAATTCGATATTTTTTGTTGTTCTTTCTCTGTCTAGTCACCAAGTTTTATTGGTTTTTTATTTTCAATAGTAAACCTTCAGAATCGACCAACAAAAAATTTTTTCAACCCCCTCTCAAAATTTGTTGGTTTACGTTTCAAGGTACGTAGAATCCAATAATCGAATAAAAATTTGGCCGTCCATCCGACGTATGCGACATTTTTCTTAGTTTCCATGGACCGATTTTGATGAAATTTTGTATACAGGCTCCAATTGGGGTCTAGTTGTGCCCCGAAGCTTTTGGTTGATGAAGGTCTCTTCAAAGGGTTGAAAAATGAGGACTGAAAATTTCATAAAGCCCTAGCTCAAAAAATTTTGATATTGAGGAAAGTATTGTTTTTTTTTATTTAAAATAGTATTGAATTTTTAGAATAAAATGAGACCAGCCAGAGTTCTGTACGACCAACTGTTCGCTTCCTATGAGAACTTAACGCCGTGTCCTACGTGCGCGACCAAAGCGCGCGACCGAGCGACCCGTGCGTGTGAGCGAGCTTGAAGTTGAACCGAACGGAGTGTCCTACGTGCCGCCGCCCGACGTCGCGATTCGGCCCGAGGTCGCACGCTCGGGTTTGATTTTCAAACTAGTTTGTTTCTGGTCGCGCGCCCGCCTGGTCGCTTTTCCGGGAGGTTATCATTTTCCAGTTTACTGTTCCGTTTGTCTCCGTGTTCCACTCATGTTTTCCCTGGAAATGGCTGTAATAATTATTTATAGCGAGCTATAAATTCAAAAAAGTTCATAAAAGGGAAACGTTATGGAAAGAGTAAATTGTACAAGAAGACATTTCTGGTGTACCAGAAAACAATGGTATTTTGAAATACGAAGGTGGGAATTTGATACACAATTTTTGGCAAAAAGTTGAGCTAATCTATTGAAAGTAAATTTTGCAACCTACTTGAAATCTAAATGAAATGAAATGAAATGAAATGAAAATGAAATGAAATTAAATTTATTCCTCCAAATTTTCGAACATTACATAATGTGGCATAAGTAATTTATGGGTAAATAATATATAAAAAAAAGTATAAGAACACTATTTAAATTAACAGATCCACTTAAATACCTGGAATTTCCCCACACCAAAGAACATAGTTCCGTGCTGGGTGGGGGAGCCACTCCCGATTGTTACAACGTGGTTATAAGTTGCGGACTTGTCACGACTTGCGGACTAGAAATTAAATAATAAATTATATGATAATAATAATTATATAATTATATATAATTATATAATTATATAATAATTATAATTATATAATTAAATAATAATATAATATATTATATTCAATAAATGCAGGGTGTTTCACGAAAAGGTTACACCCCCCTTCATTTTCGCAAAATACAGCGTAAAAAATTCCGACCAACGCAATTCTTCATGATTTTTTGTGAGAATCTCAGGAAAAATACTTTTGCGCAAAAAAGTTGCGCACAATCGTGCGCAATTGACACTAACTTCATTTTTTCAAATGGAACCCCACCTTTTTTATTACAGATTCGGATTCTACGTGAAATTTCATGAAAAATTCATACCCACATCGATTTGTTTTATTGCGCGCAACCTGGCTTTTTGAACGCTCTAAGTTGCGCAACTCCACAATTGCGCAAAAATTAGGTTTTGGAGAACCCTTAGTGTGGCACATGTTTTTTCATCATTTTTCAACGCTAAATCACATGGTGACATCCGTTTTTTAATTTGACTGGAATTTTTCAAAATAGCGGCCAAAAATTCGGTTGTTTTTAGTGAAAAAATCGCTCTTTTTAAATCGTTATGAGTTTTTAGGTAATTTTATTCAGTTCAAGCATGATCATGCTGTCAGTTTTTATATTTTACTCCACCGTAGACGACCCCAAGCCCGTGGTTCAAAAAGAGGTGAGAAAATAAAAAATAAACATGATTTCGACCTCAAAACTGATGTTTTCGTGAAAGAAATGTTAATTTTTCCTCTTAAATCTTGGTTTTTCTCAAAACGGATGACACCATGTGATTCAGCGTCAAAAAACGATGAAAAAACATGTGCCACACTAAGGGTTCTCCAAAACCTAATTTTTGCGCAATTGTGGAGTTGCGCAACTTAGAGCGTTCAAAAAGCCAGGTTGCGCGCAGTAAAACAAATCGATGTGGGTATTAATTTTCCATGAAATTTCACCTAGAATCCGAATCTGTAATAAAAAAGGGGGGGTTCCATTTGAAAAAATGAAGTTAGTGTCAATTGCGCACGATTGCGCTCAACTTTTTTGCGCAAAAGTATTTTTCCTGAGATCCTCACAAAAAATCATGAAGAATTGCGTTGGTCGGAATTTTGTACGATGTATTTTGCGGAAATGAAGGGGGGTGTAACCTTTTCGTGAAACACCCTGTATACCGTTTGGAGTTGAATAGAAAGACACATTTTATTTGTAACCCATCTTGAAACTATATGTTTTGGTATAGGTTTCAAGACATTCAACCTAGGTATAATCTAAAATTAAAGAAACCCACTCTTTCTTTAATTTTAGATTATACCTAGGTCGAATGTCTGATATTATCAGATAATGTGGTTAGTTGTTCTTCAAGGAAACGGCGTTAAATTTTCTCTCTCCCAAATGTCGAACCCAACTTTTTTTGATTTGGTGAAAAAGCTGCCTGAGCATGCGGGTAGGTCCGCAAGTTTTACATCGGCTGTGCTTCATTTCTTCGTGCTTCTTTTCTTCGTCTTATGATAAATCAGAAACACGAGTGTGAATCACCAAATAGGCCCGTTAAAATTTTAGCTGACGAAAAAACGATCGATGTTTGTTTCTTTGAGATGTGCTCAGTCTTGCGTCCTTAGCAACCAGTATTCAAATTTTCTAATGAAGGCACCCGCAACTCCCTATTTCTTCGCATTGAGTGTGAAATATTTATTTCTACCAAAAAAACTTGATTGTGAAGGTAAAATAATGGTTGGTTGTGACAATAGCAAAGCTGTGTGCTTTTAAGGCGAGTGATCTGTACAGAAAAATAATAAACCTTTGTGTTTATGCAGCTTTCTTCTTTCTGAGTTTCAAGTCTTTAAGTTGCGCTTCCCTGTCAACCTACAGCCAAATTTCTTCTTGAATATGAGGACACACACTACTCTCAGATAATGATGTTTCACTGGTAGGTAGTTCTTTTTGTTAAAATTGAAAGAAAACTTGAAAATTTGAAAATTTGAGTTACTTGAAAGAAAACTTTCAGCGAACATATGGTAGGTAGGTACTGCTTTTGTAAACGCCGTATTGTTCGCAGGTTTGTGATCTCACCTGAAAAGAAAACTATCAAACCGATCCGTATTAATTTAGCGTTTCAATTTCACGGTTTCAGTATTTGAACCCGTACAGAGATTTCCAAATTCTGGGTTGTTGGTAAAATGTCCAACTGACAGTGAATAAATCACATTGGCGCAGTTGATAATTGATGGACTGGTCAGTTCCGCGACAGGAGATTGGCAGCGACAAAAACAACAAGAACATCAAGTTCCCGCTACGTTTTTTTCACACTCAGTGAAATGGAATCGGGAAAAGCTAGTCAATCCGTTGCAGGAAAAACAAATGGTGTTGATCAAACAGAAAATAAACCACCCGAGTTTCATGGGTAGCAAGGGTGGGAAAAAAAGAATTCCTTCTGACGAAAATGCCAAGGCTGCTCTGCGGTCTAGGGGTCTCCCCTCTTGAAAATGTCAGCCCCGTTCCAGCGAGCCGAAGACAGACGGTATATCGACCGACAGACATGTACCCTAAGGAGGGTGGTGGAGGAAGTAATCTGTTCCAGTGTCACACTTTGTCGGGGTTGAGGCTCCTCTTTTCTTGGCCTCGAGACCTGAAAAAAGTCGGGGTGTCTATACGTGAACCGGAAAATGAGAAAAATCCCGACATTAATGTTGCAGAGTGAAAGGATGGTGTGTTGTAGCGATCAAGGGTGGCAACCTCCGGTGGAGCGAGAACTAAATGAACGAGAAAATAGAACTGTGATGACACAAAAACGAAACAATGTAACGTGAAACGATCAAAAAAGACTATTGTTGCAGCTTACTTTCTGACGGGCGTACAAAAGACATCCAGCTGAGAAAAACAATAATATCACATAGAAAGCAGGATAACGATAATTATTGTGATTTTGAAAAAATAAATAAATATTTAGAGCTATTGAGGGTTGCCACTTTCATGGCTACTCCGTCTGTGCTAACCCGTAATTCAACCATTGCTTATTTTCTTCTCGTCACACTCCTAAGAAAAACGCTGCAAATTATTACAAAAGGTTAATTATTTATACATGGATCACTCGTCTGCAAAGAACACGGCTTTGCCATTGTCATTACCTACCAACCATAGGTACCTATTTCACGATCAAGTTTATTTGGAAGAAAAAAAGGAAAAACTTGAAATTTACGATAGTTTAAATGATAAATGGTTCGATAGGACACAAAAATTATTATTCAAAAATTATTAAACTAAAATATCGACATTAATTTAAATTTAAAACTGTAGTTTTAATTCTTAGTTGAAATTCATACTTGACACGTATAATACGTTAATAATATCTATAATAATTATCTTAATAATACACGGATAATAATTATCTATGGTTAACTGACCGACTCATATGCAGGGTACCTATTCTAAATATATACTATTTCTAGGTACTATAACTACCTAATAATTAAAATAAGTTAATCATACTTGATAATATTATACTTAATAATACTGATAATACTTGATAATAATACTCAATAAAGTTTACAATGGAGGTTAGGTGATCCAACAATATGTACTACCTACCTACCACATACCTACTTCACAATTAATTTTATTTGGAAGAAATAAACGCTTCACAATCCGGGGTTGTTAATTGCTTCATGACGAAATTTGATTACTGGTTGCATTTTTCGAGCTAACCGACATCAACCAAAAGCTTCGGGGCACAACTAGACCCCAAATGGAGCCTACATACCAAATTTCATCAAAATTGGTCCATGAGAACTAAGGAAAGTGTCGCGTACGGCGGACGGATGACCAAATTTGTATACGATTTTTGGATTCTTCGTACCTTAAAACGTGAACCTAAAAAATTTTTTGGTGGGGGGGGGGGGTGGTTAACTTTTTTTCTCGGTCGATTTCAAAGGTTCATTATTGAAAATAATAAACCATAATACTACCATTTCTGCTTGGGAAAAAATTATAGTGCTTTGCTCAGAATAAATATACTAGAATATTTTTGTTTCTTCAAGTAAATTATTGGTGGGGTTGTCAACTATTATGGGATAATCCAAACAGTAAAGGACTGATTACGAATACACCACACATTAATGGCTCTTGAAACTTGAAGTTTAGTTGAAGTTGCCAGTCCTTATCCTAGGCATAACTATAGGAAAATTGGAAAAAAACACTAGGTAAGTATTGAAATACTGTATTATTTCCGTGTGATTATAATCAATTGACTGTAAATAATAAATAAGGGCTAATTAGGTACTTGTTTCTGATAACTTATGAAATCGGAGAGGAAATTGAAAGAACCAGCTGTTCACGATTCGCCATTTTTAGGACGTCCCACAGTAAGACTTGGGCGTCCTTATGCGATCGATCTGGGGTGAAGTTGGACAACACTCAACAGAAAAAAAAATAACCACACAGTAATCCGTTTTAGACCATTCTGAATCCAAATCCGCGAAAAAACCATAGGTGTATGTCTGTGTGTGTGTGTGTGTGTCTATGTGTGTGACAAAATCTTGTGTCGTCTGCTCAGGCCTTAGTACTCAACCGATTTTCCTGGTTCTTTTTTTGTCCGACGCGGAAAACTATCTAGTTGTGCACTACGTCGCCGGAATTTCGAATGTTGCCTTTTAAGGGGGAGAAAGGGGGGGTTAATGGTCAAAAAACGTGCGTTTTTGGGCATAATCTTGTGTCGTCTGCCCAGGCCTTAGTTCTCAACCGATTTTTGTGGTTCTTTTTTTCATCGACGCGTAAAACTATCTAATTGTGCACTACGGCGCCGGAATTTTGAATTTTGCTTTTTAAGAGGGGGAAATGGGGGGTTAATGCTTAAAAAACGTGCGTTTGCGGGCGTAATCTTGTAAACTCTGCCCAGGCCTCAATTTCCAACAGATTTATGTGTTTCTTTTTTTGTTTGACTCAAATAACTTCCGAGTTGTACATAATTTCACGCGAGTACCAAAATTCACAAGGGAAGGGGGCAAGTGGGGGCATAATATTCACAAAATATCCGATTTTTCAATATTTCGGTTCCTTTACTGCTTACTAATTATACCCAACCTTTGAAATTGAGGAAAAATTCTCATTATACCTCCGGATTTTCATGAATTATTCTCTGTATCACCATGGCACTAATAGTGGTGCCACCGTGGTGCCAGGACACCATAAACCGCATATTTCGTGTTTTTTTTTTTTTTTGTGTTTCACCTTGAATACGGATGTGAACTTCGACGGACCGCCTACTAAAACTAATAGATGAAAGTTCAATGTTACGATGTATTTCCGCTTTGGTGCCAGCCCGGCACCATTGGTGGGTAGGGGGGGGGGGGTGAACTCGAATTCGCATGTTGGGTATCGTAGATCATGGATTTTAAAATGCTCTTCAGATTCGAGGCTCCCATGCCGCTAGAAATGTTTTGGTAGATAATGGTGAGGGGGGGGGGGGGGGGTCACAATTTCTTGCCTAAAGTAATAAACCAATTTACATCGAATGAAACAGTTGTATCGCTTACCAACTGGTTAAACTGATCTAATGCTTATCCAATGGGACGTCCCCTGGAATGCATGCATTACTAAACAATATGTTTTTTCGAAACCACGAAAAACTTCATCCAACCCCAGTTTTTTTTAGGGTCACGTTACCCAGGTAAACTTTTCGATTGTCTCGAAAAATAATCGATTCTACAAGTTTTTTGAACGCAATTTTCCGTACCAGGGTTACGTGACCTTGTAGTATACTTCAACAATTTTTTTTGAACCAGGCCTGTTAGGCGAACAGGCGATCAAAACAGACGAACAAACTTGTACAGTAAGTTTCCTAGGTGCCACTATCAGATACTTCAAATTTTGTTTGGAGTTCGACATTTTCTCGAGTAACGAATGTTGTTAGGTACCGCGAGTGTGGAATTATGATTCGAAATCCAACTTCAGTATTGAAATCAAGAAGTCTAAACTAGATTACAGGATAAGGTTATACGGGTCTTAGTGGAGAACTCCCGTCCTAACTTTGTCCTTGCCTTCGAGTTTGGGCCCGAGGAAGTTTACCGATTCAAATTAAATTGACTGTCTTTGGGACTACGAAGTCAACCCCAATACCACGGAGCGCATTACATCTTCATTAGAGGTTGAAGGGCCGATTTACCCTGGGCGTGTTCCACGTTCCTGACCTGGGGTCATTCTCCGTTCCACTTGGTATTCCGGAGCAGTGCCCTCCGGGGAGCGGTAACTCCGACGTCGAGTACGGACGGGATCGAGATAAATGAGTGGCTTTCTCAGGATCCAAACACGTACGCAAAGTAATAACTGCGTAAGCAGGAAAGAGATATAAGTGTTCTCCCAACAATGTCAGGGGGCAACTGTCCTCACTCCTTGAGATTATCTACTTCATTTTTTTTTTCATTCGGAAACAAAGGAAGCTGGATAATTTTCATAATCTCCCAAGTCTTTTATCATGAATTAAAATACTGTTTACCATCAATCAATTTTCTGACATGTTGAAAAATCCATTTTGCAGAATCGAATGCGTGAGATACTTGTGAAATCAAAAGTCAAGTGTTAACAGCAATTCAAAAAAAATTTAAATTGATTTTTACAATCCGATTTTTGAACAAAGAAGTACCCACGTAAAATTGAATGGAAATAGACATCTAGTTTTCCTAACAAGTAAAATCTCGTTCTAAATTATGGTTGAATTCAAATTAATTTCATTTCGAATGAATTTTATTTGAATAAATTTCGAATGAATTTTATTTTAGATGAATTTAATTTCAATTGAATTTAATTTTGAGTATAAATGATTAATACCGTGAATCCGTCAAACTTTACCCCAAGATTTACTCCAAAACATTTCCAAATACAATTTCTCCCACTCGAAATGGGTTAAATTGATTTTTTTATTAAGTGACTTGATCTAAAGGGCTTCCTGAACATTTTGAGTGGTCGAGCTCATTGATCAGATAATTGTAACCCCCCTTATTTAATTGATTAAATGTTGTAGTAAAGTTACCTACGATTGCGTCTATCTTTACTCCACTCTGAAAAACTCATGGTTATAGCTACAGAAACGGGCAGTGGTGCAATGATACTAGTCGGGATTGAATTCATTACCCCAGAAATACTTGATAATATCAAGTATTTAGAATATTATTATAAAATATATTCTGAAAAATTGAACTTTTTAGCTTGAAAAATACAAGTTATACCTGAGAAAAATATAAATTCCAATGATCATTTATTTCAACGAATTTGCTTGAAATGCAATATTTCTGGTTAAGAGATCACAATTTCAGTCTTCCAGTATAGACAGACTTATGTAGGTAATCGAGCAAAACTTTCTACAAGTAAAGAAATATTAAAGGACAATAAACGATAAACGAATGACTTAACAAAATCACAGAAAAAGTCTGTTTCACATTCGATAACTTTCAAATGAATTGCAATGGTAAATTTCAAAGTTAACCCACGAGTAAATAATATGGTAAATCACAACTTATGAGACCAAAGCACGTTTATGTTCATATCATAATGCAGCTGTTCAGTTGTAAAGTTTCGGTAGGGGCGCGTACCAAGCTTTTTCTCATTTCTTCTCCCCATCTCTAACATCTGACATGAGATACACTAGAAACCTTACATTCAACACTGCGAAAATTATAAAACTCAAATATTTTTCGAGATTAAATAAGAAAAATAAGAGTGAGGCTACCTTTATCCCGACCTTTATAGTGGAGTAAAGACACCCGGTTTTTGGAGTAAAATTACCATCAAATTTTTGGTAAACAAGGGCATAACTAAGAAAACACTTTTTTGAGAATTTGATAAGTGCATTTTGTTCAAAATAAGATATTGAAAGTGAGATGATGAGGGCTTGCCTGGTAAATCCAGTCCAAACACCTGATATGGAAGAAATTTTGGAGCACGAGAAACAGGACAAAAACAGCTGAACAGGAAACTATAACTGATAACAGCTGATAACATGGATAAAGGCGCCATCGCAAGCCGCATCGATTCTCTGGGATGTGGAGAATAACGAAAACACAATAGCTAACTTTTATCTAACTTCTACCACGCTTACGTCACAATTTAAGATTCTCACTTTTTGGGGTAAAGTTGCCCCTGGTGGGGTAAAGTTTCACGGTTTTACGGTACTAGGTATAATTAATGTGAAGGATTTATGTAGGTTCATTTGATCAGATTCTATAGATTTTGACTTCGGAAATGTTCCCAAGTGAGCATGGAGCAACGCGTCTGATCCTGCATGTTGAGTCAATGGCAATAAATATGACCGACACGATCTAAGGCAAGCGATGTACGATCTAAAAGATGTGAGAGACAACGTCATGACACGGGATGTGCCGCGGAGTTACTCGAGCTAGGGATCTCGGCGGGACTACTCCGTGGCATCACTCTTTTCCTCCGGGGCTCACCCATGGTGGTCATTTTATGGGGTTCTTCTTCCCATCCACCTCTCCCACTCCTACCTTCCACAACTTCCCAAAACCCTGGAGCCCGCGTTGGGTATTCCTGGGCAATCATTATGTTTTGTTAATTCATTTAGATTCGGATTCTACGTACCTTAAAACATACACCAAGGAATTTTGAGGTGGGGGGAGGGAACACATTTTTTTCTTGCAAATTCCAAAGGTTCATTATTGTAAATAATAAACCAAAAATCACCCCGATGGTTGTGATTGAAAGATTGAAACCGAATGAAGGGCCACTCACGATAAACATTTTCCTTTTCCTTCCACGAAGTTAAAACTTTCCTTTAAATTATACTATCCGTTCTGGCAATCTTACATTCCTCTTTTAAATGGCTCTGCAATTACCATGTAAGCTACCTATACCCGGTATCGAAACGCCAAACGTACGTTCGTACGTATGCACGGAGGGGTTGGAGGGGTCGTGGGAGTGGGGAGAGTCGGCAGAATCGGAGACGGGAGGAGTTGGGGGAGGAGTCGGAGGAATCGTGTTTGCCTACTTTTAGTAGGCTTTTCAGCTAGTAAAGAATAATTCGGTAGATATCTAAGTACGTTGCCTTCTGAAATTGAATTAAAACATTCCGTTTGTTCTAAATTGCGAATAATTCCCAATGGACGGACTTATCTTTGTGATTTATCGACTACTTTTGCCAATGGAATGGACAAGGAGAAAAGGCGGCCTGTAACGCTGATAAAGAGCTATCACTCCCTTGGCACCCCTCTCGGAAATGCCCATTTGTCGTCTTTAATTATTCAAAAGAAGATTCGGCCCCCGAACAATATAACCGCTTGTGAACCTTTTGTTGGAAACATTCAAGAATTCATGGACGTTGCCACGCTCTACCAATAGCTTTTTACAGAATGTACAAACTTGGTTTTTGTAGAGAAATTGCATTGTTTGCTTCCTCGTTACTGAATGTAGGATTCCTTACTGTTTTGAATCAAGTAAAAGGTTTGGTGTGAATCTTTACACTACTTTTCTTGCCGGTCAGAACTCTAAAATGGCTATTTTCAAGAGTTTTGAAATCTGGTGTGCGCCTCTAGGATCTAGGATATTTTTCAAAACCAGATGGGTGTGTTACTGTCGACTTGATATAATGTTTAGTGTTGGTATTGCAATTTTTTTTTACCATCTCCAATAATGAACCTTTAGAATTGACCAAGAAAAAACAATTTTATCCCCCCCCTCAAAATGTTTTGTTTACGTTTTGTCCGCCGTACGCGGCACTTTCCTCAGTTCCCATGGACCGGTTTTGATGAAATCTGGTATATGGGCTCCAATTGGGGTCTAGTTGTGCCCCGAAGCTTTTGGTTGATTTCGGTCACTTTTAAATGTTGAAAAATAAGAGATAACATTTTGAAAACGCCCTAACTCAAAAAATGTCGATATAAAGGTATTGTTTTTCCAACAATTTGAAATAGTATTGAATTTTTAGAATTTTTAGGGACCACGCGGAGCTTTGCAGGACAAACCTAGGAGAACTTAAGGGTCGGACTTACAATAAATCAGAAACTTTAACTGACCAAAATGCGATCGCTGTAGGTACGTGGTAGGTAGGTAGTATCTATGGTTGGTAGATGGTGACAGTGACAGACCCGAGTTCTTTGCAGACAAGTGATCTATGTAGATAGATAATAAACCTTTGTGTAATAATTTGCAGCGTTTAATTATTGGAGTGGTCTAGTTGGAGGTACCTAGGTTGACTGATTTGAGCAGAGCTTCAGGGCAATTTTATTTTTTTTACTGAGTGCTGTCATAATTAAGATTTGTGAGGTTCTAGAACAATATTTACAGCTCAAAGTTTGAATTTATTTAAACATGTACTCGCATGGGTTGTAATCAATACCATGAATCTATATACTCACTAAACAAAAAACGTTAAGTATAACGAAAACATAGGTAGCATCGTAGTCATTTGGTACCTACTTGAGATGTTTCCGAACAATTTTAATTATGTTACTGTCCGTTTTTTGGAGGCTAGTTTCAATTTCCGGGAAATTTATATCTATTTCAATTGGTGACATTGTAGGGTTTGTCCTCGGTATCCCCTAGAGGTTCACTCCCCTGAGACAATGGTTCACTCCCAAGGATGTCCCAGTTCCCACTGACTCGAAATCGGTCAAACTAGCAGGGAAGTTGGGGATAAATTCCAAGCCGATTGCTTGTAAATCTTATTGCGATTGGATCCATAGAAGCCACGCAACATTTGGAAATAAGCAATTGCCGAAGAAGAAAGGAAAACCAAATTTTGAACATATTTGAAATGAGATAATTTTTTGGTTCATTATTTTCAATAATGAACCTTTGGAATCGACCAAGAAAAAAAATTTTAACACTCCCTCAAAATTTGATGGTTTACGTTTCAAGGTACGTAGAATCCAAAAATCGAATAAAAATTTGGCCGTCCGTCCGCCGTATGCGGCATTTTCCTTAGTTTCCATGGACCGATTTTGATGAAATTTTGTATACAGGCACTTTTGCCACTTAGCATTGACCGATTTTGATGAAATTTGGTATGTAGGATCCATTTGGGGTCTAGTTGTGCCCCGAAGCTTTTGGTTGAGGTAGGTCACTTCTAAGGGTTCCAAAATCAATTTTGAAATTTTGAAAACGCCCTAACTCAAAAAATTTCGATATAAAGGTATTGTTTTCCCTTCAATTTAAGATTCTATAGAATTTTTAGAATTTTTTGAGACCACGCGGAGCTCTGTAGGACAAACCGTTCGCTTCCTACGAAAATTTAAGTGTTTATTTTGAAATATATATATATATAAATCAAAACACGAGTGTGAATCGCAAAAGAGGCCTAATCTCCGTTCAAATTAGATTTGATCAAAATGTAATCGATAGTTGGTGATTTTGATTTTTTTTTAAATTTTTTTTTTTGATTTTGGTTTATTATTTTCAATAATGAACCTTAGGAATCGACCAAGAAAAAAAAAATTTTAACACCCCCTCAAAATTTGATGGTTTACGTTTCAAGGTACGTAGAATCCAAAAATCGAATAAAAATTTGGCCGTCTGTCCGCCGTACGCCGTACGCCGTGCGCCGTACGCCGTACGCTGTACGCCGTACGCGGCACTTTTGCCACTTAGCATTGACCGATTTTGATGAAATTTGGTATGTAGGCTCCATTTGGGGTCTAGTTGTGCCCCGAAGCTTTTGGTTGATGTAGGTCACTTCTAAGGGTTCCAAAATCAATTTTGAAATTTTGAAAACGCCCTAACTCAAAAAATTTCGATATAAAGGTAGGTACCTATTGATTTTCCTTCAATTCTGGATTCTATAGAATTTTTAGAATTTTTTGAGACCACCCGGAGCTCTGTAAGACAAACCGTTCGCTCCATACAAAAATTTGAGGGTTTATATTGAAATATATATATATAAATCAAAACACGAGTGTGAATCGCAAAAGAGGCCTAATTTCCGTTCAAATTAGAGCTGATCGAAATGCGATCGATGGTTGGTGATTTTTTTTATATTTTTTTTGATTTTTTTTTTCATATTGGATGGTTGGTGATTTTGTAGACGAGTGATCTATATAGAAAAATAATAAACCATTGTGTAATAATTTGCAGCGTTTTTCACTTCGTTGTTATAAAAATTTGAGCATTATTTTGTCATAAAACTGTAAAAAATCAATAATAAACGACATTGTGTGAGATTTATTTAGATCCTTGTTGATAGATAATTAATACGAGTATAATGTTTTACCGCTTTCTACGTACGTTTTTTCCGTAGTGAGGTAGTTAGTCCGTTGGAAAGCTGATGTTCTGGAAGTTTTCTCTCTCCGGAGAGATTTGAAGGCGGCTATCGTAATCCACAAGGGATCAAATCCCAACAAACCGGACAATTTCAATTTGTAGGTAGGTAGGGTTACTTTTGACTCTGGGTTGTGGGAGACAGGAAATTCGACACTCTTTCCAACGGTGTAATCCGATTTTGATTTTCTCATAAATTGGGGAGTTATGGCCATTTTAATGTCGTAAGGTTTAAAACATGAGGAAATGGCTGCCAAAAATGTAATTTGAATACGGCATTGCCGGGAACACAACAACTTGTCAATTAGTAATGATTGTGGCGTATTCATTTGCCAAACACTTAGGAACTGGCGAGCCGATTCCAAACTCACTTGATGCTCCGACCCTTGGAGAATTGATGTGCTACGAAATTATAAAAACAATAGAAAACGCTTGCATACGAGTCTGCAACACATTGGAACATTTTTTGTCTTTAGTTTTCCCGGCCCTCCTTTTCCCGTCCTCCTTCACCCGTCTGCCTTCCTTTACCTTCACTACCTACCTATAATAATAATATGCTTTCTCAATAATTGTTTGTTGTCGTGTAACAAAGTCTTACTGCAAATGTTGTTTACAATTCTTTTAACTCAGGGGTATATCTCAGTGTCTTCCATAACTACAGCGGTTCTGGCATTACACAGGGTGTAAGCCTAACTGGTCTGCCATACGGTACCAGTCGATTCTACAAGTAATTTTCAACAACAAATGTCTCTTAAAATGTTTCTAAACCCTTTGTTTTTCGAGTTATTTTAACTTTAAACTTTTTCTTCGTGATTTTGACCTCAAGTCATTAAATTGGTCCGTTGAATTGATACCGTTGGAAAGAGCATTAAATTTCCTATCGGATAAATGCCTTAACTTTTTTGTGAGTCGAGGTTTGAGGCATGAAAAGTCCTCTAAAAAGAAGATTTTACGTAATTTTGGAAACCTCGAATTTTTTCAATCGTAAATTGAACTACAAGAACCAATATTTGTTCAATAGGTACGCATGAACAGTAAAAACTGGGAGTCTCAGCTTTCCAATGGAATAATTAAAGAATATTTACAACCAAATTTAGGAGAGAATTTTGTGTTTGAACGTGGAAAAACGTGCATTTTTTTCAACGAAATCAGCTCTTTGGCCTTCTGTTTCCAAAGGCCTCGCGGTCTACTGCGGCGCCGACCCACCCACTTCTCCACCCCTCAGAAATTTGAGGCGGAGCGCTGATTTCGTTGAAATTTTTTTTTCACTTTATGAAATTTTTTGCATTTAATGCACGTTTTTTCGCGTTTAAACACAAATTTCTCCCCTAAATTTGGTTGTAAAAATATTTATTAGTTAAACCATTGGAAAGCTGAGATTCTGGCGCAGTTTTGGCTGTTCCTGCATCTTGAAAAAATATGGGTTCTCGTAGTTCAATTTGCGAATGAAAAAATGGCGAGGTTTCCAAAATTACGTTAAATATTTTTTAGAGGACGTGTTCATGTCTCAAACCTTGACTAAAAAAAATTAAGGCATCTATATAATAGAAAAACGTCTGCCAAGTGGGTGTGGCACATAGCTTCCTCGTATCCATAACCCGATTATATAGGTGATCCGATGCATAGTAGTTAATCTCAAAACACCAATCTCTAAGTACCTTTCACTACCCTCATAGGGGACCATCTACACGCTAATCTGGACAATCCTAGAAAATTTCATCAAATTCGGATGAAAAATTAAGTGATTAGGTGTATGTGATTGGATCAAAAAAATGCATAGCCTTTGCTAGGTTTCGAACCCTCGACCTTAGGAGCTCATATCCAGACTTTTTCCTCTGACCTACCGATGACCTGCAATCAATGAGATTTGAGATTCACATAGGAGACCATCCCTCTATGAATGAATCCCTCTACGAAAAACAATTCTCTGTGATTTTCATAGGGGACCATCTAAACACTACTCTGTAACATCCCTGAAAATTTCATTGAAATCGGATGGAAAATGTAGAAATTATGGCCGTTACAAGGAAATTCACGTTTGCGCATGCGCAATGACTACTATCAGTTCGAAGGTGGTGATTTTCATAGGGGATCATCTAAATACTAATCTGTAACATCCCTGAAAATTTCATTGAAATCGGATTGAAAATGTGGAAGTTATGGCCGTTACAAGGAATTCACGTTTGCGCATGCGCAGTCGCTTCTATCAGTTCGGGGACGATGATTTTCATAGGGGACCATCTACAACCTACTCCACATAATCCCTGAAAATTTCATTGAAATCGAGTGGAAAATGTGGATGTTATGGCTGTTACAATGAAATTCACGTTTGCGCATGTGCAGTAGCTACTATCAGTCCGAAGGTGGTGATTTTCATAGGGGATCATCTAGATACTAATTTGTAACATCCCTGAAAATTTCATTGAAATCGAATGGAAAATGTAGAATTTATGGACGTTACAAGGAATTCACGTTTGCGCATGCGCAGTCGCTTCTATCAGTCCGGGGATGATGATTTTCATAGGGGACCGTCTACACACCAACCCGCACAATCCCTGAAAATTTCATAGAAATCAGACAATAACTTCGTATAGTTATGCGCGTTACAAGGAAATCATGACAGACGGACAGACACACAGACACGGAACCAAAATTGTTCAGAAAGGTCTAAAACGCAAAACGCGAGTGGAAATTTTGATTTTGGAGAACTTTTTTTTTTCGTCCTTGAAAAGTGAAAACAAAGCTTCCGCTACCTTGGTAGACTCGGAAGCAATTTAATGCTATTTCCAACGGTATCCTCAAATTGTAATTTACACAGCAAATTAAAGGAGTTATGACCGATTTAATGACATAAGGTCAAAATCACGAAAAAGAAAGTATAAAGTCAGAATAACTCGAAAACGAAGGGTTTAAAAAAATTGCTGAGAGACATTTTTTGTTGCAAATTAGGTATAGAATCGACTGGTACCGTATGGCAAACCAGTTAGGCTTACACCCTGTATAATTTATGAATAAATTTAGGGCTTTCCAACGAATGGTGAACGATTTTTCTACGAACACGAATGACGAAGATAAAGTTTCGTAGCAACGACTTGGTTTGTAAGTGGATATCATCAAAAAATTTCGTGAGCAATTCTATATGTTATGGTTTGCTCTGAGTGCACCCGTTACGTTCATTGACGTATGATTTTGATTCTAGCTGACTTTTGAGCTCTCTTACATTAATTGCTATTTTATACACACATTTGAGCAATATTACTCTGTAACTGTTGTCAAGTCACAGGCACAACTGAGGGTCGATAAAGACGCCACCTATAATGTGCTGGATCACATCTCGGGTTTCGATGAAATTAGTTTTCCGGCGTAACGAGATGAACTGGTAATTGCTTCGAGCTCTCTATTGCGGTTCTCGTCAGTTCGGAAGTCAGTTAGCGGAGCCTGTGATGAGATATCGGCTCCTACGACGACCTCGTCTCCCGAGATATTGCAGCTCTGGTTGTGTGGATACCGTTTCGATTTCGTTCTACCTCCATCCCTTCAGCTTGGGCGAATTCATTGAGGTTGCCCGGAGCACGAACACAATTTTGGCGATCTTCACCGAGTGCACTTCGATGATAGATTACTAATCCTGAAAAACGCCACCATCCCCAGTCTCGGACACCCATGGCTGCAATGTTCCGGATTAGTCATGTCCGATTAGTCCGCCTATAGATTTTCGGATAATTGGATTGACTGAGACACCTCTCAGGGCTACAAAAACTGAGATCTTGTGTAGTCGTCCAATTGGTCATGCTCAATCTTCACCTGCGGCGGGCGTCCTCTTCAGCGTGCTTTGCGTTTATAGGTTTCCACATCCATCAAAGTCGTATGAAGATTTTTAGCTATCGGCCTTTGTACCAACTGGGTTCCAAAAAGATGTATGATCATTGCAAGTGACCAACTAACCAGTTTCAAGAGGTTGGAAGTTGTGTTCAAAGTTGGAACTTCAGTTGGCCAGCGGTAATGGAAAGAAATTACAAACACCGGTTTAAATCTGGGTCAGAGATGTACAGGGTGTCCTTCAAGGGTGAATTTCACAAGGTTTTTTTCAACAAAAAATGTCTCCTTACAATTTTCTTCTAATCTCTTGTTTTTTTCAAGTTTTTTCAATTGAAAGATTTTTTTTGAATGTTGAACCTTGTCTCACTAAAATTATTATAGCTCCCTTATTTTACGTGGAAATTGAAATATGATTACACCGTTGAAAAGAACATTAAATTTTCCATCGGATGAGCTACTACACACATTTTTAACCCTGCATCTAGTTGGATTTTTTCTAGTCCAAACTTGAAACTTGACAATTTTTGAGTTTTGATGAAATTCTCAAAAAATTGCCTCCCATTTCCTGTGGAGAAAATTCGATGCGGTTTTCAGCAAAAACACCCCCAAACTCTCAGCTTTCCAAAGGTATAATCAAAAAATATTTTACAGTCGAATTCAGGGGAAAAATCTGTGTTTGAACGCGAAAAAACGTGGATTTTTTTCAACGAAATCGACGTTTTGACGGATGGATTCGGGGTTGAATTGATGGTGAGAGGAGCGGCTGCGGAGGAAACCCCCTGAATCCTCCCGTCAAAAAATCAACGTTTTTTCGCATTCAAACACAAATTTTTCCCCTAATTTCGACTGTAAAATATTTTTTGATTATACTTACCGTTGGAAAACTGAGATTTTGAGAATGTTTTTGCTGAAAACCGCATCGAATTTTCTCAACAGGAAATGGGTGAAAATCTCTTGAAAATTTCATTTAAAAAAACTCAAAAATTGCAAAGTTTAAAGTTCGGACAAGAAAAAATCTAACCAGATGCAAGGTTAAAATGTGTGTTGTAGTTCATCCGATGAGCAATTTAATGTTGTTTTCAACGGTGTAATCAGATTTGAAATTCCGCGTAAAATAAGGGAGCTATAATCATTTTAGTGAGACAAGGTTCAACGTACGAAAAAAATCTTCAAGTTGAAAAAAACTTGAAAAAACAAGGGGTTGAAAGAAAATTGCTAAAAGACATTTTTTGTTGGAAATACCTTGTAAAATCGACCCCTGAAGTTTGATCGTATCTTTCCCGGACACCAAGATAGTTGGAACAAGTTTAATTCCTCTCTGCTTTACCTAAGTTAGCTCTTTTCCGAACTAAGAATCAGATAAGTTCAGCCTTTAGGTGGCGATTGGCAGCTTTGTTAGCTACTGGAAATAGGTATTTGCTGTTCAAAATAGGTTTGAATTTTTGTATTTTTTTTTATACCTAACAAATAGTTGAAATATTTGTCTACCTTTGTTTCAGGCATGGTAGCTTGCAACTGGATCGTCGTCGGTTCGGTTTTCCTCACAGGTTGGTGCGTTTTCGACTCTGCGGGTCGCTCGTGGGTTAAAATGAAGAAATACCAGCGCTCAATGAGAGAATCCGAGTCAAGATTCCAGTACAAAAGATCCGGCAACCTCGCCCGGAATTGGCGACAAAGGTATGTTCACTTTGACTCCCTCCACACCAAAAATCCTTATCATTCTGTTCCCTTCTCCACTCATCAGTGCTTTTCTTGATAAGTAACATCTCTTTGCTCTATCATCTTGACACACTATCGTGTATCGGAGTAAGTTCGACACCTCAAAAGTGCTCTTCCTTTTTGGTTTATTATTTCCAATCCCAAACTTGAGGGATCGAGCAAAAAAAATTTTAACCTTGTCAAAATTTTATGGTTTATTGAAACATGTGTAAAACCCAAAAAGCTTACAAATTAAAATTTTTCTGTCGAGTCGTACATGAAGCTTTTGGTTATTCTCAGTGACTTCTAAAGGGTAAAAAATAGGGCCCAAAAATCATAAACTCGTAAACTTGCGAAATACAGTATTTTCATTAGATAATTCACAATTTCATAAATGTTGAAGAATTTTTTGACACTACGTAGAGCTATGAGGGACTCATGCTTGATTAGTTATCTAATTGATGAATGTTTCATGACATTTTTTCATCAATATGATAGAGTTGAATTTTAAGAAACGAATGATAAAACCCGGACGACCCGGAGTCTACAAATATATTTGTAGACCTCAATTTCTTCTTCTTCTTCTTTAAGTGCCCTGCCCTCGAAGGACGTTGGCGATCAGTAGCGAGACCTGGTCCTTGTCGACTACGGCCCTAAAAAGCGAGGGTGTACTGAGCCCGAACCACTGGCGTAGGTTCTTAAGCCACGAAGTTCGCCTCCGACCAACACCCCGCTGCCCAGCAATCTTCCCTTGGATGACAAGTTGCAGGAAATGGTACTTGTCATTCCTCATGACGTGTCCGAGGTACTCAAGCTTCCGCCTTTTGATGGAGTCCATAAGCTCTACATCCTTATTCATTCTGCGGAGCACCTCGACATTCGTCACTCTGTCCACCCAGGGAATCTTCAAGATACGGCGATACGTCCACATTTCAAATGCTTGGATTTTGCTGCACAGGGTTTCAGTTAACGTCCAGGCCTCCACATCATATAGTAGGAGGCTGAACACGTAGCATCTCAGTACGCGCACCCTAATGGCAAGGCTAAGGTCACGGCTCACTAAAACTTTCCTCATCTTGTAGAATGCAGATCTTGCCATCTCTATTCTACAACGTACTTCCCGTGCAGCATCCCAATTGGCGTTAAGAAGGCAACCCAGGTACTTGAAGGATTCACCCTCTCAATCACTTCACCTCCTACTGCCAATGGCTCTTGGGGAACGCGATTGTCCTTGCTGAGGATCCATTTCGTTTTTCGGACATTTAACTTCAGGCCTCTCTCTACACTGGCTTCGACAACAGCATTCACCAAAATCTGGAGATCTGGGAGGCTTGCAGCTAGGAGAACAGTGTCATCAGCATAACGGATATTGTTAACTATAATTCCGTTCACCACGATGCCCTCCGGCCTTTCTTCAAGTGCCCTCTGGAAGATCTGTTCGGAATACAGATTGAAAAGGAGGGGAGATAGTACACACCCCTGCCTTACTCCTCTCTGTATGGCGAGCTCCTCGGTAAAAGAACCGTCAACTCGCACATCCGCTGTCTGCTGCCAATACAGATTACCTATTATATGCAAGTCCCGGCCATGTAGACCCAAGCTTCTAACTTAACTAACTCTTAATTTCTTGGGAGACCTTAATTTGGTTGTTAGTGGGCTTGTCTAACTTGGTTCATCAAGTGAAGTCTGTGCAGGAAAGATTCTCGGACTTGAGTGTAATTAGCGCACTCGAGTACAATATGCTCATTGGATTCTTCCGGGTGTCCACAGGCTCAACGTGAGGGTGAATCAATGACTCTTATTTTGTGCAGGTGGAAGTTGCAGCAGGTGTGTCCACTGCGCAACTTTGTGATGGTTTAGTAAAAAGCCTTGGGTTGGTCGGCGACTGTTACTGACGTGAACCACGGTTGCGAGGTAGTTTGGGGAAAGAACTGTCGATACCTCTCCCCTCCTTGATAAGCAAAGAAGTCCAATCTCCACTGCCTTCTCATTCTTGTTCTAACTTCTCTCCTCAGATGGAAAATGTGGAAAAGATTGGGGGTAAGTTAGTAGGAGTGCTCCTCGCGCCTCGTAGTCCACCATCTCATTCTCCGCTATATCTGAGTGCCCTCGAATCCAACAAAAGATCACCCGGGAGCCCTGGCCATTGATACTGTGGACTTGGCATAGAATTTTGAGGATGGGCCGAGGTCTTCAAGTTTAGTGGTCAAGATTCGCGAATCCGTGACTATAAGTAACGTGGCTGTGTCAGTATGTTTCCGTGCATATTCCAGTTCATTTTTAACTGCAAAAGATTCTGCAGAGTGAATTGAGACCCGATCCCACAACCAAAATCGCCTCCTGACGTATGTGAGGGCACATCTTTTTCATATTTTCAGCATATCACATCTTTTCATATTTTCTAAAATCAATACTTGTTGGTACATTGCAATTTAGTGTTTATACAGGGCGCCAGGATAATCCAGTATTTTCGTAATAATCAAACACACTCGTAATATCTGTTGTTTTTCATAAAATGAAATACCAAATAATGATAATCACTCTCTTGAGAATTTATTATTCCTCGTTAATTATTGAATTGAAAAATGCTAAATTATAGTCAATTCATCTTCACTGTAAAAGAAGTTTGTTTTATTAAATTACCCCGCTTACATGTCAAGTATGAATTTTTTATTAGCATAGGTTGGTACCTATCAAATTCATTGATTTTCTTTCCACGTCCCACCCATTTCCAATCCCAGTTATCTGCAGGTGGAAGTACGAGTTCTCACTAATTATCTGTGCAGAGACAAGTTGAGAATATGAATGAATTATCCATCGGTGACGGACTTACTCTGATACACCACTTCATCTTTCATCACCAGTACGCTGTTGTCCATGTCAGAAACATTCACGTCTCTCGTTCCTTTTTTGTTTCATTCGTGCTCTTCCCGAACGCATAGAACTTTAGACAGGTACAACTTGATTTCGTAATAGAGTGAACTGTATCTTGCTTTTTCATTTTAGTTGTCTATATATTACCCAACATTTCAAACCTAAGTAAGAACTTCATAGGAATAGGAATCCGGATCACGAGCACCCTAATTCCCCTTGACTCGTTCACAAGGTAAGGAAAGAACTCAAGCATGTCTCCCTATTATAAAATGAGTGATTTCAGCTCTCATAAATTATAGTGTTAATTACAATATTGCACATCTGAACATTATAGTATCTAAGTACTGCAGTTTTTCGAGTCTCAAATTGTACTTTGTGTGATACTATTATGTGCCTTGTTCTAATGTTTGCTATTTATGTAGTATGGAAGTTTATTTATAAAATTTTATCATTAAAATATCTTATTTTACATTCAAATTTACATTTAACCAATCTTTCTCAAGGTGAGAAGTTGTCAGCCCATACTCAAAACATGGATTCTATACCTAAGCACTACAATCCCATCCCACAAAATTAAATCTTGTAATTTTAAATGCAAAGTCAAGTTTTGGAAATTTACGTTTAAGCAATAGATATATTTATGAAAAAGAAACGCCTTTTATATTTTCTTGTGTAGTTTGAAAATGATGAAAATCGAAACGAAAACACTCTATTGTTGATCATTAAAATAATAATTAATTGTATGGGAACGTGTTTGATAAATTTCCTTTACTCAATCATGCCTACCTATCGAGAATGAAAATTTATTTGTTTTCGTTTGTTACGCTTTCACTGCATCAGCATCATACAAGTTTTGCACGAATCACCAACATGCACATGAAAACGCTTAACAAATTTACCTAACAATTCATTGATGCTTATAAATTTCTAATATTTTAATAAATAGATAGAGATTCAGCTAATTTTACGTGCTGGCATTATCATCTAACTGTTTGTTTCTCTCGGAATTGTATCTATTTCTGCCTGAATTTGATTCTGGTCATTCTCATTGATAACGATGACTCATTCAAAATCACGAAATTCCATAAATAACGTTCATTTCTATCAATTGAAATCTTTCTTTAGAACTGATGTTTATTGTCATGCATGTGTCAAAACATTAATGAATAAATAATATATGTTATCGAAAGTTAAGAATTTAACTACGACTATACAGGGTGTAAGCCTAACTGGTCTGCCATACGGTACCAGTCGATTCTACAACTAATTTGCAACAAAAAATGTCAATTAGCGATTTTTTTTAAACCCTTCGTTTCCGAGTTATTTTAACTTTAAACTTTTTTTCTCGTGATTTTGACCTTATGTCATTAAATCGCTCATAACTCCGTTAATTAGCTGTGTAAATTACAATTTGAGGATACCGCTGGAAAGAGCATTAAATTTCCTATCGGATACATGCCTTAACGTTTATTTGAGTCAAGGTTTGAGACATGAAAAAGTCCTCTAAAAAGAGAATTTTACGTAATTTTGGAAACCTTGCATTTTTTCAATCGCAAATTGAACTACAAGGATCAACATTTTTTCAAGATGCAAGAACGGTGAAAACTGCGCCATAATCTCAGCTTTCCAATGGTATAATTAAAACATATTCTTCAACCGAATTTGGGGAGAATTTTGTGTTTGAACGCGGAAAAACGTGCATTTTTTCAACGAAATCGGCGCTCCGCCTAGTCGATCTGAGGGGTCGGACGTAGAAGTGGGTGGGCGGGCGCCGCAGTAGACCGCGAGGCCTCCGGAAAGGGGAGGCCAGAGCTCTGATTTCGTTGAAAAAATTCACGTTTTTCCGCGTTCAAACACGAATTTCTTCCCTAAATTCGGTTGTAGAATATGTTTTGATTATACCATTGAAAAGCTGAGATTCTGGCGTAGTTTTCACTGTTCTTGCATCTTGAAAAAATGTTGATCCTTGTAGTTCAATTTGCGATTGAAAAAATGCAAGGTTTCCAAAATTACGTAAAATTCGCTTTTTAGAGGACGTTTTCATAACTCAAACCTTGACTCAAAAAAAAGTTAAGGCATGTATCCGATGGGAAATTTAATGCTCTTTCCAACGGTATCCTCAAATTGTAATTTACACAGCTAATTAACGGAGTTATGACCGATTTAATGACATAAGGTCAAAATCACGAGAAAAAAAATTTAAAGTTAAAATAACTCGGGTTTAAAAAAAAAATCGCTAAGAGACATTTTTTGTTGCAAATTAGTTGTAAAATCGACTGATACCGTATGGCAGACCAGTTAGGCTTACACCCTGTATTTAGAAAATGTAATGCTTTTATCAAAAAGTGTCACACATTAGGTGTATGAAGTCATATTTTCCCACCCAACCTCATGGATAAACGAAAGTAGCTTTCGGAAGAGCTTAAAGAGGCATTACAACTAATATACGAGTAACTTTTAGATACTAAACTGATATAATTGGAGTGGCCCAGGCCACGTGAACATTCATTTCTGTACCCAGTTTCAAGTTTGAACTGCAAACCGTTTAAAATTAATGAGAAAATAAATTAAGTACCTCGGGATTGTTTGAGTTTTCTCATTAATTTCCCAACTCCCTTGTCTGCTTCAAAATCCCAGTTGTTTTAATATAGGACTACGGGCAGCTTAAGATGAAATACCCATTAAGGAGGGGTTGATGTTAGGTGACGAAGGTACAACATAATTTAGAGGTCATTCACTACAAGGAAAACGGGGAAAATAATTACACAGTCCTGTTTGTTCCATTTAGTTAGTTTTGGAGCTTTACTACCACTTCATCTATCTTCCTCATCCGAACATTATTTCCAAACTTATTCAAAATTTTATAAACCGATTATTTTAGATTTTGCTTCCGGGTCTACCAAGGTAGCGGAAGCTTTTTTTCACTTTTCAAAAACTAAATTTTCTCCAAAATCAAAATTTTGTTCAGATCAAAGTTTTACGTTTCAGATCTCCCTGAACAATTTTGGTTCCGTGTCTGTGTGTCTGTCATGAAATCCTTGCTACAGCCATAACTTCTACATTTCTCGTCCGATTTCGAAGAAACTTCTAGAGATTGTTTGGGTTGGCGTGTAGATGGTCCCCTATGAAAATCGTAGCTCCCAGACAGATAGAAGCTACTCCACATGCGCAAACGTGTATTTCCAGGTTACAGTCATAACTTCTACATTTCCCATCTGATTTCGATGAAATTTTCAGGAGTTATGCGAGTTGGGGTGAAGATTGTTCGCTATGAAAATCATGGCCCCCAAATTCAGAATTTTTTGTACTCATGCACAAACGTGAAATCTTTATAACAGCCTTAACTTCTACATTTACCAACAATATTCAGAGATTGTGTGGGTTGACTTGTAGATGGTCCCCTATGAGAGTAGTGGAAGGTATTTAGAGATTGATGTTTTCAGATTAACTACTAGGCATCGGATCATCTATACAATCGGGTTATGGATACGAGGAAGCTATGTGCCACACCCACTTGGCAGAAGTTTATATCCTGAATTTGGGTTCAATTCGAAATTTCATTGAAATGATCATTGAGTTGTCGAATGCACAATTTCATTCTCAATATGAAGAATCGAGGTTAACTGGTGCAGTATCGTAGTGAGTAAATTATTAAGCATAATTAGATCGGAATCAACTCAGGAGTACTAACTACTGTACTCGTAATAATGTCGAAGGTATCGGAAATGAGCCATTTAAAATTTCATATTTATTTTCACTGAGCTTTCATCCGATTGACTGCCTCCTTCTGGGCAGATGGTGGAGGAGAGTGGTGTAAGCACAATCAATTCAAAGTCTTATTGATCTGTCTTACTACCTTTAATTATGGTGTACCATACTTTGTCAAATGATACATGCTAATTAATGATAAATAAACGGAATCGGGTAAGGCAAACCAAGAGCCATCCCCCCAGGCTCACTCGAAGAAGGAAAGAGGAGAGAGATTTCCCGACTGTGGGACTGGTCTCCCTCAATTTGTATTTCCTTTATTTCTCTCAGAGAATTCATGTTCAAAAACCTAAACTCAAAGTTATCTTAATTTCTCGTAAAAATGGTCCAGCTCCGAACTCTGAAATAATTTGATTCCCTATTCTAAAAAACATTCCCAAGTTGCAAGGAAGATAAGTAGTACGCCATTAAGTGTCTGCCTCCATCGACCTTGTGAATTGGGAATTTACTAGATTCTAAATACCTGCATCTCAAACTGTAAGTGCGAATTGCAACGCCATTAGGTGTCTGCGCTATCAATGTTACTCTTTGAGAGTATTTTCCATTTTACTATCAGTGGTTAACACGCGACTCCATTAATAATCTGTCCAATTGTCTTACCCCGTTTGGAAATTTAGGATAAAATTCAGCACTCACAAGAAAATCAAGGAAAAAGAGATTATAGTTAGTCACTGACCAGAGACCATACAAAAAGTGACTCCACCAAGGGCCTATATCACTCATCACATAACATGATGGCCCATCCACAACACAACTTCTAGTAGTTGAGCTGATCCCTTCAAATTGGAATAGTGAAGTCAGGAGACCTTACCAATTTGAAGAGACCGTACTTATGCAGTAAACCCATGCTAAAACAAAGCCTTCCAGAATAAGAAATAAAAACATTGTTACTAACCTGATAACTTCCAACTTTCAATGTAGTTCCCAAGTATCAATAACGTCATTCTTTAATTTTGAATCAAAATAATTCAGAAAACTCTGTAAACATGAATTTCGCAAGTCTGCGACACTGCAACTTGCCGTGAAGTCAGTCTTGGATCTTTATTAGCTAGAGTTGTCCAATAGATTTCGTAAAAAATTTCGTCCTTTCGGTAGTTAACCTTAGCGATTCGTCTTGCCGTACTTCAATGGCTTTCGCTAACTTCCACGTTCCCCTTGGTGTCCGGTCCCCTTTCATCTAGTTCACACTGCGAGTATGATCCTACAAAAAAAAAAAAAAAAAAAAAAAAAAAAAAAAAAAAAAAAAAAAATCATTCAGCTAGTAGGTAAGTAACTAGGATTTAAGGGAATATCAACACTAAAGGGGTGAATGTCTACATGATAGATGAATATTCATAATAGATAAATTCATGATAGATTTATATAGATAAATAAATTATAGAAAAAGATATCTTAAAGATGTTGGAAAAAATAGATGATAGAAACATAATATGTTTCTATATTATAAATAAATATTATAAATAAATACCTATATTATATATATTATAAATAAATACCTATATTATTTCATATAGGTAGATAAAAACAAATTCATGATAGATAAATATTAATGATGATCTATCTACCTTAATTTCAACACAACAAGAGAATGTAACACTAAAATTATTTTAGTGAGTAGCTAATTGAGTAGGTTTCAAACTTTTTGAGGGTCACAGCACTTTCCTCTTGGGTTTGAGTAGGAATTACAGTCAAGAAACTATTTTCTATCTATATATTGAGGTTTTAGACTGATTGCTTACTACTTAGCACCATGATTAATTTTAGCATGCTCACTTTCATGCCTGCCGACACTCCTAGTCGCGAGTTCAGAAATTTTATTGGCGCAAACGTGGAACAATTTTTTTTTGCTGAATGAAGGTGTTTGAAAGTGTTCCATACAGATTGTAGATTGGTGAAATTGAATTATTGTTCTGTTCGTGGGATTTTTAGTAAGGATCTCGGATTTCTTGTTCCAGGAAGGTGTTGAGAGCTTATCAAGACAGTTGGGACCACAGATGCCGACTTCTGTTCTGCTGTATCAGAAACTCCGACCGTAGCAAAGTAAATAATATCTTTCATTTGTTCGAATTTCTAATATCTTTAACTGTTCGCTGATTACTTGTGATTAAATAGTCCCAAAGTGACGGTTTGAAAGACACAGTTGTTAAAAGAAATTTTTTGGACCAATTTTCATTTTAGGATCGTTTGACTATGGAAATAATAGCTATTTGCATTGGACAGGTTTCCTACAGGCGTCCACTTGATTCCATGAGTGTCTGTTCAAACAAGTTAGGAAGAACTGGTCCAAAAGCCCTATTATTGAAAGATCAGCCTTGAGATTTCTTGGTGGTGTATTTTCTGACACAATTCATGTAAGCTAAAGATCTACGTTTTACTCACTAAAATGAGCTTATGTTTCAGAACTCGTTCACTGACATTGCCAGACTTCTATCGGATTTCTTCAGAGATCTTGATGTTGTTCCTTCAGATGTCGTGGCCGGCCTTGTTCTCCTCCGAAAATACCAAAAGCTGGAACGGGAGACGAACGTTCGAGAGGTTACTCAAATTTCACGAATTTTTACTCTTAAATTAAAGTACCTTGTCGAACAGACAGCAAGTTGTTGTTCTTGGCTTTTTGACTACCTTGCACATATATTTTTTCTTCAGAAAATTGATCATATGTATCATATTATAAGTCTGCATTATCATAATTGTAACGCATACCGTTGCAGTACGTTTGCAACAATTATACTTTATTCGTATTCGAAAGATGCCATAAATAGATATCCGATTAGAGATGGGGAAAATTAATTTATACTCGTATAGACGGACAAATATTTAGTTTTAAGTTCGGTTCTATTTAAACCATGTTGGACCATGGTGTCACAAGTGTCTCCAAAAACATCTTAGGAACTCCACAGCTGTCCCTAAGTATTACCGGAATAACCAAAATTAGATTGCAACTTTAAATTTAATGACCAGGAGAATTTTTCGTAGCCATTGGGAATCTCAAAATAGAGATGTGACTATAATTTCAAAGGAAATAGATGAAACAAATTTTAAAATTTGTGTCAACATAATCGTTTGACTTCTAATAAATCACGAAAAATGGTTTTAAAAAATTCAGCTGTGTCCATTAATTTTCAAATTGCAAGTGAAATCCAGTAAATCTGGTGACACCTTGGGATAGCTGTGGAGTTCCTAAGATGTTTTCGGTGACACTAGTGACACCATGGTCCAATCAAGGTTAACACTTCGACAGGGACAAGATTTAAATTTTCGTTCGGAAAGATACCCGCCTCCAGGGGACATCTGTGGTCAATTGATACCAAAATTACTTGTATACAAATATAATATTTTTATTGAAATGCCTTGGGATTCAATATTTTACGTTTTGTCATTCAGATTCTATACTCTTCATTTTTCATGATGGTTACTGAATCTCTTGGTTCCCAAAATAATAC
Source organism: Apolygus lucorum (assembly GCA_009739505.2). Classification (NCBI taxonomy): domain Eukaryota; kingdom Metazoa; phylum Arthropoda; class Insecta; order Hemiptera; family Miridae; genus Apolygus; species Apolygus lucorum. The sequence continues at coordinate 24,039,997 of CM019181.2, forward strand.
ATCTTTTGATCCAGCAGCCTACAGTTGTCTTATTTCTACATTTCAATCAATGTACAAATCTTTCACCATGTTACCATGGTCTTTCATCTAACACAAATTATGTACACAATTTATTGGTTCAGTAGAATAAGTTCATCATTATGAAAAGAGCACGTACTTCTGACAATAACAAAAACAAGGTAAATCCATCTTGTCTCTTCGAAGGTTCGCTCTTCACTGCTTCTTTATTTGTGTACGCGCGGTTCGCTATCCCTTAGCCTCATGGCGAAATGGCTCATTTTCGCCATTTTACATTTTTCACTTCTCGCCCTCTGGCGACAACATCTGCCTTTTAGGCATACTTCTCGAGATTTCGCAACATACAAGAGTATGTAAGAAAAAGAGTGATGCACGAATGTATGCCTTTCAGGCATGTGAATTCGAACTGAGAAACTAATGCCTTAATTGTTATCAAAATACCTGGCAGAGCCTTCCGAGTGATTTTCCAGTTCAGGTAATGACTGATGATGGAGGGATAATTGATGAGCGGTGGATGAAAATTGAAGCCTGAGGTTGATATATCAATTGCATATATGCAATTTTTTAAAGTGAGAAAATATTTGTAACGGGATAATCGCTTTTTAAGTATGAAAGATGTACCAAATCTTAGAGCGAGACATGTCTTTTCAGCATTAATTTGAACCTTGTTTAAAGGGATATAATATGCCTAAAACGAATGCAGTTCGTACTACACTTGGAGGGACATAGGCGTAAAAATAACGAAATTATTCCATGTATACAGAGCGGGATGAATGCCAAAAAGACAAGGTACGTTTTGATGAACTGAAACTTACGAATGGAGTGGAAACTTGGATCTCAGATGGTCCCTCTGCCACACTAAATATCGTATTGACTGTGCCCTAGGAGTAAAGAGCTCTATTAAACCGCCCCAAGTGACTTTAAGGTGAATCGAGCGCCTAAAAAGCATACATCCCGACAGAAGTGTTAATTATATTTACTTGGTTATCTTTTAGGTTACCAAAGTTGAATGAAGTAATCACTGTTTTTTATGTGTTTGCGGTTATTACAGCGCATAATTTTCATCGGAATATCATAGCTCAAAGATGAATTGAAACAATTGATAAATAACTACTCCGAACATTGCAGTCCTCTTCCTCTATTCTCAGAGTAGAACAAACTTTATTGGAAATAGGACTATCAGTTCAGTGTACATGCACAGGCACATATTACTACAATTTTTTTTTTTTGCATACCCAATACGCAAAGTACGTAGTTGAAACTAAACTTTATTCGTCTTATTTCAGCATAAGAATGACACGTATGAGTACCTGAGCGGCGTGGCTGTGACTCCAAGGACCAAATTCTTGCCGCTGGGTGATATCAGACACTACCGACACTTCGAAGCTGTGGTCCACTTCATGCACTACGCCCTAGCAGCTTACGGATGGCCCATGCTCCTCATGACCTCACCTCTCACCACGTATTGCAAACTCTGCTCAAATTTGAGGTGGGTATAATGACTTACTTTTGATATTGATTTGTGACGACCTCATTCTAAGCTCTGCGGTCTCAAGGATGGAAGGAGGGAGTATGAGAGGGTTCACGAGTACCTACTGTAACATTATAGTCTGATCAATCCTTGATGGCTCTTGAGGTCTTGGGTCTGTTACTAATATGCCCACAGAAACGATGGCTTGAGGTGGTCTTTGGAAAGGTTCGAATACCTGAGTTCGGTATTCCCTCGTTACCTCGTTGTTGTGTCAATGTATCAGTAAATCCAAGTGCCGAGGTGCGAGGTTTGACCAGACTATAGGTAATGACTGAAGTAGATGCTTCCGGTCTTTTCAGAAGTTTTTCAATTTAAGGCTAAAGGGCTTAAGGGTAGACCTCGATTACGTTGGATTGACGATGTAGAGGAGGACCTCAGAGCCATGGGTGTGAGAAGATGGAGCAGTAAGGCGACTGATCGCAAGGAATGGTCATCAATTGTTGAGAAGGCCCTGGTTATTCATGGACCGTAGAGCCGTATTATAACCCTCCAACGCTACGGTGGACCTCGAGGACATGAATGCTACGATCGGGTTGGATTCAACCCAGCATACGTTTTTAGAGGAATTTAAAAAAAATTTAACTGTTGATAATTGATTGATAACTGTTGATAATGATTTGATAATTAAAATTCCTCTAATGTTGGGAGACACATCAAAATAATGATGATGTGTTGCCACTGACTGGATTTGTCTGAAAGTAAAGAAGCACTTTTACATCAAGCAAAGACATAAAGGTAAATAAGGTAAATTTTCGTTGTAGGTCAATTCTAAGGGTTGAAAAATAAGGTTTGGAATTTAGAAAACGTCCTAACTCAAAAAATTTTGATATAAAGGTATTGTTTTTCCATCAATTTGAGATAGTATAGAATTTTTAGAAGTTTTGAGACCACGCGGAGCCCTGTAGGACAAACCGTTTGCTCCCTACGAGAATTCAAGTTTGGACGTACGATAAATCAGAAACACGAGTGTGAATCGCAAAAGAGGCCTAATCCCCGTTCAAATTTTAGCTGACCGAAATGCGATTGATGTTTTTCTTCATGTTGGATGGTTGGTGGCTTTGCAGACGAGTGATCTACATAGAAAAATAATAAACCATTGCGTAATTATTTGCAGCGTTTTTTGTATAACCTCAATATTTGCCGTCCGACTAGTGGTGTTTTTGACAGAAGTGATTAAATAACCTTGTGAGGAATGTCATACACAACACGATGGGGACTCAAACTCAATATTTTTTGCTATAATTGTTCTTCATTCTGCTGTAAATTGATCACGATTTTCATACAGCAGTTAGTACAATTACATTTTTGCTGATGTAGTGCTGTTTAGGTCAACGCATTTTAGAGGCGGTCCGCATCGCAGTGTGCGCCATTTGAATCCCATTGAATTTATCCAGGCAAATTTTGCGATGCGATGCGGCATTTTTTTTTTTTTCAATCCACATAATATTATTACTTTGTTCAGCTTTGGGAAAGATGGCTGTTTCAACCAAGGTGTTTCAACCTTGTGACCTCCTATGAGAGGAATCACTTTTCGACCAAAGTTATTCCAGATAACAAAAAAACAAAAAACTGGTTATATAATACAAGTTGAAAAAAAAACTAGGTATAAAAATCTTTCGACCACCATGCTCCATGAACCTTTGTCATCCATGCGCAGTGTAAAAATATCAATTTATTCTACCTCCCTCTGTACTTAATTAAACTTTGCATTACAGCTGCTTGTGCCGGACACATGAAAACGTGGAAGGTGACAACTGCTGGAGTTGCAACTACGCTGCTCTGAAGGGAATGTTGGCGCAGGGGCAGATCGCAATAGTCTACGCGACTTACCACGTTGACGTGGCTCAGACTCCGTTCTTCGTCGCTGTTGACTACACGCGTTCCAAAATCGTAGTCAGCATCCGAGGGACTCTTTCCATGAAAGTGAGTCGAAAATAACTTAATCTATCTATTTTTCAAAAGCCAATAGGTCGGTGTAAAATTTACAACACCGACCTATTGGCTTCATTTAATGAGCCTCGACTCACGCTGAAATTGTCAAAATATTTTATGAATCACAAGCATAGAGTATTGAAGTCAAATTTTATCCCATATATTCGCTTAGTTACGACCTAAAACTGCCTCACGAACTACGGATTTCGTGCGATTGGTCGTACATGTTATTCGTGGTTTCAAGATCCTAAGTTGGGGATGTTAAAATTCCTCTGAAATAGTTTAATACCATCAAGGAACTTACTAATTTTTTCAACTGAGACACAAGATGAGTTAATAGCAAATTTTCGAGAATTTGAGTGTTATTGGCATCGAATTACTATAATTGTATAAAGGGTGTACCAGAGTTAATGATTCTAACTTCAGGAACTGATTCTACGACTAGTTTGAACGATCTTTGTGCTGTACAATTTTCCCCGAAACACCCATCCAACTCGACTTTTTGTTTTAATTTTTTTCGTGTTTTTGATCTTAATTTTTTAAAATGGCCGTAACTCCTTTATGTTACACGTAAATTCAAATTTGAGGATACCAATGTCAAGAGCATAGAATTTCCTTCCTACTCATTTTTCACGTGAAAAATCAAGCCTTTTCAAGTGAAAATGATGACTAGTTTCACTTTCCAACACCGTAACATGATTCCGAATTTCAACGCCTTTTTCTCAAAAAGTTACACAGATAAAAGTTAATTTGAACACACCGTTGGAAAGTTGCTGAATTGCAGTTGTTTTTTCCTGGGATTGGGTGTAATTATCGTTTTTAAATAGGTACTGTAAAGTTCAACAATAAAATGAAACTTGACCAAGTTTTCACTTTGGTAATTTTGGTTTATTATTTTCAATAATAAGCCTTTGGAATCGAGCAAGAAAAAAAAAATTTTAACCCCCCCCTCAAAATTTGATGTTTTACGTTTCAAGGTACGTAGAATCCGAAAATCGAATAAAAAAATTTCCGTCCGTCCGCCGTACGCCGTACGCCGTACGCCGTACGCCGTACGCCGTCCGCCGTCCGCCGTCCGCCGTACGCGGCACTTTTCTTAGCAACACTGGACCGATTTGGTTCAAATTTGGTATATGGGCTCCATTTGGGGTCTAGTTGTGCCGCGAAGCTTTTGGTTGATGTAGGTCACTTCTAAGGGGTGAAAATTAAGGGTTGAAATTTTCAAGAGTGCCCTAGCTCGAAAACTCTCGAAATAAAGGTATCGTTTTTTCACCAATTTTAAATAGTACAGAATTTAAAAAAATTTTTGAGACCACCCGGAGCTCTGTAGGACAAACCGTTCGGTCCCTACGAGTATTTGAAGGTTTTCCTTCGATAAAACAGAATCATGAGTGTGAATCGCAAAAGAGGTCTAATCGCCGTTCAAATTTTATCTGACTAAAATGCGATCGCTGTTCATTTCTTCGATTTGTATACAGTTTTGCCTTCTGCGTAACCAGTAATCAAATTTCCATATCAAGCTTTCTATTTTTCGAATCGAGTGTGAAGCGTTTAGTTCTTTCTAATAAACTTGATTGTGAAGGTGTGAAGCCATTATAGTGTGGTAGGTAGTACCTACCAATAGTTGGTAGGTAAAAAAAAATTGTTAGGTAAAAACAATGTTTGTAGGTAAAAAACGCTGCAAATCATTGCTCACTGATCAGATCACTGATCAGCTGAGTGAGCTCCGAAGCCATTTTCAATGCTATTGAATGGAAGTGCTCTTCCAGGCGTCTCCAGCATTCGAGGATATCTTCTTCACTCCTCACATCACTGATCAGCTGAGTGAGCTCCAAAGCCATTTTCAATCCTATTGAATGGAGGTGCTCTTCCAGGCGTCTCCAGCATTCGAGGAGATCTTCTTCACTCCTCACATCACTGATCAGCTGAGTGAGCTCCAAAGCCATTTTCAATCCTATTGAATGGAAGTGCTCTTCCAGGCATCTCCAGCATTCGAGGAGATCTTCTTCACTCTTCTGATCACTGATCAGCTGAGTGAGCTCCGAAGCCATTTTCAATCCTATTGAACGCAGGAGCTGAAATTTGAGAGGGAAGGTCAAGGGAGAATACAGATGGTGGTAGGTGCTATTGATGGAGAACCAGTGATCTATACAGAAGGATGATCTATACAGAAAATAATAAACCTTTGAGCAATGATTTGCAGCGTTTTTTACACTCGCTTGGAAAAATTTGATTTTGAAATGAGCAGTGTTGTGTCAGCGTGTTGTCGAGTGAAGGCAATGGCCTTCCTGATGGCTTGTTGATTCCTATTGGTCCCTACTCAACAATGCAGGAGATTTACCATACACTGGCTTCCTGGCGTATTACTGCCTACCGCAGGGAGGAGTGCATAAAAAGATCGCTCTACCCGTGTACTGCGGCGCCAATGTGGCAGACCAGTGAGAGGCGGAACATTTACCTAGTGACTAGTTGGGGAAGACAACTCAAGGTAAGGTGGGAGCGGAGGCTGGCGCCACGAAGACGACCCGATAGCTCTGAGGAACTTAGCTTAGGCTTCTTAAGAGACGAAGGAGAGAGAAATGATCAAATCGAAATATCGAAGTAAACTGCATGAAGGGCAACCCCTGAGTCTTCCTTTTATATTACAGGTAACAAGGTAAGGGGAGAGTAGAGGAGCGTGACGTCAATCTGACGGGGTGGCTTCAGGAGTTCCCCTTCGTATCTCTTTATTGGAGATCTAAAATAGGAAAATAGATCGATAGGAAATTTAATTATCTTTCCATTGTTATCCACATATTTGAATTTACATGTAATCTAAGGGTGTTACAACCATTCTTACGTATTAAGTTAGAAAACACAACAAAAAAACTTGAAATTGAGAAAAGGCCGGTTGGATGGGGGTTTCGAGGAAAATGGAATAGCTGAAAAGTTATTGAAAATTAGTCAAAGAATCAGTTCCTGAAGTTCGGATCATCAATACTGGGACTCCCTGTATATTTATAAGTCTCGTAGCGTGAGTTAATGAGCGAATTTTCAAAGGAATCTTTTTTTAATCTCTGGTTGGGACAATCGAAATATTAGTTATATGAAATAGCAGCTATTCTCGTGGGTGTGGCACAAAGGACAAATCGTTGAAATTATGACATCTTAGTTGGTTACGTTTTTTTCGCCTCGGTACACTTCTTGTAACTCTGAATTTAAATAGTCCCCTAAACTTATAGAGTATTCTTTGTAAATTAGCTAAAAAGCTTGCTCATGTACCACTGGGAAGAAATGAAGGGATGGATGTGATGTAAACCACAGAGCAATGCTGCCCAATATCCAGGCAGTCCAGCATGTGGGCGTGAAGTGGGCGACAAATGACTTCGAGTTGAGCACTCAAACATCACCTCCTCAACATTGTGCAAATAGGCACCTTAAGTAATCTTGAGGCACCTGAAGTAACCCTAGCAAACGTTCACCTTAAGTAATCTACTGGAACGAGTAATAACTACGGAACAAATTTTGCTCGATATTCTACGGATAACTATGTGATTACGGGATGGATACATGTATGAAACACACGGTGTACTTTGGTCTCCTCAGAAGTTGGCAAATAACAAACTCCAAGTATATCGCACTAACATAACCTGCTTAGGATTGAGAAAAAAGCGTAATATTATCCTAATTAATCTACTGGGAATACTAAATAATCACCGAACATTTGCCGTATTTGTGAGAAGTGCTGATGATGAATATGGTTTCTCCACGCTTTCTAACGTTCTTGGATTCTCACTATTACCTACTATTTGTTCAGTTGCATTTTCGTTCTTCAACCACGCTCAAACGCCTGGTTTTTGTGAAATGATGGGGAATTTTGCGGCAATGTTATGAATTGGTTATGGGAGTTGTCAAGAACACCCTCTTCCTCCGTCCTCCACTCTGCAATTCTTCGCAATAATGATTTTAAGGGTGTTTTTAACGGAGAATCAATGCAGCTTAAGTAACTCCTCAGATGCTCATTTACGTATTCTCTCGTTGGTTAGTTAAGTTTCTACGATTATTATTGCTTTAAATAACGAGGAAAAGCCAAGTTCGGGAAACTTTGTTTGAATAAAATGCTATGATGTAATTCATGATCTGTTATCATAGTTCTAACCAAAGCGCTTGCCACTAACAGGATTATTGTTGAATGTATGTGCTTGAGCTGTAATCCGCTCATTCGAGGATTAGAGTGATTACCTCAGATGCGCCACTGCATTGCATTGCAGAAACGTATTATTGCGAGTTATTTTCCCATCGCCTTGACTAATCAATTACGACCTTATTGTTAGTTAGGTAACCCCAATCAGACCAGCAATCGGGAAGCAGAAACCTAGCTATGCAAATTTGCTTTGTATTGTCCTTGAGTAGCACTAAACGAACTCATTGTATTGAACGTGAGACGTAAAAAAATAAGATAGTTGCATGAGAATGGTAATAATGTTAATATTTGATTTTTTACAACCTAGCCGAATTATCTAGAAATTATTTTTACTGATGTTATCCTCTAAATTAAAAAAAAAAACTCTTGAAGAGACTCAAACGCATGTTTGAATCTTCATAATAAAATGATTTAGAAATTCAAAATTCTTATTAATTTGCTAACAGGTACACCCATTCATAAAAAGTTCAGGAATGTGTCTACTCACCATTTGAAATGTAACACGAAAATTATTAACCAGAACTTTTTCCAAACGATCTATTCGAATTCCCTCGCTTATTACTTGGAAACTCTAATCGGAATAATCTCAAAGCGGTTCTTTCACAAAGCTTTGATTGCTGGGTAAGTAGATATCTGAGTTCTTATCTTGTTTCGTGATCAGTAAATAAAGGCTCATTCAAAGAACTTCACCAGTCAAAGGCTCATTTTTAATATTCCATCATTTCTCTGACTCTATTCGTGCTCCACTGATTCGTTACTTGAAAGGAAACATTAGGAAGATCAATTTGTGAATCTACCGAAAAGAAGGTTTTCAAGAGAAGACTACGATGACAGTATGGCCGATTTGAGCCATCTCTGGTAAGAGGCTCGTCTGGTGGCTTAGCTCGCTCATCCAAGTGGGTGGGTAGGTCACTGGACTTATTCACTTGTAGTTACACTGAATTATATACTCACGACACAAGAGTACAGTTGAAAAGTGTGGTGAACCACTATTTATTATAGTATTTTCGCAATAAAAATAACGAAAGAGGTCCTGGCAAAATAGGAGGAGCCATCCCCTTCAGGGAGAACCCTTCCAGGGGTTCACCTCGAGTGAGGACTCACCCCCTCTCGCAACTACCCCTTCGTTATAAGGGCGTACGCCGGCCCTTGAGGATTCATTCAAGTCAAAAAGTTCCGAGCCATTATCTTGCCATTATTCTGCCAGTATCTTGATCAAAGTGTTTTCTGAAAAAGTTGAAGTTTTTCTTTCGAGATTTCAAGTCAAAGTTTTTTTCCAAGTCAAATCTTTGCTTACTTCAAACCTTATAAGACTGCTTTCTATCCTTTTGATCAAAATTACTATATTACCTACTATTTAATAGAAGGAAATGACGACCTTTTGGTTCTGATCGCTATCCGACCAGTAAATAGTAATTTGCTCAAGTAAATTCACTTTTAAACAAGTTGTGAGGTTAGAATGAGACGTCCATAAGTCAGTTCCTATCCACCTTACAACTTGTACTTTCCAACTACGAAATTAACTACCGGCAATTGAATTGAGACGTCTTCGAGTCAGTTCCAGTCAACGGCCGGTAGTTATCTGGTAGTAGCTCCAGTAGTTAGCTGGAATGCTGACCTCACTTGACTGCTCGCTACCAATTCGGATGCATTAATATCTAGTCAGTAAAATCGTACAGGGTAGTAAGTAGTCCAGTAGGGGGAGGCGTAACAAAATTTTCCTGAGTCAAATTGTGTTCCCTTGGAGTCAGAACAGTAAGCAATTACAGGTCAAGTTGTGCTTAATTTATCACGTTATTCTCCACCCCGTTTCTGGCATTAATCCTACCCAACTCTCTTGGCAGTGTGTGAATACTCAATGTTTATGTACTGAATGAATACTCAATGTTTATGTACGTAGTCCATGTGACTACGCTCGCCCACTTATTTTCTCTAATTGTGGACAGAAAAAATTGGACCAACGCTATTCTTCATTATTTGTGGCGTAGAATTCAAAAAGGTGCATTTTTGAAAATAATAAACGAAAAAAATGTCGAAATTGCTCAGCGCGGAATCGCAGAACCATGCGCACCCAAGATCAACTTTGTTTTTTCAAATAGGAACCCCCAATTTTGGTTTATTTTTATTGCAGATTCGGATTTTTTAATGAATATTTTTATAAGTACAACTTTTTTGTAACGCGTGACCCACTCAGCGAGCTCAAAGATGCGCGATGAAGGGGGGGGGGGGGGGGTTGTCCCAAAATTGAGATGAAGGTAGACCCCATCTACAGCCAAAAAAGTCACTTTTTGAGGAGGAAATCGTCGATTTTCTTATGAAGGGATATGTTTCAACCCCAATGACGTGTAAAATTTATGAAATTGTCACAGAGGAGATATAATTCGTGAAGGAAACAATACTTGGAAAAGATTCCTCTGAAAATCGACGATTCCCTTCTCAACAAGTGACTTTTTGGACTGTAAATGCGGTAAAATGAAATCAAATCAAAAAACGCTGCAAATCATTACACAAAGGTTTATTATTTTTCTATATAGATCACTCGTCTGCTTTGCCATTGTTACCACCGAATAAACATGATGAAAAGAATCGATTCCATTTCGGTCAGCTGAAATTTGAACGGAGATTAGGCCTCTTTTGTGATTCACACTCGTGTTTCTGATTTATCGTGAGTCCAACCCTTAAATTCTCGTAGAGAGCGAACGGTTTGTCCTACGGGGCTCCGCGTGGTCTTAAAAAACTCTAAAAATTCTATACTATCTTAAATTGATGGGGAAAATACCTTTATATCAACATTTTTTGAGTTAGGGCGTTTTCAAAATTTCAAAATTCATTTTTCGACCCTTAGAAGTGACCTACACCAACCAAAATCTTCGGGGCACAACTAGACCCTAAATGGAGCCTACATACCAAATTTCATCAAAATCGGTCAATGCTAAGTGGGGAAAGTGCCGCGTAAGGCGGACGGACGGCGAAATTTTTATTCGATTTTCGGATTCTACGTACCTTGAAACAAAAACGATGCAAATTATTACACAATGGTTTATTATTTTTCTATATAGATCACTCGTCTACAAAATCACCAACCATCCAATATGAAGGGGGAAAAAAAATCAAAAAAAAAAAAAAAAATCAAAATCACCAACCATCGATCGCATTTTGGTCAGCTCTAATTTGAACGGAGATTAGGCCTCTTTTGCGATTCACACTTGTGTTTTGATTTATATATATATATATATTTCAATATAAACCCTTAAATTTTCGTAGGGAGCGAACGGTTTGTCCTACAGAGCTCCGCGTGGTCTCAAAAAATTCTAAAAATTCTATAGAATCTTAAATTGAAGGAAAAACAATACCTTTATATCAAAATTTTTTGAGTTAGGGCGTTTTCAAAATTTCAAAATTGATTTTGGAACCCTTAGAATTGACCTACATCAACCAAAAGCTTCGGGGCACAACTAGACCCCAAATGGAGCCTACATACCAAATTTCATCAAAATCGGTCAATGCTAAGTGGCAAAAGTGCCGCGTACGGCGGACGGCGGACGGCGGACGGCGTACGGCGTACGGCGGACGGCGTACGGCGGACGGCGGACGGACGGCCAAATTTTTATTCGATTTTTGGATTCTACGTACCTTGAAACGTAAACCATCAAATTTTGAGGGGGTGTTAAAATTTTTTTTTCTTGGTCGATTCCAAAGGTTCATTATTGAAAATAATAAACCAAAAAGAATTTCAACTCGCGATTCAGCGTAGAAAAACAGTGCTAAGTAATGTGCCACACTTGAGGCCTACCTTCAATTTTGGCAGAATCGCTGGGTCGCGCATCTTTGAGCGCTCGCTAAGCGGGTTGCGCGCGTTAAAAAAAAGTTTTCGAAGTTAAGTAAATGTTCATAAAATTTGACGCCAAATTCGAATCTGCAATAAAAATTGGGGATTTCTGTTTGAAAAAAACAAAGTTGATCTTGGCATGGCTCTGCGAGAGCGCGCTGCGCAATTTTGTTGTTTTGAATTCTTCGCAAAAAATTACGAAGAATAGCGTTAATCCGATTTTTTTTCCTGCACAATTAGAGAAAATAAGTGGGGGAGCGTGGTTACTTGGACACCCTATCTAGATCTGGGAGAGCGGAAGGCAGATAGCTTACAAAATGGAAAAAAAAATAATTAATGAAAAAATACCGAAATGTGAGCCATCACTCTGAATACACCGGAGAAGCCGTTTTCTACATTTTTCTGAACTCTTCCGGGAATTTTGACAATGGTGTTGTTCTTAAGGGCTTTCAGACTCTTGGGAGGCGCTTTACCTCACAGGGTACGACCAAAATCCATTTAAAAAATTCAAGTAATTTGGAAAACTTTTTTTTTTCAATTTTTCTCAGATCAAAATTGCTCCCAGTTTAGGAATCACCCATATCCATTTCGTATATCAATTAGCATAAAAATATAAGTAACCGCAATGTTAATTAAAAAGGTAGCTCTTGAGAGGTACTTCTGATGAAATGTTTCATAAGTAAAAGCCGTAAAATATTATATTCTGTCTTCCCAGGATGTAATCACGGATCTCAACGCTGAAAGTGAAACGCTCCCGCTCAATCCGCCCAAGGAAGATTGGTTGGGTCACAAGGTAAGGTTGATGGATTGCTGTACTTCCTTAACTGAGCGATGGCCATAATAACTCGCTCTTTTTCATCAGCTAATGGAGGTTTTTCTGAGTAACTTGAGCTAGCAAGGATAATGAAGAGGGTACTTACTCAATATCAATTGCGAATCATCTGTTTACTGGTGGATCATCTGCATTATTCTGATTAGGTGCACACTTGCATACATGTAGGTATTCATACAAGATACAATGTGCAGAAAGCCATAATTGGTTAAAGGTAGCAATAGAGGAAGAGTAAGAAGACGCAGATCTATTCGTGAAATCAGCAGATCATTGTGATCGATTTTTTCAATAATTTTGCTGTTATTTCCTTCAAACTTCGTAGATATAGACACTTATCATCAACAATATGTCTATTTTGTCCTTCTGCAAAATGTCCTCTTCACTTTTGGATTGATATTGACGAAGGGTGATGACGTACACTCGTTCGTACATGAACCCTTCAGCTAATGTATCAAGGGGGTCTCAGTCGGTCGCCGTTCCTCGTTCTGGGTCAGTATTTCCCTAAATTGCAGGGATTAAATCTTTAAAAGTTTTATCTAAATTTGAAATATTCAAGAATTTTTGAAATTTATTAGTGCATCAGTCTAGGGAATCGAAAAACATTCAGTTTGGTTTTCCCCATATTTCTTCAGCAATTATTGTTCGATTTTGATGAATCCAGCGGCAATCTTTTAGTTTTTCAATTCCCTAGACTGATGCACAAATGAATTTCGAAAATCCTTGAACATTTCTAATTTAGGTACAACTTTTAAAGTTTGAACACCTGCAATTTAGGGAAATACTGACCCAGAACGAGGAACGAACGGCGACCGACTGAGACCCCCTTAACAGTTGACAATTTTATTTCATCCAGTTTTCTCAAAACTTACCTAATTCAGTTTTATGTGTTTCTCCAGTGTTTCAATGTACATGAATAAATGAATTGTTACCCGTGAGAACTCAAAGTTATGCCTTCCGGTCAATTAGGTAGTTGATTAATCGATGATTTTCCTCTGCAGGGCATGGTGGAAGCAGCAGTCTACATTCGAGACAAGCTGGAGAGCGAGCAGATCCTGGCAGCTGCTGCTATCCAAGCAGAAAAGGGGCGACCAGGCGAAAGTTTTGGACTCGTCCTGGTAGGACATTCGCTAGGAGCAGGAACCGCTTCCATCCTCGCCATTCTCCTGAGGCAAACATACCCCGATCTCCAGTGCTTCGCTTATTCACCACCTGGCGGTCTTCTCAGGTAAGATCGAATCGAGGAACCGACGGATACTTTCATATTGAATTTTTCATTCTTCGTACATGCTGTACGCCTCACGGACTTTGTATCATCAAAAATTAACTTCCCTCGACTGGGGATCGATTTCTAATCTTTTCGACCATACTTTATTTACATTCCTGAGTTAAGCAGTTTACCACTGTGCCAAGGAAGTGATTGGACCAAAATACGAAGAGGTAGCTGATCACAAATTAACGCTACGGACGGTACTATAAGATGGATGGAAAAAGTTGATCCTAGGTGCTGACTCCTGAGTCCAGTGGTTGTATTAAATGTCATAGACTCTAAGTTTTATTTTTTCATTTCAGTATGCCAGCTGTTCAGTACACCAAGAGCTTCATCACTTCTGTGGTTCTTGGTAAAGATGTTGTCCCTCGAATCGGCCTTCCCCAAATGGAGTCTCTCAGAGCAGATCTCATCAACGCAATCAAGAGAAGCAAAGAACCGAAGGTTTGTTACCTAATTCCGAGTTTTTCTGTTTATATGACGTATAGGTACCAAACAAAGAATCAGCAGGTACCTGCAAGTACGTACATGATTAATAGTGTAAGTGCCAAATCACTATTTTTGATAGTATCCTCACATCGCACAGTACTGTGAGTTTATGGGTCATGTGATCAAAAATCAATTCGTGGAGAGTTCTGTTTGGCAAAGTTGCTCTGATCATGGATTTTATACTACTTCATATTTCAAGGGAAGAAAATTGCACAATAAATAATATTAGAAGAAGTTTATGAAAAATACTGAAATTTTAAATTCAAAACAAAAGTAACATCTCACCAATTTTACAAAAGTTTAGGTACCGAAACATAGGTAATAATTAGATGTCTTTAGAAGTGCATTACACTGAATGATGAATCAGAATCGTTACTGTCATTAGCGCTGCTGATGCTGGAGAGAGCGCTTCCACAACTCAGTTCCATATTGTTAGATGTGCTTGATACAGCATTAGGTATCAGTTCTGTGGATGGTGGTCGTGTCAATCAAGTTATCCCTAATCAGATGCTGGTTGATGACTTCATAATCTTTTCTGTTCTATTCTGTTGATATGAAAACGCTGCAAATTATTACACAATGGTTTATTATTTTTCTATATAGATCACTCGTCTGCAAAGCCACCAACCATCCAACAAAAAGAAAAACATCGATCGCATTTCGGTCAGCTATAATTTGAACGGAGATTAGACCTCTTTTGCGATTCTCACTCGTGTTTCTGATTTATCGTACGTCCAACCCTTACGTTCTCGTAGGGAGCGAACGGTTTGTCCTACGGGGCTCCGCGTGGTCTCAAAAAATTCTAAAAATTCTATAGAATCTTATATTGAAGGAAAAACAATACCTTAGGGCGTTTTCAAAATTGCAACCTTTATTTTTGAACCCTTAGAAGTGACCTATAACAACCAAAATCTTCGGGGCACAACTAGACCCCAAATGGAGCCTATATACCCAATTTCATCAAAATCGGTCAATGCTAAGTGGGGAAAGTGGCGGACGGTTGGCCAAATTTTTATTCGATTTTCGGATTCTACGTACCTTGAAACGTAAACCAACAAATTTTGAGGGGGTTTTAAAAACAATTTTTTCTTGGTCGATTCCAAAGGTCCATTATTGAAAATAATAAACCAAAATACGAGGATGTGGTTTTTTTCCTCTCCACACTTTCCTGCGACTTTAATTTTTCAAAAAGCTTTCTATTAGGATTGAAAATTTCACAGGAAAAAAAGTCGCGGCTAGTCGCGGCAAATTCCAACGGGATTGAGTCAAGGGATAGTGCCAGAAAACAATCATCAAATGCTCTAATTCCTCATTTCTCTTCTTTTTGAGAAATTCACTGTTTAATGTTAAGGTTTAAGAAGAAAAATTGGGAATTATTATTGTGACGATTTTACCGAGTGCTCAGGGGAAATTCATACTTCAAAAATTATTAAGAAACGAGAATTAAGCACATACTCATGCCGTGACTCGTCATGAAGAGCAATAAGACCCAACTTGCTGATATGACGGCATCCGCACTCATAATGAGAAGGTAGTTCATCGTTAGCGTTTTGGGTGAAATGAGTTATTGACATAAATGATCGCGGAACTTGCCCTCTGGTGATCCGTAAGAGGCTTGTGAGGTCAGTAAACCTATTTAAACGTGCTCAAAGACTATCTGGAGATAGGTTCTTGCACTTCTTTCCAATACTAATAGACGTTCGTTTTTTTCCGATTTTTTACACATACTCACAGTACTGTGCATCGAGAAGTTCAAATCATTCACCAAATCAAATCAATCTACCGGGTTCCATGTCGTTTTAATACGTGCATGTGCGTGTAATTTCCAGTGGAAAACTATAGCCTGCTCAGTTGTTTGCTGTGATGGAGGAGATGAGGCTGATCCTGAAACTATGGTGGCCTATCACAATGAGAAAATGAACGCGCGGGACGCAGCCGTCCATCCTTCCGACTCTACTATAGCTCTCACTCTCCATCAACCGCTGTACCCTCCAGGCTCGATTATCCACGTTGTGAGACACCACCCTTCCAAAGCCGAGTAAGTCGATCAGCCAAATATTCAATAATACCAAAGTACTCATTCTTGAATTTTATAGTTGAAGATCGGGAATCCGAACTTTATTTTTGACGCATTGAAATAATGGTTTCGGTCCTAAGAAATTGTTTCGTGTTTGTCCGCGTCCTTCAGGATTTAGTGCTTTAACTGCCCTCTAAAGCCTATCATAATTATAAAACTTCATACTTGCATACAACTACAAATGGTACGACGTTGCGGTAATCGGAAAAAAACTCCTCATCTGATCTGAGCAATGATTTGCACTCAAACAAAATTTCCATTCGTCTAAAATTTTAGTTTTTGAACTTTTTGGACTTATGTTTACATGAATGCTTTTTATTCCTGCATCTTGGTCAAAAATCACAGAGTTACAGTCATTTGAATGGATTATGCAGGTGAGCGCTATATCGTCTCGCCATTGTTGAACCAATTTTGCTCAAATTTGGAAGGTAGTTGGGGGTTGGCTCCATCATAATGCTCACAAATAAATTTCATCACCATTGCACTACTATGGTGAAAAAGTCTACATAATTAGGAACAAATTCTAAATACAGTTGGTGTTATTATTATAATAGTTAGTTTTAAGTATCTTAATTACAAATCTAGATAGATTGCACTTCTAGTACCAAATTCTACTAGTACCTCATTTCAGTTGGTACTCATTGATTTGAACTCATCATCACTTTTTGATTATGTAATATCCCGTCAGAAATTTATTATAGGTACTTGAAATAGATCCAGAGTTATTGGACCCAGGTAATTTTTTATTTCCCTAAGTTGACTCTTTAACCGAATCTATTGCCTATCATAAATTACCATCATCGTCATTCATCCATGTCATTCTTACATTAAAACAAGAGTCTCTTTGCGCTTTTCATTCCAATTACTTTACCGATCCAATGAATCATGTCATCATAATTAAGTCGTTCTTATTGTTTTGCTGCTTATTCTTTTATTTATCAAACAATTTACTTACATTTCATTTGTCTTTGAAATCCCACAGTTGTTATTTTCTGCGATTTCACCTCACTACTTAGTTGGTAGATTTTTAACCATTGCTTTGTACTCTTTTGTATGCTTTTCCATCAAAGGCAAAAATACGAGAAGAAATGGCGGTGAGTTTGATGTAGCTTACCTATTCCTTCTTGGTGTTGCAAGCGTTGCTGCTTATTTGTGTCGCATGGCATTCTCCTTGTCGAAGTAGATCATCATCAACGCATTTCATTCATCTTTACAAGTATTCACCTCTTAAGTCCGACATTAAGCGTGGAACCTGTACCGCTAGAGCGATGTTGAACGTGCTATTGTTGTGCTGATCGTACTGTTCTACACGTAGTAGGTAGGTATCAGCATAGAAGGTACGCGAACAGCAGAATTTATAAAATCGTAAATTAAGTTATGAGACTGATAAAAAAAATTGTTTCATAATGGAGTTACAATTATATGTTGTCACCTTCAAAACAGCGCGTGGGACGGTTCTTCCACTCTTCGTAGCAGTGCTGGAATAGATGATCGGTTTCAGCCATTTGAACGTTTTCGAGTGTCTCAAAATGAGACACTCATGATTTGTCAATAAAAAAAGATTCTAATTTTGTGTAACGTGTCATTACTGGTGGCGAGTCAAGGATGTTTGAGCACGGCCTGTAAACCAAGCGCCAGAGCATGGAGTGGAGCACTTCAACCTCCCCAAGACCCAAAAAAGGAAAAATGAGATAGTCGAAGATCAGATGCATGCTGATTGGGTTTGTTGGTGTCAACAATGAATATGTATCTCATGGCCAAACGGCTTAAAACCCCTTCAATCTGGAGGTTCTTGAAAAAATTTGAAAAAGTATGAGACATACTTTTCAATTCATACTTTTTTTTTTGTTTGAGCATTTCGTATGAGACCATACATGAAGAACAACTCAGTGTTGCATTGCGATAACGGTCATTTCCACAGTCATTTCAATAGTCGAGTTTTTGGCCAGTAAAAACAACATTCCTTTGGTTTCTTGTAGAGTCCTTGTGAGTTTTTCTCTTCCCGAGATTGAAAACTCATCTCAAGGGAACTCAAACATTCAAATGGCTGTAACAGACCAGTTGAAGGTTATTCCAGTATCAGAGTTTCTGCTATGAAGAGTGAAAGAACCGTTTCCAGCGCTCTGTGGATTTAGATTTAGATTTAGAATGAGGTTTTATTGAGGGGAGGATACAAACAGTATTTCTATTCGAATTAAAAACAATCAGTCCCATTACTTCATTTACACACTTGGCACAAGAACTACAAATACGTTTTTAAGGAACCTGACTACTTTTTATGTACGTATTTACATATTTTGGGGCTGAAATGGGGATGACGGAACAAAAAGTAGCCTAGCTAATCTGATCTCATATTGAGTGTATCCACCCTTGTACCCTGGGCCAAGGCTACCAAAGAATCGTCTGCCTGATGCAAAGATTCTGCGATGGGGTCTTTGGCCTGGTAGTAGGTAGTTAGAAGTTTAACCATAATCTTAGGCAAATGCGGTATCAGTCCATAGTTTTATTTGTCGTTCGAATTCAAACTGCATTTATGTATTGTAAGGTTAACAATTTATGTATTGTAAGGTTAACAATGGGACAGACACATCAAAACATTGGTGCCCTCCGAGTAAGAATTTAACACTGATACAGTTTGATGGAAAAAGATACCTACAATTGAGGCCCCTATATCCACATTAGTCTCAGTCAGCGTACGTCGACGTTTGATGTGTACTCTGTTGTGATGTTTTAGAGTTCAGGTTTTTCCTCAAGAAATTTTAGAAACAGTTAGCATTCCAAACAACATTCGCATTCAATTTCAAATAGTTGGACAAAATCAAAACTGGGAGTTACATACATATTGCTTCCTCACTACCGAAGGTAGGGAAACTTTGTATTCGTGAAAGAAGTGAAAAAAAAAAAATGTCCTCCAAAATCAAAATTTCCACTTGCTTTTTGCGTTTTAGAGCTTCCCGAACTATTTTGGTTCCGTGTCTGTCTGTCTGTCTGTCTGTCGGTCTGTCTGTCTGTCTGTGGTCAATCCTTGTCCCGGGCAAAACTATACTAACCTGTGGTCCGATTTTGATGAAATTTTCAGGGATTGTGCGGGTTAGGTCCTAGACGGTCCCCTATAAATTTCAGCACCTTCGGATCAGCTGAGTGAGCTCCAAGGCCATTTTCTCTCCTGTTGAACGCAGGAAGCTGAAATTTGAGAGGCAGGGTCAATGGAGAATGCTGAAGGTGCCTGAGTGGTCACTGATCAGCTGAGTGAGCTCCAAGGCCATTTCCTCTCCTGTTTTTCGCCAACTGATTCTATACGTCCATGTTACAATGAGTGAGGAAGCTATACTGCCCACCCAACTTGGCAGACGTTTTTTTCTTGATGTCAATACTTAAAGGAACCTTACCGTAGGTAAATTAAATTTTTTATATATATTCTTTTTATGAATGAGCCAACTCAGAGCTAATTTTAAGTCATTATTTACTTCAATAAGTGAGGCTTTAATTTGGTACCTAGGCACTCAAACTACGGGCCTATTTATCAGTCCATGTCAATGATGACCTACCTTACTGAGCGGGAAAATATTCCTGAAAAATTCAAGATCCACTGCATGATCCCTACCTACCGTTTTATATGATAATTGGTAGGTTTAGGGAGCATCATAAGTAGGTGCCTACCTATCTTTTGTGTTGGCTTATACTATTTCAAAGCAAAAAAAATATGCCAACGCTGCCTTTAGCAGGTAAGTGACAGTAACTGTGTACATCAGTTTCTCTTGTGATTTTTTACGTAGTCTTTGTGCAGTACTGAATTAACCTGGAAATCTACTTGTAAATACATTCTTAATCAAGTGATACCTATGAAGATAAATGTTTATAGAAAACAATTCAAATTCTATTCGTCAATGCGTAATTTTCTACCTTAAGAAATGAAGTAGATTTAAAAAGACTTTGAATATGATTGAGGGTCTTGTGGCATCCAAACGCGAGTTGATAATTTATTTAAATTGTTAACTCGTTACGTTTTACGTTCGTTAGATTTCCCATAAGGCCTTGTTCTTACAAAATTCCCTCATTCGAAAAATACACGTTGCCCCAAGAGATAGACGTTGTTATTATTTTCACAATGACGACACTTCCAAGTTGAGATAGAAATAGATCATAAAACATACCTGCGCTATTCTACAACGGAGGCTTACTTAGTAGTCATATTTCTTAAACCTTCCATCACAAACACGTTCTGATGTTTGATGAACCCCATCCTTTTGTGAAGCAGACTTCCAGTTTCTTTTTAGTACCTATTTTGGGAAAAAATTTTCGACAAAACTATTTTATTGTCTACACAACGATATATTCCAAGAGCATCCTCAGTTCTGGTTAAATTAGCCATTTCTGAGCAACAGAAGAACAATAATTTTCTTTATGGGGTTTCGGCAAAATGAGTGGAGAACGTACAAACTATTGATGGGATTTTAAAACCCAAATCATTCTTCACCTGACTTGACTGTAAATAACATGAATTTCTCTGGTGGAAGATTCTTCTTCGTAAGAGAAAATGAGGGGTGCGTTTTGATTTTTTTTTTCGATTTTTAATCGAAAGTAGACTACATCCTGAGAATTTGTGCACCAACCGCGACCTTCTAGCATGAGTAGATAGATCTGTTTCTATGATTTTTCAAAGTTTCAACTGTTAAGTATTACGTCACGCGCCCCTCTCGCCTAGGCGGGGCCCACTGTGGCGTCATAAACAGACGAAACTTTAAAAATTCATAGGAAAAGATTTACACACGCTAGAATGTCGCGGTTTGTACCAAAATTCTCAAAATGAGGTCTACCTTCTATTAAAAACATCAATAAATAGTTTTTCCTACCCAGGCGCACACCCTATTGGAAGGGAAGGTACCAGATGACTCCGGTAGGGCGCCCCATTACTGTCAATGGCGCAATCCCAGGTTTCTGACTCCTGTGTTTGTGACAGAGAGTTATATTATATTAATTTGTAATTTTTTTAAATTGATGTTGGTCATAATAAAAGTACACCTAGCATGTCAGACTCTAAGTAGTATAATACCTCTTTATCGGGCGGTTGTAGACTGAGCCTAGAGTCTTAGGAGCGGAGTCCGAGGCATTAATCCGATGTGTAAACTGAGCCCACTCCACAGGTCACTCCTAATCTAACGATTCATCAATGTGTAGGTTAAGCCCACGGCAGTTCGTACTTAGTTATTGAAATAATCAGAACTCGCGCAATACGTCACAGCAGCCAAACGTTTTGTACGGGCAAGTGGCCACATTTTGTTGGAGATGGGCGGATACAAATTGTGACGGAGCACCAGTTACTCTGTCACCTGATTCGTGATTCGATGGAGCGATTCTTCCGCTCTATCGAATCGCCACTCAGGGATTGCTCCCCAGTCTAATTCCAGACATCGATCTGAAACAATACTTTCATACTAAATCACTTCCCTTACCCTCGTGGTTCAAATACGTAGATCTAATAGGTAAACTTTATTGATACTTCTTCCCCCCTTACATATAGACACAAGCCTCATTGATTATAGGATAATATATCTACTTATCTTTCCTAATTCAATTTGTATCTTTCATTCATCATCCCTAATCCTAGGTTGATCTTTAACAAGGAATAAGTATTCAAACGAAACGTATAGTTCTCTAGGGGTAGAACACAGCAACGATTAAATTATTCTCATTAATTAATCACATTACCCAGATCCCCTGGAACAATACTGTTTCAAAATATAAAAAACATCGCCCAATGGCTACAGGAGAAATGCGATGGGGGTAAGCTTTTTTTCTTCTACAACTTTCACCATGACATGTTTTCTTCTAAAATTACTTTTTCTGTGACTTTTGACGGTCAGAAGTGGTGGAAATGTTTAAGTTTTCCAAAAGTTGAGATTTAACCTGATTTTGGAGGGTCTACAGCTCCGTTGATATTGGTTCTAAAACAAAAATTTATATACAAAAGTTGTAGCAAATTTTGTCTACTTCAATTTAGTATGAAGTGACTTTCGACGTAAATCGTATATTTAAGGGGTTATCGGTCAAAAACCGTCTGCTTGTGCATGATCGACCCCCTTTTCAGACCTCTGGTTAACGGACCAGTCGGAGAATTCCAAAAAGTACCTACGAAATTCAAATAATTAATTTTATTACTTATTTTTTCTTGCTTCGGACCCTGATTTGTCGAAAATAAAAATAAGTATGTACGATGCAAGGAGAAAAACCCCTACCGACATCCGGTGAGGAGGTGCAGGAAGCTATTCGATCATTGGATTTAAAAACTATCAATGAGGAGGAGTTTGTGCTTGACAACGATAGAGACAATGATCTTGTGGTGTTCTCTTGTTTGACCAATTTGAAAGCTCTTGAAAATACATCAGCGCTGTATTTAGACGGTTCATTTCAGTTTTGCCCCAAGTCAGTTAACGAAAGCCTTCCGAGGCTCAGTTCGCATTCGTCGGGGGTTGGGCTCAGTTCGTCTTTTTCAGATTGGGCTCAGTTTACATTTCGAAAAGAAGGTCGGATTAGGGAAAAGGAAGGCATGGGCTCAGTCGACAACAGTGGGCCAGGATTTGGGCTCAGTCAACAATCGCCCTCTCTATCACTATTCTCTGTAGAATACAAATGAGTGGGTACTTATCTACCTATGCCCCAGTTTACCAGTTGGCATGTATGGAAAGCTTCTTTCAATTATTCTCTTACGTAATTTGTCATTACCAAAACACATTGCATTTTCTTCCAAATGTTCTTTATGCGAAATTGACTAAATCACTAATCCTGGTGAAAGAAAAAGGCCTCAAACTGATGAGCTCACGAAAATAGGATTTTCATATAATCCCCCTATTCTTTAATCTACAGTTTTTGATGGTAATACGAATTTCAAAATTTGGTGTAAGAATGGGGGTAATTTCCATAATAAAATCGGAGCATTGGAGATAAAATGTCTCAACTCGTCAAAACTGAGATGAGGCATTTCACCTCCACAACGTTGTTTGTAATCGCTGTTTTCCGGTAATATTCAAATTATTCAAGTTTTATTGATTTTGATTTTTTTTTAAATCGTGCAGTCGAGTGGTGAAAAGAAGGGATCCCGTGTACCAAGCTGTATGGGCGAATAACACCGACTTCGACGAGGTGCTCATATCGCCCGTGATGATACAAGATCACATGCCTGATAAAGTGCTGGAAGCCCTCAACAAGGTAAGGCGTCCGTACTTCGTAATCTCTATCATCATTAGTGTTTTGGGATCTGACTGTAATAATAATGCGAGCTTGACTTGATTGTTCAATAACTCAGTAAGGTGCTTAGTGGAATGTAACTAACTTCAAGCTTGGCACGTTCTTGGCAATCAGCATTCACATAATTTTTATACACTTACTGTATTGACTGTACAGTTTAAATTACTCGCAAAAAAAAATTTAAAAATGCAATACTATAAAAAGCTTGTTAGAAGCATGGAACCTCATTAAAATAATGACATTGTTTGAGAAATAATAACGCTTAGGACGCAATTTCGTCGAATAAATAGTACGTAAATTGAACTATTCCATAAAACCTTGCTTGTCAGAAAACTCGGAAAACTTAAAATTTTGCAGCTTATCGTACGATCACGATACTCATTTACTTGTCAGGCTTTTTGGGCACTTGAGAAGCAGCGCTTCAAATTAAGCACTAATTCGTAAATACTAAAACTTGTTACGGGTGGAGTCTGTTTTTTAACGGTTTATTGCCTCAAAGGTACATGTTTCGGCGAAACTTCGTCGCCTTCATCAGCCTAAAATACATTATATAAGTTACTTATAGTTAAAATGAAATAAAATTAAACTAATATAATATAAATATAAATAAAATTACATAATATATAATAATAATAATAATAATAAATAATCTAATTCCAAACCTCATAGCAGTTTTCGTCAATGTTATCATTATTTAGGTATTTACTTCAACTGACCTTGGAACAAAATTACGGGGAAATCACCTGTTGCATTTATAATACATCGTCCATTATCAATCATAGAGGGCGCCCTCATCGGTTCTTCAACCCTAAAAAATCCATGTTTTTATTTTATTCTACCAAAATTTTTTATTATATACCAAATCTGGTTATTATTAGAAATCAGTATCTGCATTTTTATAAATCTACCTTCTTGTTTTTTGAATACTCATTTCATGCCCTCCCCTCACTCCAATAGCCACGCTAATTGTGTTGTACCACAACAGTGTGATTTCCCCATAATTTTGTTCCAAGGTCAGTTGAAGTAAATACCTAAATAATGATAACATTGACGAAAACTGCTATGCAGTTTAGAATTAGATTATATATATATTATTATTATTATATATTATGTAATTTTATTTATATTTATAATATATTAGTTTTATTTTTATTTCATTTTAACTATAAATAACTTATATAATGTATTTTAGGCTGATGAAGGCGACGAAGTTTCGCCGAAACATGTACCTTTGAGGCAATAAACCGTTAAAAAACAGACTCCACCCGTAATCATCAATATGGTCACTCCATATACCCACCAATGTAAAACTTGTTCAGTTTTTATTTCCCCAACATCAAAGTTGTCATTCAACTTTCCTTGTCAACAGAGTAATTCCAGCTGTTAAGGCCAATCGAGACGTTACGTTTTGCACTACCTTCTGTCTGCAGTTTTAAAACTGGACAGTGTTGAGAGTGTCCACACGGTGCAGATACATCCGCCCATTTCGCTCAGTTTTGTGTGATATCGCCATGGAGGAGGTTCTCCTGTGGTCAATTTTCGCGTGCTGTATTGTAAAAAAAAATTCTGTCAAGTGGGTGTGGTACATAGCTTCCTCATATCCATAACCCGGTTGTATAGATGATCCGATGCATAGTAGTTATTCTCAAAACATCAATCTCTAAATACCTTGTAATACCCTCATGGGGGACTCTGCATCTCAACCGATACAATCTCTGAATATTATTAGAAAATGTAGAAGTCATGGCTGTAACAAGGAAATTTACTATCAGTCTGAGGGCAATGATTTTTATAAGGGACCATCTACACGCCAACCCGCACAATCCCTGTAAGTTCCATAAAAATCGGACGAGAATTGTAGAAGTTATGGCTGTGGATAGTTGCGCAGTGGCTACTATCAGTCCGAGGGTGATGATTTCATAGGGGACCATCTACACACTAACCCACACAATTCCTGTGTGGATCCATTTCATTGAAATCGGATGAGAAATGTGGAAGTTATGGCTGTCGCAAGAAATTCATGGCAGACAAACAGACAGACACGGAACCAAAATTGTTAAGGAAGGTCTGAAACGTGAAACGCGAGTGGAACTTTTGATTTTGGAGAACTCTTTTTTTCATCCTTGAAAAATGAAAACAAAGCTTCCGCTACCTTGGTAGACTCGCGTCTTACGCAAAGTCTTGTTCAAAGTCTCGAACTGCGCAGGCAAAAGGTAGTGCAAAACGTAGTCTGGACCGGCCTTCATAGTAATCAGGTAACTTCATGCAATCCAAAAATAACTCAATAGCTCGTAAAGTTTTTGTAAAAACTATGCAAGCGATAAATTAAGTACAATAAAAATGTTAGCACTAAAATTCAAACAAAAGATTCACTTGTTGAGATCTCTTCGAATTTCAACTTACAAGCATATTTTTTTCCAGTTGCATGTGCACATAATAAATTTCTCGCACTTTTTCACAGCATTTTATCACTATTATTATTCTACTTGTAGAATCATAATATTGAATGGGCAATCTTATTTGAAAATTCATCGAATGTTCCTACTTCTTCATCAGTAATATTTGTAAATCCTAACCAACTGGTAAACGTACATAAGTACCCGAGTAGAATATTTTCCAAAGTATAGACGCAATGCATTTTTATTTCCAATTTGCTTTTTTGAATCATGTAGATGCATACCACATTCATCAAATTTATATTCTCAAAATACTATGATTAAACCGATCAATACTTCCTTGATATTATGGAATATTAGGTTCCCTACTCATCTAATCATATCCAATGATAGGATTCAAATTTCGAAAATATTTTATTTGGGTCGTCAGATACTTTTACTATCCAAATCGTATCTTTGCGATTCAATTTGCGATTATAGTGAATAATGGTGATTGGTGAGACATGATTCATCGATGTTTAGAGGTACTTTTCGAGTTTCTATTAATAATGCATATTTTTCACTTTGTTTTATTTCTTAATTAGGTCACGGGGAACTTACATGGTTATTAATTTTAAAATTGATTTGTAACTTAAATTATAAATTTATTTTTCAAAGGATATTATGTGCTGATTCCGAATACACTTCATGTTCCCAAAACCAAAAAAAAAAAAAAAACTGCCAAGTGGGTGTGGTACATAGTTTCCTCGTATCCATAACCCGATTGTATAGATGATCCGATGCATATTAGTTAATCTCAAACCATCAATCTCTTCCACTACCCTCATAGGGGACCATCTACACGCTAACCCGCACTATCCCTGAAAATTTCATCAAAATCGGATGAGAATTGTAGAAGTTATTGCTGTAGCAAGGATTTCACGTCTGCGCATGCGCAGCAACTACTATCAGTCCGGGGGCAATGATTTTCATAGGGGATCATTTACACACCAACCCGCAGAATTCCTGAAAGTTTCATCGAAATCGGATGAGAATTGTAGAAGTTAAAGCTGTGGCAAGGATTTCATGACAGACACACCCAGACAGACAGACACGGAACCAAAATTGTTCAGGAAGGTCTGAAAGGTAAAATGCGAGTGGAACCTACATTCGGAATCAGCTCATAATTTCCCAAACAATTAGCTGTAAAGGCAGACTTGAATGTTTAAATCAAACATGCAAAGTTTCGTTTTTGTTCTTCTCGTTTCTTTGGTATTCACTGCACCATAACTATGTTACTAACTTTTTTCTGTTCATGTGAGATAGAAAGCTTTAGTCATGTGGCCTCTTTTTTTTTCGCTTCCACGTTTTTATGATTTTGCTATTTGAGAACAGGTTTTGCTTCATCACAATGCCCACAAAGGCTACAAAAGCTTCCATACGATCCATGAGATCATCAGAACTACCACGTCAGTCGAGAGCACCGGAGTACGCGACGTCAGGTAGTCAAATAAACACCTCTCGTTCAGAATATTGTACCCTGTTTGTTTATTACTCGTATTTCCAGCATCAAATGATCGTCAACACCTTACTACTAAAGTGACCCGATGGGAAAATCCACTGGATATGTTTAATGTTTATACGCCCGACAATATAAATTTGAGAAACACATACAAGTGTTTTTCGTTTTTTTTTCGTATCCATCCATTATTAATATAATCATTCCACATATTTGTTCTTTATCATATACATATTCAGTTGGTACCAAAATTCCTCGCTAAAGTAAAAAAATCCAAGTTATGGAAATGTATGATTGTTTACTACGGGAGTACAAAACCTTATACATGGTGTTAACAGTTTGGTCAAGCATCATTGAGGGATCGACTCTCAAACTGATTTCCAACAACAATTTACACCTGGAATTTTTAAACCCCTTTGTTTTTGCAATTATTTTTATTTTTAAATTGTCATCTTTTTTCAAGCTTATGTCTTCAGAAAGGCCCCAACTCCATGGAATTAGGTACTTAAATTCAGACTTGAGGATGCCATTCGTTTCAAAACATAGGTAGGTAAAATGTAGATCTGAAAATCTCTGGTTGGTGGGCAAGATCTGAGAGTACAGGGGTGGCGCCGAATAACATCCAGGTAGCAGCCACGGTGCCTGAGGAACCTATGTTGTACTCCGTGGCGTCACCAAATGCGTTCTGCTTGGCGCTTACTTGAATTGTGTTCTCTCCACTGTTAACTGGTTCTATCATCAGAATCTCCCTCCAAAAATGTAAGAATTGCGTTTTTGAGACTCGATAGCACTGAGTGAGTATAGGAGAAACCGAAATGTAAGTAATCGTTCGCAATAATTGCAAACTAATAATGCGGACTAATTATTAGTCCGGTGTTTACATGGCTTTGTGCTTTGAAGGAGCCGCGGCGGTGAAGACCTGTCGAACCGTCGATTTTGTTGAAAAAAATTCATGTTTTCCGCGTTCAAACAGAAATTTCTCCCTTAAATTCAATTGTAAAATATTTTTGAATTACACCGCTGGAAAACTGAGATCTTGGCGCAGTTTTTAGGCTTACCGACAATAGTTCATTATCTCGAATTATTGCATTCAAAGTTCACTTTCCAAGTTGCTTTATTCCCCGTAAAATTCAAATGAAAAAAATTAATTTGGTGTTAGGGAGATAGTAAATTCAATGTTCTTTCCTCAAATGGTAATTATTACAGCAAATTAAAGGTAAATTACCCATTTAATGACATAAGATCAAAATCACAAGAAAAAAACTTTAAATTTGAAATATCTCGGAAAAGAAGCCTCTAAAAGAAAATTGCTGCGAGACATTTTTTGTTACAAATTAGTCGTAGAATCGACCCCTTGAAGGAATGAGACCTGTTTTGTAGACACCCTGTATATTAAAATATAAATTCCTAAAGAAATAAAACATACAATTTTTTTTAAAGAAAATTTCTTAAAATAAGGAGGTAGAACAGAACTAGGTAGGTACTCATTTGAGCTGGTTACACCGCATTCGTATGGAATATTGATTCTTTTTTGAATTACAAACTAGTTCTCTGGCTCAGGTAAGTTTTTTCAACCACTCTACTCTAGTATTTACTATTTCTCTGCAGAAGGTTTGTTCTTAATTTCCTTCTTAGCATGGCTATATTTTTTTTAGTCTTTGCTCATACTTCATTGATTAGCCATTTCTACATAGTTTGCATGAGTGTTACATAATTTATTGGTTATGTTTTCTTAACAAAAGATATCGTTGATTTTGAATATTAGAGACAATTTGGAGGAAGCTAAGAATTTGAGTGTTCAGTGTATCTGTTGTAAAACAACCACAATATTTGTGGTAATTTGTCTTTTTTGATTTTTTTTGAACTTTTTTTGTCGTGTGGCTTATGGAATATTGAAATCACGAATATGTTTTAACAGGAAAACAGTTAACAATCATTGTTCACTTCTATTGATTTGATAGGTAGGTACCTTTAATTTTTCATTGGGGAAAATGAGAAAGTAAATGTGTAACCATTGGTTGTTTTGGTTGTGTGTTCCAAGTATGGGTTTGCTCAACCTTCGAGCATTTTAATTTATTGTTGTCAACTAATGATGTTATGAATAACTAATGTCTCATTGTAACAATATTTAGTATCTAGATGATAACGCAGAAGTTAAAATCTTAATCCTTTGTCTTTTATTATTATAGCAACATGCGTGGGCACCTAGTGTGAATTTCAAAGTACTTACAACCTTAAACTTCTTTAAATGATATTGTTTTGCGAAGAGCTTAGAGATTGGTTGTGTTTTCATAAAGTGAGTTTCTTCAATGTGAGATGAGAGTCCTATGATGGGTATCAACGTCATGTGTCTACTTCACTTACCTAGAACCCATCGAAGGATAAGACCAAGTGTGACAAAAATTAGGAGAAATTACAAATCAATCAAAACAGAAAATCACCAACTGCGCCGTTCTAGCTCAGTCCGTTTCCAAGATGTTTTTTTTATACAACTGTTTTTTTACTATAAAAAACCCAAATTTCTCCTCCTTAAATCAATTTTTCTCCGGTCATAATCTCAAAATCAGCATTAAATTTTCTGAAAGACTGTTGCAAAGACCTTGTTCAAAAGTATTATGTACTTGTAAAAAATAGGTACAATAACAGCTCAGAAAATGACATTTTTTTTTTTTTTAATTGAAGTTTCGGAGAACTTTGAAATATCACCTCTTTTCCTAAAGGAATCCTGCAAGTTGTCACAATACTCCCGCGCTTCTAGCTGCTACTCACCTTCATCATTCGTATGTCGGTAACGTCTCAGGGGGTATCAGTCGGTCGCCGTTCGTTCCTCGTTCCGGGTCAGTATTTCCATAAATTGCAGGCGCTCAAACATTAAAAGGTGTAACTAAATTTGAAATTTTCAAGGATTTAAAAAATGTATTAGTGCAGCACCCTAGAGAAGTGAAAAACTAAAAGATTGCCGCTGGAATCATCATACTCGAACAATAATTTCCAGATAACATGGGAATAACTGTTTATTCAGTTGGGTTTTCCCGTTTTTCTATGACAATAATAATCGTTATTGTTCGACTTGGATGCTCCTGTGGCAGTCTTCTAGTTTTTCAATTCCCTGCAATGCCGCACTAACAAATTTTGAAAATCCTTGAAAATTTCAAATTTACAACTTTTAATGTTTGAGCGCCTGTAATTTAGGGAAATACTAACCCGGCACGAGGAACGAACGGCGACCGACTGAGACCCCCTTAAGCTAGGAATTTGCTGTTGGTGGTATTCTAGTCCACTTTATATGTATTTTCACCTGAATTTTGTTGTCACACTCGGTCGTATCCCCCCGCCCTTCAATAGTGTGGAAACGGCTATTGGGCGAAACTAGTGGTAGATCCAGGAGGTCTTGTTGCAGGAGGGGAGGATAAGCTCATCCTACTTCTTCCTCCAGGGAATTTCGCAGAAAAATCACCTCAGTTAATTATTGGAATTTTTATTCTCAAAGAAACATCCCTATTGCATGAAGAAACATTCAAACATTCAATATCTCCAGCGTGGATCAACGCCAGAATATCACCCTCATAAATTATTTATGAGTCTAAATTTTTGTCATTTTTTGAAATTTTCACTCTAGTTTTATCGGAGTTAGTTGACTTATTTAGTTTCATGTTGCCTGAAGAAATTAAATAATGATTCACTCAAACCAAAAAATATAAATTTCTAATTTTTCGACGAATCTCAACTTATGCTAGGAGCTGAAAGATATTGAGCCGTGAAAATCAAAATTATTAAAAAATTTCACAACATAATACAAAATAACAGGAGAGTTCCTATTTCAAAATGAAGCACTGGATGTTCACGATTGGCCCCCTATATTTCAAAATATTGAAAAATACTTTCGGCTACATATTGGATTTAGCTTGAAGTTCCTAATGATAGTGATGCTGGAGCTTAGCCTTGCTCTGGATCTGCCACTGGCTTAAACTGTAACATTATGAATGAAGAATAAAGATAGCTATTGAAGCCACTAATACCACGATACTTAGAATAAAATATTTTTAATGAATGGAAAAACAGTGATTTTTTACCTGAAATTGTTAATGTTTCAGGTTATAACGAGCTTAGGACCTGCTAAACCACAGCGTACAACAAACGAAAATAACAACTCATCTTTGGTTGGCCCTGAGATGATGGAACACGATCGTCTGCTTGCTGGTTCGAGCAACAGCAAGCCGCGAAACGAAAAAGTCTGTTTTGAAACGAGCTTCACGAACTGCGACACTTTGCCTCCGTCTGGAGGGAGCCTGGCATCTCTTCTGTATGCTGCTAATCCATCGGATTACCCTTCCAGTCCTTTGGGAGGCGAGTGGTGCGGCCTGGCTCCTCTGGCAGCGCCTGAATCTTTGTCCGATCTGTCGACGATCGGACCCAGCGTCAGGTTCGACGATGACGTCACGCGAGTTAGCGGTTCCACCGAGTCTTCTATATCCCAGCCTTTGACAGAAGGGAGATTCTTCGCTCGGTTCTTCAGAAGACACGGGAAACCCTGCGATCGAACCGTCTCCTGCCCTGTGGAAGTGATGCCGACCTCGTCTCGTCAGGACAAACCTTCCAGCTCTTCTGAGTCTTCTCCCCTCCTCAGCAGCCTTCACTTGCTGAACGACAACAAGTTCCTACCCAACAGCATATCTCCTTCCGCGAGTTTCCATTCAACGGACTCAGCTTTAGCATCGCCTGTTTCCTTAGCTACCGGCAGTCTGTTGGAAGATATCGAACGATCTCTTGGAGTCTGCTTATCACGTCCTGCCTCTGTCGATTTACCTCCTGGTACTCCTGTACTCTACCCAATCAGTGACAATTACACGTAGTTACCAGTAGGCACATAAATATTATTTATCAAACACCTTTTCTTCTCACCACAATCAGTATGAGATGCTCCTCGGTTTTATCAATTAAAAAGTCAGTATTTTTTCCTGAGTTTAAGGTCTTTAGAACCTGCTGATTCACTTGCTGATTTGATTGAGACCCGTTTTTGTGATTTTATTGCATGGTTGGTAGTAATAACCAACAGAAATAAAGTACGACAAAGTCTGCACTTAATATCTTAATATCTCATAAGTAGGTACCTATCGATTTAATAATTTCTTTACCGAAGGGATGTGGTTAATTTAGTTATTTCATGCGTTTGACGCATTTTTAAACGTATATCTAAACAAGCGTATTTCTTCAGAAGTATCTCCTGAACAAGATCCATGTACGTCTCAAAGGTACTACGAACTTCGAGAGACGTACTAGGACATCTCGTTCAGTCACTTTGTAAGTTCGACCTGTGACTCTTTTATCTCAGTGACACATGAAGATGTACTTACATGTACACATTATGAAGATGTACTTACATCTCAAAAGTAGTTATCCTTTATCCACCTCTGCTATGTAACCAAACGATATTCTTTGTGAAGCCTCGCAGATGTTTCGGTCCGGTCTGAACAAACCTGTGAGACGTTGATGTATGAGCACAGTTGATACGTCTCAATCTCTGTTCTGTAGGGAATAAGTAGAGAGAGGTACTGAGTTGCGAATCACGTTCTATCTGATATCGGAAAAAATTGAGTTGGGGATGGTTTCTAATAGAATTTTTTACGCCTTGACGAAATTTCTCAGTATATAGAAAACATTGTTCTTTCGCAATCAAAGACGGCTTCGAAAATCGCGGTTCTTCACTCAGCTGGTGCCGAAATGCTTTATTTTCCAGTTAAACTGCTGAAAGGAAAGAATGGAACCTAATGTCAAATTGTTGCGTATCCTGTTATTTACCCAGCAGAACCCGAAACGTTCTTTTCTCGCATTAACCTGCTGAAATGGAGCCTTATGGCAAATGGTTGCAAAACCTGTTGTTTTTCGCTCAGCTAGTGCCAAAAATTTTCTTGTCCAGCATTAACCTGCTGAAATGAAGGAATGGAACCTCATAGAGATTATCAGTCAACTGATTGGGAATGAGGTTCTCAGAATCAAACTCCTCTTTTGCCAATCTTATAGAGATTGGTTGCCAAACCAGTTGTTGTTCATTCAGCTGATCCCAAACCTCTTTCTTGTCCAGCATTAACCTGCTGAAATGAAAGAATAGAACATTATGGCAAATGGTTTCAAAACCTGTAGCTTTCCCAGCTGATGCTCACAGGTCTTTTCCAACATTAACCTGCTGAAATGGAACCTTATTGCAAATGGTTGCAAAACCCGTTATTTTCCCAGCTGATGCCAACTGATCTTTTCCAACATTAACCTGCTGAAATGGAACCTTATGGCAAATGGTTGCTAAACCTGTTATTTCCCCAGCTGACGCCAATAGGTCTTTTCCAACATTAACCTGTTGAAATGGAACCTTATGGTAAATGGTTGCAAAACCTGTTATTTTCCCAGCTGATGCCAACAGGTCTTTTCCAACATTAACCTGCTGAAATGGAACCTTATTGCAAATGGTTGCAAAACCCGTTATTTTCCCAGCTGATGCCAACTGATCTTTTCCAACATTAACCTGCTGAAATGGAACCTTATGGCAAATGGTTGCAAAACCTGTTATTTTCCCAGCTGATGCCAATAGGTCTTTTCCAACATTAACCTGCTGAAATGGAACCTTATGGCAAATGGTTGAAAAACCTGTTATTTTCCCAGCTGATGCCAACAGGTCTTTTCCAACATTAACCTGTTGAAATGGAACCTTATGGCAAATGGTTGCAAAACCTGTTATTTTCCAAGCTGATGCCAATAGCTCTTTTCCAACATTAACCTGCTGAAATGGAACCTTATGGCAAATGGTTGCAAAACCTGTTATTTTCCCAGCTGATGCCAACAGGTCTTTTCCAACATTAACCTGCTGAAATGGAACCTTATGGCAAATGGTTGCAAAACCTGTTATTTTCCCAGCTGATGCCAATAGGTCTTTTCCAACATTAACCTGCTGAAATGGAACCTTATGGCAAATGGTTGCAAAACCTGTTATTTTCCCAGCTGATGCCAATAGGTCTTTTCCAACATTAACCTGCTGAAATGGAACCTTATGGCAAATGGTTGCAAAACCTGTTATTTTCCCAGCTGATGCCAATAGGTCTTTTCCAACATTAACCTGCTGAAATGGAACCTTATGGCAAATGGTTTCAAAACCAGTTGTTCTTTACTCAGCTGGTGCCAAAATCTTCCTTATCCAGTATTAAACTGCTTAAATGAAAGAATACAACATTATGGCAAATGGTTGCAACATCTGTTATTCTCTAGCTGATACCAACAGGCATTTTCCAACAACAACCTGCTGAAATGGAACCTTATGGCAAATGGTTCCAAATCTGGTTCTTTCCAAGTTGAAAAGCATTCCTGCTACTATATCTTCGCTTAAGAAACAACATCCCCTATCGACCATTTCCCAGCTTTTCTGGGGAAGCAAAAAAGTGGTTGATACAGGCTGTTGCCTTTGATATATGTTGTTTTGATATATTCGATATGATGGGTAGTTTCCTTGAATCCTTCATCTAATAGGAATAATTTGAAGCCAAAAACTCTATGCAACGGGAGAAGAGAAATGGGAATAACCTAAAACTCATTTTCGCAAAAATAGTCAATAGGAGTTGTTGCCTCCTAAGCTACGATATTCATCTTGAGAACGTTATTTTCCTTTTAAGGTGAAACATTTGCATCTTGAACTTCAATAAAATTTGTTATCCAAACAAGTTTTGGCAAGGTGGTTAGAGCGGTTTTTAGTATTTTCTGAAAAACGCCTCATTTCAGTAGCGAGTTTTACAACTCAGCGTTTCTTATCTGATAATATAAAGGAAGTCGATAACAAAATTATTATCTATGAACATAAACCCCAACCGTGTGTACGTATGTCGCCCGAGCGTGGGGGACCCGGGTTCGATTCAAGGCCGTGACATCAAATTTTTTTCACATATCTACGATTTGTTTTTGCCTGCTTTTAGCAGGCTTTTCAGCTAGTAAATAATATATCAACAATGAATTAATTGAGAACAACTCATCAACACGTTATAAGTGAGATTTTGAATTATTAGATAAATTAAATATTGCTTTTTTAGAATATTTGGACAGGATCTGGCACCATTTTAAATTTTACCGAAACTAATGAAATGGTGTTTTGTCGGATAAATTTTTTTTAAATTCTTAATACCAAGAAATCGGAAAAAATGTCGTTCTGACGTAACAAAGGGTACCTAGATGAATTTTCTGAATGATTTTCGGGTCTTACTTTCAATCAAATATGCACCTTACTCGTAAATTTACGGTTAATTACATTTGTGATTCAACTATCACCCACAAACCAGGTGAGAATCTACCTTTCCATGAAATTAGGAATAGAAACAGATATGTACTCCTGAATCGGGAAAATTAGGTCCCCTGAAGTGTTCAATACAAACCTGTTGTATACCGTGAGTCGACCACTTTTTCCAATTTTTTGTTAACTATTTTACTAGGTGAAAACTTTCTTCCAGAGAATAATAATGCAAGTAAATAAATTAGAAATTGGTAATATCGTGGAGCATTTCCCATAATTAGAGCTTCATTAATTTGGTACCTACAATTTTACAAATTTCAACTTACACCTTTTAGTTTTTTTCAACTACGTGAGGGCAACTGTGATAATAGCTTTATTGTAAATGCCCTACCCCTATTGAAATGCTATTTTGACATTAATTGAGGGGAACAGGATTTATTTGATTGTCGATCTTCGTATAACTTAACTAGTAGTGATAACGTGGTGATAATTTTTAGAATGCCAACTGCCAAGTTCAATAAAAGAATGTAACCCCTGGTATTTTCCACTAGCTATAATGAAATATTGGATTATTGATGAGTCTTGGTCAATTACTCTAGTTCTTAGGGATGTGCAAAACCACACCGAGGATAGTCGGCAGAGACAGCGTGAACCCGATTTTATAATATTTTATATTTTTATACGCCTCGATCTGTCGTATGGGTGAGAATGGATCCTTTAGAGATTAGAGACGGTTCCGGTGAAATGCGTGAGGATTAGTCCCAATAACTACCTGCGTTTTGTTTCCTGTCCGGTCATAATTTTACGTTGAAGTCAGTATAGCTTCAACGTCACTCAATCGCGAGGAGTGGCGTGTTTTTGGTTCGGAGATGTCGGGGGAGTTGTTTCGATACGACTCAAAGTAATTCGTCTGTATGGATTTGTCGTGTGGTTTGTATTAAGTAAATGTGAGATGTGAATAGCTCATTTTACCTCATCATGCTAGCTTTTTAGAGCCTAACTACGCCAAATAACCCGACTTCAAACTATATTTATATTCACATCAATGGAACAACTAGGTACTGAACTCCCGATCTTGTAGTTCCAATTTCACTCTCCCACCCATAAAATAGGTAACTAACCTACCTATGCTTCTTTGAATCCTTCCAAAACAAAAGTTCAGCATTTAGGTAGGTTCCTGGCCGATTCTTCCTTCACATCCATCAACGCCCACCTCCAAGAACCCTTTTTATATACAACTGTAGAGCTAGATAAATTCTAAAAAACATAGTAACAAAGAACACCGTACTCCTCTCGGGGACTCAATATTTTGTAGGTTCATTCATACCTATCCATTTTTAACATCTTTCTCTACTGCCAGGCTCGCAATGAGCTGGTGAACCTATTCGTAGAGCAGTCTTTCGCTGCCGTTGTAAGGTCGGTTACTTCCCAGATCTCAACCGGGAGCCATTTTAATCTCAAAACTGTAACTAGGTAAGTATTTTGTAAATGTACCGTTTGTGTATTTATTTGGCCGAGCAGCCTGGGTAATCTAACTCCCACGAAGTGAACTGTGTAATTTCGATTTTTTACATTTCATTGAGTTTATTGTATAGTGTGAACAGAGGGAGCCAGAGCTGTCTGTGCTTACAATACTTCATTCTTCTGAATGCTATTCTGTAATAATTATTGTAAAACATACGATAGTCTCGCGATGAATAGTTGTATAATTGTGTGTTCTGGTGATTATAGAAACTTGATTTGGTCGTAT
Organism: Apolygus lucorum; assembly: GCA_009739505.2. Taxonomy (NCBI): domain Eukaryota; kingdom Metazoa; phylum Arthropoda; class Insecta; order Hemiptera; family Miridae; genus Apolygus; species Apolygus lucorum. Next base: position 24,077,307 of record CM019181.2, read on the forward strand.
TTATTTAGCTTCGTCAAAGATTTTATTTGTGAATGTAAAATCGTTCAGCCGAGAAAATAATTCCAGGTCGCAGATAAGACAGGTCTTCTTAATTATTATCCTATAGGATGCCGAAGAATTAAGTAGGTACCTTCCTAAAATAGAGGGTTTTATTTGAATAATGCCGGCACGAATTTGACACCTTGGCTGTAGGTACACAAAGGTGTAGTTTTGTCTATTGAGAACCCCATTTTGCGATGTCTTCATGGCGAGTGTATGTTTTCAGTTTTCAAGGTTGAACAATACAAACAGAAATGTTCTCCAAAATCAAAATTTCCATTCGCGTTTTACGTTTTAGACCGTGTCTATCTGTCTGTGCAAAAATGTACAAGGTTGATATCCATGAAATTTTCAGGATTGTGCGGGTTAGCAAGAAGATGGTTCCTTATGAAGATCATCATTCCCGTATCGAAAGTAGCCTCTGCGCATGCGCAAACGTGAGTTCCTTTTAACAGCCATAGCTTCATTTTTCATCCGAATTTGATGAAATTTTCTGAAATTGTGCGGGTTGACACCATAGGCGATAACGGATGGTCCCCTATGAGTGTAGTGGAAGGAACTTAGGGATTGATGTTTTGAGATTAGCTGCAATGCATCGGATCATCTATACAATCGGATTATGGTTACTAGGAAGCTATGTGCCACACCCATTTAGCAGACTTGTTAATGTTGAGATCCCTTCAATTGATATTTTGAACAACTACGTACCTACGTCTTTACTTAAGTTGTGCGCACACATGCGGTATTCGCCGACTTTCTAGTCGTGCTCGACAAACTCCTAATAGTGCGTGATTTGTCTGCTGGGTGTTCGCCGAATATCGAATGTTCGGGTACCTACTCTTCGGTTTCTTGGCCAGATTTATCCCCACGGAAGAAACACTCGTACTACAACAAGGCTGTCCTCGAGTTGTTGTGACGTCCTCCCATACTGGAAATAATCCTCCCTTCCAGGATGCGTCAAAACGAATGGAGTGTGGGATGGAAACCAACTGTACGACTCAAGCTAAGCACGAACATTTTTTTTTTTTTTTTTTTTTTTTTTAAATTTATTGGCTTTTATTGTAATTACAGCCGTTACAAGTTTAGAAAATACAAATCATTGAGTAATTACAATATAAAACAAAATAAATTATTCAGTAGGTGTCTAAGGTGTCTATTATTCACTAAGTGTCTTGGTTCAGAGATTAACATTTATAGATTTCACAAAGTCAAACAGCACTTTATACACTTCGATTGTGGAAGAGGCCAGTATCGTGTCGAGGTTGAAGGGGTTTTCTACTCTCTTGGAGACTTCTCTAATTAATTCTTCTCTAGCTGTTGAGTGGTGGGGACATTCCAGAATTATATGCTGGTTGGTTTCTTGTTCCGCTCCGCAGAATCTACATCGCGGTGATTCTACCACATTTATTCTGTGAAGATGGGCGTTTGAACAGCTGTGTCCACTTCTCAATCTCACAATAACCTTATAAAATGTTCTATGTGGATCACCATTAATGTTTTTGAACCATGGCATCTTGTTTTTCATAGGAAATAAGGACTTGTACCTGTCCCCTGCGTGGTATTCCATGAATTCCTTCCTCCATTTTATGGACAGATCTTGTGCCAGAGATCGTTTTAAGTCGGTGGGTGGAAACTCTGGTTTGGGTTGTGGATAGGGGAGTAAGGTGGCATGGTTGGCCTCTCGGTCCGCCGCTTCATTACCGGGTACTCCACAGTGGCCCCGGACCCAGCAAAAGGTCACTCGGGCACCAGATGATCGCAGCTGGTCTAGGATTTGGAGTATGGTGGCCTCGGTGTAGGACAACTTCGATGAGATGGACAGGTGTGCAAGTTTGGTAGTTATGCTTTTCGAATCGGTCATAATAACTACACTGTTCGGTCTGGGGCTCAGTTGTTCATTTTGAATGAACTCAAGGGCCTTAAATACCGCGTACGTCTCTGCGGTGTATATGGAAGAATGGTTCCATAAACGGAAACAGCGGATGATGGCATGTGAAGGTACGGCAAAGGCACAACCCACTCTATCTTGGTGAGCCGAGCCATCGGTATAGATTATTAGGCTATTAGGCCAACGATTTGTTATGTAGTCAGCTATAGGTGTATTTGTTGATGTAGTCGAATTGTATATTGATTGGGGTAGACAGGTAACCATCAGCGGCAGTTTGAAAATATTGTACGGAATGGTGTAAATGTACGGTGTTGGTGATTGGCTAATCCATGGCAACTCCGAGCTCAAGTCGGTGAAACTGATGCCGAGAAGGGGTGATGGCTTGTGTAACCAATAGCGTGCGACCAGGTCATCTATGGCAAGAGTTCGGATACGGCGAATTCCATCCGGATCTTTACAATTTATTTTGGCCACATACCGACCGGATAGAAGTTTCCTGCGCAGATGTAGAGGAGGCTCACCAGCCTCCGCCAGAAGAATATTTATCGGGGTTGAACGCATGGCTCCTAGAGCTATCCTCAAACCTGAGAACTGCACTTTGTCCAGCTTGCTAAGCCAAGAATCCGCTGCCGATCCGTAGAACTGGCAGCACGAACGAAGCACGAAGAAGCACGAAGCACGAACATTCGTTACAACATTTGCCGTATACGAGAAATAACGAATCACATGCGAATCACGCATCAGTCGGTCGCCTCTCGTTCTTTGTTCCGGGTTCGTACTTCCCTAGATTACTGGTGCTCAAAGATTGGAAGTTGTAACTAATTTGATATTTTCAAGGATTTTCGAAGTGCATTAGTGCAGCAGCATAGGGAATTGAAAAGCCAAAATATTGCCGCTGGAATTATCAAAATCGAATTTAATTACTAAAGAAAAATGGGAAAAACCAAACTGAATAATAACTGAATAACTTGTCATTCGATTCCACTATTTCAAATTTTTAAAAACTACCTAACGCGATACAGTTGGTCTTATTCCACTTAAAATTGTATTCAACAGATTGTTTTGCCGAAATAATTTGAATTTTCTCGCTCCCAAAAAGTTGGAAAGACCAATAAACTTGAGTTTTGTAGTACCTAGGGAACTAATTAAGAATCGACAGATAAAAAACTGTTTCTCTTCTAACCCGGTAGACAATTTCTCAACAAAAGGGCTGAAGGCCAAAAAAATGGTAAAGGCTATTCAAAAACTTTATTTTTCAATTCATTTCAATTATCAAACAATATTTAATTCCCGTCATTGTCGACTGTATTGACAAAGATAATGGCAAAGATAAGGGTAAAGTTCTTATTTAGCGTGTGTCATCTTGATTTACGAAGGGGATTTCCAATCGTGCATTTCCGAATCAACATCCCCATCCCTTGAAAACTCATATTTAACAGATTCTGATCAAAATCCCGTTTAGACTGGCAAGACGACTGGTGACGTCATAAGTTTGCGACACTATCGCTTCCTTACTACGTCGGATAACTCTCGTATAGCAACTTTTCTGAAAGCTTTCTTGCAGTTAAAGGGGTCTCAGTCAGTGAATAAATGGGTTTTCCGCTTTGTCTCTGGAAATTATTGTTCGATTTTGATGATTCTAGAGGCAATCTTTTAGCTTTTCAATTCCCTAGGTAGATGCAACAAAAAAAAATTCAAAAATCCTTGAGAATTTTAAATTTAGACACTACATTTTACTTAATTTTTATTTTGAAATTTAAAAAATCCATGGGTGTAGAGATTATAAAAATTAGAAGAATTCCACAAGAAACATGGAAATTGGATGATTATTTCCTGAGAAAAATGGGAAAAACTGTTGATGAAAACAGACCAGCTATGAGAAGGCTAGGGGATGGGGGGTCTCTTTAGATGCTATTGGTGGGTGGGAAGGGGCAACCGAGCACCGGTTCGTAAGAGATTAGACTAATCCAGAACTTCTCTGTGATAAAACCAGCTAGGTAACAAATCGGTTGATACTAGAAATGTCTTCGGAAATCTCTCGTATTTATAAACCATTTATCTGGGCTTAACTGCGACTTCGGAAAATCATCATACTTTATTACGGGTAGATTTTTTTTTTCAAATACGTTTTTGTAAATACATTGAATATATTTTTTACTAGTGTTTCAATTGTGAAAATGTATATAACAATTATAATTATCCCCCAATTTGTTGGTTTGTTAAGGTGTATTCTTTCGAGTTCTCGTGTTCCTACATTTAAGAGTTCGTTAATCTATTCCAGGGTTAATATTGTAGAGGTTGTTTATTAATCAAGACGTTGCCGCGCAGGATAGAACTGTAGTCGTGATGTCAATTCGAACTAACTGTTGTTTCTTCGTGCACCTGTATGCTACCCGATTCTCTTTTCTACAAATTAATTTTAAGCCAAAATAAACTTCGGATCTGTCGTGACTCCAAATTTGGTAGTCAATGATGATTCTTGTCATTTCTGTACAGATGTGGAGAAACCACTTGAAGCGAGAAAATCATTTACAACATTAACCGTTCCAGTTCCATTCCCGGAGACTTAGGAATATGTGACCGTCCACAGGAAAACGTACCTTAGCTTCCAGATTTTGATCGGGTTTATTGTCATTCCAGAGAGACGAGACGCTTTTGAACACGATGCCGTTTTCAGATTTTCGATATCTTAATCCGTTGAAAATTTATCATTTTTTGAACCTCTAAAATACAAAAAAGCAGTTTTTGAGAAAAACGCAATCAAAGATTTAGAAACTAATTTGATGTAGTTTTCTTACCTTTTCAACCTGGTTCTGATTTTTTTTTTACTTTTTATTATCACTAGTGCTACTGTTAGGAATGTGTTAGAGTAGGTTTCCATCCAAAAAATGGATTTAAAAAAAATAATTTGAGGCTGGGATAATCGCAGAAATTTGAGTTGAATGTTACTAGGTACATGATTCCGCATGTTGGTTATTGCGATGTATCGATGATTTCCCGTAATCGATTCGTAAAACGGCTTGCATATTCAAAAACTACGTTAGGTATCCTATACGAATCGATAATAACCCGAAAAGTCGATTTTTCGACACTGACTTCGTTTTTTCGTTCTGCTGAAAAATTTTCTTCCGGAAGCTAAGGTACGTTTTCCTGTGGACGTCACATATGAACATCGGAGTTTTCATCACGAACTCTCAGAAGAAATAAATGAAGGTGTAGCTTGAGCATTGAGTAACATAATTTTGTCCATCATGAAATCCCGGAATTTGGACTAGGTATTTATAGAGTTGGGAAACTAGTTGGCTAGCTATCATGATCAGTGAGTGTGTTTGTTTGTGATGAAAAAAATTAATAGAAGAAGAAGAAAAGTAGTTTTAGTCAAGAAAATAAATAGGAACGTAAAAAACCAATAGGATTTGGCGAATACGCCATGAATCCGGTTCTGCCGGCATAATAGAATTACCATAAACGGCATAAACAAACTTTTATATACTGAAAAGATCAATGTCTGGAACGAACTGAACATTTTATTGCAATATTGTTTTTGCCAACGACAAAAATTGCCAACTTTCTCTGCATTCTGTCTTCCCCATTGTCCACCGGCTGCCGCGCCACTTCTTCAAACTCTCGTTGGTTCCTCCTTCTACTCAAGATCAGATTTTTTTCTCGTCGCCACATTTTATATACTGAAAAGATCAATGTCTGGAACGAACTGAACATTTTATTGCAATATTGTTTTTGCCAACGACACATCCTAGAAACGGGTTTCTACGATCTGTCGTTGGTATACTACACAAACAATACCATTGAATAAAATAAGAAATGAAAATGAATTATTGATAAGACAAAAAAATTAAAAAACAGCAACTGATAATTGAAATGAGTTTCCAAAAAATTTCTATAAGTTTTAGCACCTCTTACAATTTTATAAAGTGTCATAATTTGTGTTGATCTGTTTAACCCATTTCCGGCCATTGATGCATTTTTGCATCGTCATGATGATGATTTTTTAAATATTGAAATAGTGAAAAATCTTTGTAGAAGAATTTTTTCTCGTTCATGCTGTTCCTAAACTTTAAAAAAAAATGTCTTCGACATTCGGGAGCTCAATGCGATTTGGGAATTTTTGTTTTGAAAAGGAGGTCTTTTGGCCGTAAGGATGATTATGGTTGCTCAAATTTGGTCCTGGGAGAGTGAGCATTCTGGGCCATGAGTCGAAACAGATTCTGGTTCATAAAAATAAATTTTTAGATTTTTATACAGATTTTTAATTTTTTAATTTTTGACAATGTAATGGATAAATCATATCTATTTGGAAAACTGAGACCTCTGAAATCCTATTAAAATGTAAAATTTATAAAATTTGGAGCATTTTTGCTCTCGATTGGTGAGCAAATGATGCCTTATTTCGGCCGGAATTCTGTAAAATAGTTCATCCTCCTCCCCCTATTACTCTGTTATTTCTACCCTCGGCTTGAAATGGGTTAATATATTAATTAATTCCGGAACATTGAAAAAACTTTTCCCAAAATATTTCGATCTAAATTCAGACAAGATTGGGCACTTTCAAAGAAAGTGATAAATATTCTCGTTTTGACCAGTGTTGCACATTGAATATTTTGCCTCTTGAGTGTAACAAATGAATATACATTTCGGTACCTTGAAGCACAAAGGTGCTATGTCCAAAAATGGAGCTTTGAGAAAAACTCAAAAGAAATGATCACCAGTGCACAATTCCTAAAATAATGGCTTATTAGACTAAACTCTTTTAATTTCCTCGATAAATTTTGAAGCTATTATCGTCTAGAAAACTCAATAATAGTTTTGTTGAATTTGAGTTTTTCTGAAATTAAAATAAAAGAAAATGTGGAAGGTGGATGGACATAGCGCCTTTATGCTTTAAGGTATCGATTTGATACTTGCATAGATAATTAAATGTATGCTCATTGGTTGTTAGGGAATTGACTATGAATTTGGTTGCCTAGCAACACGTCTCCTCCCACTCTGCTTGACCCCTATTGGCTTTCATAGAATTGCTTGTGATTTCGATGGATGGAACTGGATGTGAAGTGAAATGTGTAAAGATTCTAGTTACGGACCACTAGAACTGGTAGCTGCAGAGAGGTGAAACTGCTCATGGAACCTTTAGATTTGGTTGCACGTAACAGTTCAGTTTAGAGCACCCATCTAAGTTACTAAACTCAGATGTTTCTTTCGCATAGTGACATTATTGGTTTCTCCTTCAAAGTTTGAAGTTCAAACCGACATTTGTGTACGGTTTTACGTATGACTGAACTGGTTAGATTCCAGTAACAATCTACCATTTCAAAGTAATGGTAATCGATAACGAACCAGACAGTCTCCGTACCGCACGGCAACGTTTTGACTTTGACTAAAATCTGTAATAATTTATTGAACGGAGACAAAATAATTTGCTCAAAGAGCACTGTTAAGTTGTAATTCTATATTTACGTTGGTTTTGTCAAAAAAATAACGCTATTTACTGTTACGCATGAATTTTTTCCTTTATTGAAGAATGTTCGCGTGGATGCTATATACTTTGTAGACGTCTGGTGGTTCGTGGCAACTCAAGAGGACATTCGTGGTAAGAAGAGTACCTACATCTGTAGCAATAACATTCCAATGCTCCTCCGTTATTTTTATTGTAGCTATAAACTGTTAATTTATACCATGTGGATATAACTCTATAAACCTTCTATGTAATTAATTTAAAAACAATTATGAACCAAATTTAATTCAAAAGTGGTTTAATTCTAACGGTAAATTTAAAAAGTCATCTAATTTTCCCTTTGATGGGAAAAACAATAGATCATTGATATGTCTAGGTCTAGGTATTGTTTTCCTCGGTACTTATCCCTTGAGCCCCACATTCCCGAGCCCGGCCGAAGCCTCGACACCTCATAAATCCTTTGGAGGCCCACACAGGAAATTCATTTCATACATCAAGGGTTATATTTAAACATAAGTTTAAACATAAGTCCAACCCTCTCCAAGTTCTCATAGGGAGCGAACGGTTTATCTTACAGATCTGTAGGTGGACCCATTTGATTTTTAAAAAAATTCAATTCTAATCTAAATAGGTGAAAAAACAATTTCTTCATTTCGAGAGTTTTGGAGCAAGGGCACTTTTGAAAACTTCAACTCTAATTTTTCACCTCTTAGCACATTAAACACGGGTCATTGGCTGACTGAGTTGCCCCCATGTTGAGTATGAGCGGGAAGTGAGATGGTATTCATGCTGAAAAAAATTTTACCGAAATGAAACCTTTTCGAACTTGGCGCTCTGGAAGTGCATCATCCTACGGGGGTTCGTGGGAATTTAAAAGGACGATCTAACCACTCTATCAAAATTCAACATTGAAAGAAAAACAGACGATTCCTCGTCATGCCGTGTTGAATGCTTGTGTTAAAACTGACCGACGCTAACCAAAAGGGTTTTTTTTTGTAGGGGCTGAGGAAATCTTTAAGATCCAGGAGTGGAAATTGGATCTCGTAAGATACCCGAAGGATCCGATCGCTCGGGTTATGTGGGATTCAAACCCACTAAACAATCACCTTCTTATCCCACGTTGGAACTCAGCCTGGAACTGTTCAACATATTACTTCAGGCTGAGTCCTGGGAGACTTCTTAGCTCTCTGCTAGGGGCCGGTCCATCGTTCCCCTTTGCTGCCTCTCACGTTCTTGAAGGATTTTTTTGTTCATTATTTTTTCCGCATAATCTGCCAAAGTGGTTCTGTTTTTCTTGCTTTCCAGCATCTCTGGGGTTGTGTCCTGTGCTGCGAGATGCAACTTCTCCGTTAGGCATAACCAAAAGGTTAGAGGCACAACTAGAACACAAATAGAGCCCATATAACAAATTTCATCAAAATTGGTCCATAACTAGAGAAAGTGCCGCGTACGTCGGACGGATTTTTAAAATTTAATTTTTGGATTCTACATCTACATTCCTTGGAACGTAAACCATAAAATTTGTGGGTGGTTAAAATTTTTGTTGAAGCTACGTGTCATTGAAATGAAGACGATGGCCTTCTCAATGGCTTGCTGTAATTTTCTTTGACCCATACTCGACCTTTTAAGAGATAGATCCCTAACCTATCGATTTATACGCTGCTCCCTCGGCGCATTGCTGCAGACGGGTGGGAGGAGAGTATGGAGGCGGCTTGTCTACAGACCCCGGCGCCTGGAGAGGCCTACTGACGGGAGGCGAAGAATTTACTCAGTGAGAAAGGCAACTCTAGGGGAGATTGATGCAGAGGCTGGCGCCTTGTTAAGGGCAAACCGAGGACTCTGAGGAACTGGGAGGTAGCTATCGAGGAAAAGGAGAGAGAAATGATAAATACGAATTATTAAAGTAGACTGCATGTAGGACGACCCTGGAGTGCGCCTTTTATACTCAAGGTATGTGCAAGGGGTGAGTGGAGGTAGGGTGACGTCAGTATGACGTGTTCCTCTCGTACCTCACTCTCATAGTGCTCTGATGACTCACTCCGGTGTCCTCCTACATTTTGATTTATTGGAAAACTAATGATTTATATAGGTCACAACAACTTTTTTTCTTGATCGATTTCAAAGGTTCATTATTGAAAAATAATTAACCAAAATGTCGTCTACTCTCCCAGTTTCATAATTCTCAGATCCTGTATGATCGAAGTTCATCATTATTACAATCAACCACAGCTTGCCTTACCACTTCTTTTACTCTTGAGTCTCGAACCTACGCCTTGTCGTATCTACTGCTTTTGAAAACTGTAGGTTTGCATTATGTGATACTGTTGAATTGATATTTCTGTCCGTTTATGATTGTTAGATTCCTAAAAGGTCTATGGCCAAACCTATTTGTAACTAAAGCATTAGTCTGAATGATTGAGCGAATCTCGTTCCAACCATGTCAAATACGAATACGTTTGATTTTATTGAAAATATTTAGCAAAATATAATTATGTAACGTATGAAGATTAAATACAAATGCAAGTTCATTAAAAGGAAACGATGAAAAATCGAGAATATTTATGATGTATATGTTGAAAGTGGACTATAAAGTAACTTGATGCGGATTTAATAAAATTGGCATATAAAAATAAAAATCGCGAGAATAAAAAACAGAAAAAAGTATTCATAGTTTATCGAGAGTAGACATCTGAATGATGATAGATCTTTGTATTTATTTATGGTAAAAATACAGTCAGCTCTCTGTGATACTTGTCTACATTTGTTTCTGGTTACCCTTATTCATCTATATTCTGTATGTACCTAGGAGTCAAATACTAGTAATTTCTTGTAAGATGAGTGCTTTGAACAGCAAATATGTAGATCGGCCCAACAAAGCACACTACATCAACTGATTGGGAATGGGGCCCACTGGAATTATCAACTCCTTCTTTGCCGAGCTTTTGGAAAATTTATTACCTTCTTCAGGGCTCGAAGGGAGTTTTTATTCAGTGAGTATAGCAAGAGTCGATTCGAAAGTGCAGGTGGAGATGCCACCATGATTAATTAAGATTAAATGAATAGCTTCACCAAAGCTCTCCAGCGAGAATGGGCCAATATGCAGCGAGTAATAGGTGGTATGAGCTGCCGCTTAGCAGCTCATTGTCCCCCCTGTCAGCCCACAGAGGCCAGTAAGTCCTGAAGATCCGGAGCAGCAGTAAGAAAGCCCAAAGGCCACATCAACTGGGCGTGGCCCCGCCGAAGTGCTCTCCCACCACCTTGGGCACAACAAAACCAAACTGTCAAGCACCAGGAGGAAATCCCCCACCCAGCTGACCAAGACTACCAACCTTTTCTTCCTGTTCAGTTGGCTAGACTGGGGGAGAACGAATGAAAAGTCTTTGAGAAGACCTGGGAAGTTCAGTCCCTGAAGCTCAGCCTAGTCTTGGTTTAGGTTTTAACCTGTGAAAGTGGTACCAAACAAGCTCTTGCTCTCCTCCTGCCTCCCCTGGAAATCGTGTTGCCCTGTATCGCGCGTGTCGCCCAGTCCTGATTCCGCTACACCCTCTGCCTCTTCTCCTTGCCTCTCAATGTAAAAGACTCCATACGGTAACCCTTTACGTGAGTGAACTCAGTGTATCCTATCTATGTATTGGCCAATAATAGTTAGAGGGTGAATCGTGACTCAGTTAAGATTTCGAACCTAAGAAAACTAGTCGTATCGAATAGTAGTATTCCGAACTGGAACATTGAAGAACATACCGTTGTAAAAAATATCAGTAAGCGTGCTGTAACGAATATTAATAGTAGATTCAGCCATTCCTCTACCAGTCAAGTTTCCTTTCGTAGTATCGCCCTTCAGTCGTGGACCCAAAACAGAGTCTTATAAATAAAATACCATCTAACTTACTTCTAATTTTACTGACTCTACCCTGGTTCTAGTTCTGACTTGTGGTATCAGGTATCGAAGCTAGGTAATTAAACTCACTTGCAGGAACAAAGTAACTTCATTGATATTTACTTTCAAATTGATACACCGTAAATAATCAATTCAGGTAACAGTAATACTACCGAAACAAAGGGTATCTAAAAGTGTATCGCAGGCTCATCACCCAAACTGCATCGACCGAGCTACCGCCGAAGTACAACAAAGCTAAGTATATTTTCTTACTAGCCTAAGTGTATCGGTATCGCAGTTAGCACTCTTCAAGTGAACCCGTTACATTTTTCCCCCATGTTCCATAAGCCTTAACCTTCCCCCTTCCCGATCGGTTGATACCCGTCCCGTAGGCTTACAGAGGATTTGAAGAGGAGAACGTTAATTTGCGTGACACAATTCGAAACAAGTTGGCTCCTGCCATCCTTGGGCGAGAGGTAGGAGTTTTACAACAGCTTCTCGAATATTCAGCAAAATTGGGAGACCTAGCTCTCGAAAATCCCGTCAAAGCGGCTTCAATGGCACGAGACATCCAGAGAAGCCACAGCGCCACTCTCTGATGCCATAAGGAGTGGCAGAACTTTGGATGTTGCCCAGAGGAAGAGGGTACCTCCTCGTCCATAACCCGATTGTATAGATCAATCTCTAAGTAGGTACCTTCCACTACCCTCATAGCGGACCATCTACACGCTAATCTGAACAATCCTGAGATATTTCTTCGAAATAGGATGGAAAATGTAGAAGTTATGGCTGTTACAAGGAAATCACGTTTGCGCATGCGCAGCAACTACTATTAGTCTGGAGGAGATTATTTTCATACGGGACCATCTACACTTCAATTTGAAAAATCCTAGAAAATATCATCAAATTCGGATGAAAAATGTAAGTGTTATGGCTATTACAAGGATTTCTCGTTTGCGCATGCGCAGCGGCTACTATCAATTTTAAGGCCTTGATTTTCATTGGGGACCGTCCACAACCTAATCCACATAATCCCTGAAAATCTTATCGAAATCGGATGAGAATTGTAGAAGTTATGGCTGTGGCAAGGATTTCACGATAGACACTTCTTCTTCTTCTTGTGCCGTGCACGCGTGCATGCGTTGGCGATATCTCAGTATACAATGTATACATGTCATGTAATGTCCGCTCCTCGGCGGCCCGACAAAGTTCTTCAAAATTAGCCAAGCCAGTCCAAGCCCTGATGTTGCGTAGCCACGATAGCTGCTTGCGACCCACTCCACGTCTTCCCTCGATCTTCCCCTCGAGGATAAGCCGAAGAATCCCGTACCGAGGGCCCCGGAGTATGTGGCCGAGGTAGGCTACTTTTCTCATTTTTATAGTTGGGTAGAGTTCACGCCCAATACCAGCTCGCACTAAAACCTCCTCGTTCCTCACTCTATCCACCCAAGGGATGCGAAACATCCGGCGTAAGACCCACATCTCAAAGGCCTCCAGCTTATGAATGGAATCCACCTTGAGGGTCCAGGTCTCCACACCGTACAACAGCACCGACCAAACGTAACACTTCACTAGTCGGTACCTAATGTCGAATGAAAGGTGTCGATCACACAATAGGGAACGGAGTTTCATGAAACTAGTGCGTGCTTGGGCAATTCTACTCCGAATTTCTTTCTGGGGATCCCACAGATCGTTCACCAAAGTGCCGAGATACCTAAAAGATTTAACTCTCTCGATGGGCTGAGTGCCAAGGCAAAGCTCCACATCTGGATGCTGAGACCTGCTGATCACCATGGACTTGGTTTTCTTAATATTTACGACAGACACACGGATCCAAAATTGTTCAGAAAGGTCTGAAACGCGAGTGGAAATTTCGATTTTGGAGAACTTTTTTTTTCAACGTTGAAAAGTGAAAACAAAGCTTCCGCAACCTCGGTAGACTCGGAAGCAAAATTAAGATTAAATAATTTAATCTTAATCTTGCTTCCGAGTCTACCGAGGTTGCGGAAGCTTTGTTTTCACTTTTCAACGTTGAAAAAAAAAGTTCTCCAAAATCGAAAAAATTGACTTATAATTATTATAAGTCAATTTGGATTGGAACTTCAAAAGCACTCTGGCGATTCAATGTTGCCACGACGCCCTGTTCTCGGTGGTGAACAGGCAGTTTCTACGACACAATTGGAAGGAATATTCCAAAAATCCATCAAAATGTTGATAAAATACCCTTTTATTGGATTTTTTTGGTGCGGAAACAATTTCTTCATTACATACTGGTCGATTTTACGTCTCATTTACCAATATTAAGTACAATCGTAATAATCCAAGCTACCAGTCCATCCATTTAGCTTACGAAAGAATAAAAACGTCGACCGGTTTCAATTTTATACATTTTTTTTAAAAGAAGAAAATACACAAACAATACAAAAAAAAGTATTTATAAATTACTAACTACGATTACCAACGAAGATAAAATCAATACTCATATTTCCATAATCATTATTATCTACTTTACAATACGGGGAATATTTGGCTCGGCTGTATATTTTTTTCCACGAAAAATAACATAATAGTAATAAAATAAATAATGCGTTGAGGTGCTTCAATTAACTTCTAAACCAAGCGAAAAGAGAAAACTAAAAAATCGGAAAAAGGAACACGTGCATTAAAAGAACTCAATACAAGAATAAGCAGGAAAAATATCATACAAGTTCTTCTAAGAATTTAATTTTCTCTTATTTATTTACAATATGAGATTCTTGAAGAAGACTGAGAATACCCAATTTTTCGAATCTAATTCAGATGGTTTTTTTTTACATTTTTTGTTATTATTATTGTTTTTAAATAGGAAGAGAAAAATATAATGTTGACATCACGTACTATATTTTTCAACTTAACCTTACAAAACTCATTACAGAGATCAAAAAATTGATTAAAAAAAACATAAATTTAAAAAAACGAAACCTTGAACTCTTTGGGACAAAAAAGGGTGGGCAGTCTTGAGATTTTGTGGGACGAATTTTAAGAGAGAACAAAAACCCTTAATTTCTATAAATTTTATACAATGCATTTTTTTGTAATTCTAATCATAATACGAAGTGGGTAGTCTTACCTATATAAAAATAATGTTTAACGTGATATTTATATCACCCCTTGAAGTAGTAAATTACCGAGATGATTTTATTTCACAAAATAGGTACCTATTTGAATTTTAATATTTATTTTAAGCAGCATCGTTACCTGAGTGGTACTTTATGGAATGTGTCGCCATTTGGACGTTCAATAATATTATTGTATTGGAAATCTACTCGTATTTATCCAAAGAACAAACCAAAATTTATGGGCACAGTGTTTTTCGGCTTCAACCACGTTAATCATGTTTTTGAGTGTTTCCGTAAACCAAACATTCGAATGATAAAAGATACCATTTTTGGGTTTTTTAAATAAATGTTAAGTTTTCAAATGTCAAGGCCTCGAACGTTATCTTGTGTTGTTCAAGGAACACGTAATCTTCGGTGCCCTTATTGCAATATGATTGAGATCAGTGGTTGCGGGGAGATAAAAAGATTCATTTACGCTAATTTCTCATTCCAGTCGGGGGAGTCCAAGTAGACCGTGATGGGCTCCCCTGGGAAGCTGACGCCGCGTCATTCGTACGTGTTCGTACTGTCGTCGATGTCTCCTTCGTCTTCGTCGTCGTCGTCTTCGTCCTCTTCTTTCATCGGTCTGATGCCGTTTTCTTCTTTCGGTATTCCTGCGGGGCATCGGGAAGGTATGAGAAAACGCATAAATAGTTGCCAGAAGGTCATTTCCTCCTACCAGTTTCCTTCCTACCAGTAGGTACCTACTAAAAATATTGTAGTGCAGCTTTGGAAGTTGATAGTACTTCAAAATATCGATACTCATTCCGATATGGTGCTTTTTAGGATGTATCGATAGGTACCCGATATACAGGGTGTCCGAGAAAGATACGGCCAAACTTCAGGGGTCGATTCTACAAGATATTTCCAACAAAAAATAACCTTAGCAACTTTCTTTTAACCCCCTTGTTTTTCGATTTTTTTCAATTTTAAGATTTTTTTCGTACGTTGAACTTAGTCTCACTACAATAATTATAGCTCCCTTATTTTACTTGGAAATTCAAATCTGATTACACCGCTGAAAAAAAAAACATTAAATTTTCCATCAGATGACCTTTTTTTCACATTTTTAACATTGCATCTAGTTTGATTTTAACACAGAATGTGTTTTTGCGATGACCTACCGAAAAAAAATCGTCACGAAAAAGCGACAGAAAAAACCGTTACGCGCCTTTTATAATGATTTTCACGTGCAACCAAGCCGTTGGTAAGGAAATAGAACTCCCGCAGTGTTCATTGCACAGAAATTGTTCACCATTCGTTGGAAAGCTCTCAATTTATATAGTATTTTTCTTGTAGTTACATATTTATTTATATAACATTTATAGGGTTTTAGACCAAATTAAATGTCTAACAATTATTTATTTTATTATTGCCAAAGACTCCACATTTATTATTGTTGTTTTTATTTAACGGATGACTAGCATCGCAAAAACACATTCTGTGTTCCTATGATTTCATACAGAGTATGGAAAAAGAAATAAACCGGGGGATGCAGGGGAGCGGAGCCCCCCGCCGAGGCGCAAAGCGCCGAGTTTTCTAGTCCAAACTTAAAACCTTGTAATTTTTGAGTTTTTCGACGAAATTCTCAAGGATTTTCACCCATATCCAGTCGAGAAAAATCGATGGGATTTTCAGCAAAAACATCCTAAAAATCTCAGGTTTCCAACGGTATAGTCAAAAAATATTTTACAATCAAATTTAGGGGAGAAATTTGGGTTTGAACGCGGTAAAACGTGGATTTTTTTCAACGAAATAGATCGTTTGGCGGCAGGATTCGGGGTTGGATGAAGGGCGAGAGGACCCCCTCAATCCTCCCGCCAAACCGTCGATTTGGTTTCGCTTTTTCATGTCTTAAACCTTGACTAAAAAAATCCAGTTCCTCTAAACGTTCGATAGTCGAATTCAAAATTGTTCCAAATTAGCATGGAGACGTACACCAATTGTCCCAAGCAATTTGAAACCCTACAGTTAGGAAGTAAAATAGTGTGTGCGGTAGTAGCCAAGAGGGCGAAGACTAGCGAAACTTGTCCTGTGTTAAACGTTCCCTTGGCGTCAGAACGCTAGGTATATAGAAGTTGATCATTTAAAATTTGATAAAAATGAGTATACCTAACTATTTCTTCCAATACTTAATTGCAAAAAATACCTATTGAATGGAACGATTTCTTCTTCTACTACAAATGAATGAAATACTTCAAACAAAATTCTCAGTAAACCGAAACGATGGTAAAAAAACAAAAAAACAAAAAAAATCTTCCTGGGTAACACGCGAGGTTACTAACTCGAGGAAAGTTATCAAAGGTCATTATGAAGATTTTTATACGATACGTCGTTTCAAACAATATTATTACATTATACTGTGGCAGGTAAAAGAAAAGATTTCAGTTCGTCGTGGGATACCTGGGGTATATTTGATATGGCTTAATTTGGCAAATATTATCAATCCTTTAACTCTGATATTTTAGGCAAGAGTATCGATACGTATAAATCGGAATGAGTTTCGCATCGAAAATATCCACCCAAATATCGGTATCGATACCAAAAACGTATTGATACTATGATATATCGGTGGTATCGCCCCGTCCCTACTTGGAAGCTGTACATCAAACCATGGAATGAATTGAACAACAATTTTTCAGTAGAAAAATACCACTGTATCACCGGTTCAGTTTTAAAAGTGACCACCATGCATCTCGAAATTGTCAAAATTTTAATTCTGGATTTTCAACTAAAACCGAAAACACGAATATCTCATATTCTATTCTATTTAGTATTCTACGTTTTAAATTATGTTCTGATGTGCAAAAAATGTTCGGGGTTTGTATGAGTCGTTCCATGGAAACTACCATATGAGTTTAGTCGCATTGGTTTCTACAGTGAATTGTTGTTCTAGATAGTGCATTAGCCCCTTCAAACGAGGCTCTCAAGAATGGAAGAAGAGTCACCGCACAACTGATCCTTGTTTCGGGTTAATCTACCTATCAAAGTGAAGGCGCTCTGCGTAAAAAGTGAGCTGTTGAACGGGTCAACTATGTGCCAGGTGGTGTAAACATGTGCCACTTGTGTTTTGTGACCAAAAATGGCCTCTAGCGGCCGAAAGGGGAAAATGTTCAGTAAAAATTCACAGGGGTCGTGGGGGTTGTAGAATACAAAATCGAAGTGGAAGAACCTCGTGTCTCTTCATCCCCCGTTATCAGAAATCCTCATTGGAAAGTTGGTTTCCAGTGATCTGAAGTGTGACCATATTTGTCTCATCTGGTGAGACCTGAACACATTGACTCCTGATCTCAGTAAGGATAAATTATGTAGTACATATCCCTAGCAACAAATTAAGCACATTACCATTTCTAAATAATATGTTTTGTTGGAGAGATGTTCGATGTTATCAAAAACTCGGAATTTTGGGGTACATCTATTTGCCACTTGATTTTTGTCAGTTTTTGCCAGAAATAGCTACCTGTGTTTTTTCATTGTTAATTGATGCATCATCTGTGTTTTGGACGTGGCCAGCTGCTCCAGACATCGTCTGGTATCGCCAGCATCAGATAAAAAAATAATAAATCCTCCGAAGAAATTTTCCGAAAATGTATTCCAAGTTTCATGGTAAAATGACTATTCTCATTCCTAAGTAACTTGATTTTAATGCATGTTTTTTGAGATACCGTTTTATACCTGTTTTTTATATTTTTTACGGTACGTTCGTCATTCTATGTCCAAATGTTCTATGGGCCAAACTTGAGTTCCTCGTTTTAAGTCATTAGGGACTGTAAGTGTCAAATTGCCAAAGTGCCTTTATCCTTGTTAATTTCATTTGGTCCAAATAAAAACTTTTGTTAGAATTAGCGTGGATTAATGTTTTCAATACCTTTCAATAGAAACCAACTTCTAAATAAATGAAAATTGAATAGAACAATTTTTTTTACAGTTTAAAGAAGGTGAAGGCTCAAAGATGAAATGCCTAGGTACAACAATGTTCCAGATTGAATTTTTAATGTGTTTTAGAGCCAGGAGATTGGGTGGACCATAGTTGTACCTCCCATGGGTACAAGAATGTGCCACGAAGAAAAAAATCCCCCACCTCACCAATTCAACATAGATTTTTTTCAAAGCAGAATTTGAAAGCTGAGATGTGTAGGTATGTTGGCTAAAATCCGCAAAGGGTTAGATTTATTAGATTTTTTATCGATTTTTGGATGAAGTTTACTTTTGTCACTATTCTCTAGGGGTTTGTTGGTAACATTGAAATAATTTTTGTGGTATGATAACTTTGGCTGAGTAAACCGAGTCAACTATGCGCCACTTTTTAAGGTTTTTGTTTAATAACTGTTATTAAACAAAAACCTTAAAAAGTGGCACATAGTTGACTCGGTTTACTCAGCCAAAATTATCATACCACAAAAATTATTTCAATGTTACCAACAAACCCCTAGAGAATAGTGACAAAAGTAAACTTCATCCAAAAACCAAAAAAAAAAAAATAGGAAAAACTTATTGCTGTTCAGTTTTTCCAGCCTCACCCCCACGATTTTGACAGAATGATCAACTTTTCTTTGGATAACTAATAAGGTAGTGAATGTCAAGTTCCAATTTTATCATCAAATGCACTAAATTTTGGCTTGGCGTACGATGCATTCTCCTGCTAAAACTGAAACAGACAAACAAGTTTACTTACCATGTATACTAGCCATTTGGAGAGTTCTCTCAATAGGTTTTCCAGATCCGTGTTCCTGGAACATTAATAACTGTAATGAATAACACAGTAGTAATTATTGTAGGTAAATAAATACTACAAATTTTGGTCTGAATTTGATGTGATTCTCCTAGTTTGTGGAGGTTGGTTTGCACCCATTTGAGACTAACCTGACGACAGACAGAAATTGAATTGTGAGTGCTAATTCCTAACTAGCGGTAAAATACACGAAATTCGAGACAAAACTAGTTTTTCGGACAAAATCGTACACATTTATTGTAATTTTGAGGGAATATTCACGAAAGGACTCCTAGACAGCCTAATGAGCTTGATGGATTGTAGATCAATGAGTTTCATGGATTTCATTGAGCTACGATTTCTCAGTTTCTGTTAGCCTAAGATCCGTCAAATTTTGAGGTTTTTTAACATGGATATGTTTTTGGGCTGGGAGTCTGTAATGACTCGTATACTCGAATATGTTAGTTCTCCAATAAAGGACACAAGGGAAACCCTGAGTGACTCATCGTGCCAGGTAGGTAGAGTGAGGTACGGAGGACAAACACGTCACTTGATGTCACCCTCCTCCACTCTCCCTTTACCGTGTTAAAGTAGTATAAAAGGAGGACTCAGGGCTTCACCTGGAGACATTCATGCATTCGTCTTCGAAAACTCGACTTGATTATTTCTCGCTCTACCTCGCCTTCTCTCAGAAGCTCAAAGTTCCTCGGAAGGTCTCGGTAGGCGATAAGCACATCGTGCCAGCCTCCACTTCCATTTCACCTAGAAGTTGTCTGCCCCCAACTAGGCCTAGGTAAATGTACTGCCTCCCTCCAGTCGGCGAGCAATCGCGCCGAGGATCGCAGCCGAGCTGAAATCCTTAAGCACTCCTGCATGCGGTAGGCGGTAACTCGCGCCGGGCAGAAAGTGTTGTCCCATCCTTCACCTTCGTTGAGTAGGGACCAATTTAAATCGACAAGCCGACGTGAAGACCATCGCCTTCACACGACGACACTCCAACATAACAGGGTCATTCTAAAATTTGCGTAACGACACCAAAATTTGTGACGACCCGGCACTTTAGATTATTATTAACTCGAATGAACTCAAAATTTCCACTCGAGTTTTACGTTTCAGACCTTCCTGGACAATTTTGGTTTCATGTCTGTATGTCTGTCTGTCTGTCTGTGTGTCATGAAATCCTTGCCACAGCCATAACTTCTACAATTATCATCCGATTTCGATGACATTTTCAGGGATTGTGCGGGTTGGCGAGCGGACGGTCCCCTATGAAAACCATTGCCCCCGGACTGATAGTAGCCGCTGCGCATGCTCAAACGTGTTTTTTGTTATGTTTGTAATAAGTTTCTCTTTCAATTTTTTCCACGAAGTACTCATTCAAAGTCAATTTTTCATGGATCATTACATGGATTTCTCATGTTTTGTGGTAACATTAATTTATTGTCACCACCAAAAATCAAATTTTGCAGATACACAATAAATCCAATCTGTTTAATTGCTCTGCAGTTGTGAATCGTTTTTATCAAACCAGCAAGACGCCAGATAGTTCAATAGGGGAGAAAAGGGACAAATGTGGAAATGAAAAACTAAATTTATTCATTAAAAGAGATGAACTTTCTCGAACCTTCAAGAGGTTTGTTATTTGGCCAATTGACAAAAATTGTCACATTTTGGAAACTTGAGTTCCTGGCGGTTCTAATTGAGAAGAACCGAGAGCTGTTGGTACCCGACCCCCTTAAAAATTCTCAAATTTAAAAGACGATAGTTATGGGTTTAAAGTGGAGAAAAAAATTCAAGATGGCTCCATGATTTCTACTTAGTATTGGTTCCATCTAAAAGCCTACTTCTCATCTTGTATTTCCGCTAGCAATACCGATAAAACGCATTGTTACTATTTCAACGACACGCCACACTATTCGACACTAATATTGTTGAAATCCTACCTTGGAGTCGATGCCGAGATTCAGAGGTTCATTGTTCGTACATAGTGCCTGTGAAAAAGAGAAAAAAATCATTATTATTATCTAATACTTGGTAGGAAGCTACTTAATGATAAAGTAGTATTTTCAATCTGAGGTTGGTTTTGAACAGTTGAAGTTTATTTTTTTCTAAACTAAAACAAACATTGAAACGCTCATTAAATGTCTGAAGGAAGCATAACTTTCAAAGCACAGAAACGATTCTAAGCTTTGAAAATTTCTAAACTTCTAAATTTTAGAATATTTGTATAGGGGAAAAAATTTATTTTTCCACTCTAAACTGTGCGGATTTTACAAAAACTAAATTTTTTCATAAGCTTTCTTACGGCATGACCAAAAAATGTTTTTCAATCGAATTTAATGAAAACATTAGTGTTTAAACGCCTAAAATGTAAGGTTGAAAAAACGAAAAAAAAATCTTGAATTGAAAACAACTTAGAGAAATAAGGGGTTAGAAAGAAATTGCTTATGAAATTAGTTGTAGAATCAATCCCTTGAAGAAAGGCCACCTGTTAGGTAGACAGCATTTATACATGATGTTTCTTGGAAAAAACGTCAGAAATCGTTTCAGAATATTCCTATAAGGGTTTAAGTGAAAAAAGAAAAAAAATGTCAAAAGTTCATTTCAAAATTTTGAGCTTCACTTTCTACAAAGAAAGATCATAAGTACCAGTGGTTGTTGATCGTCGTCTTCAGCCGGAGGTCTGTAGGCGTGCGGTGGTCCTGCGTGAGCTGATTGGTGCTGAGGCGACGGCGACTCCGTCCTGGACGTGACGCCGATGATGCCGGGGGCGGTGACGACCTGAGGACTCAGCGGCCTGCGTGGGGAGCCGTGGAACTTGAGCGAGTGGGAAGAAACGGGCGGCGTGGGGGTGCTGCGAGCTGCTGCTGCGTGGGTGGCCGGCGGCGGGCTCATTCGGACGGCTGCTGCTGACGACTGGGAGACGGCCGGCTGAGGTGAGCAGTGCCGGGGCGGCAGCTGGGCCAGCGGAGGTGGCGAGCTCTGATGTTGGCTCTTGTTATAAGGATTTCCTGTGTACGTCTGTTTTACTCCTATTGGTGTTTGAATCTAAAATAGAAAACATTCAGTAATGAAAAAACAAATTTGGATGAACAAACTCAAATTTTTCTTCTCCTTTGTCATTTGTTATTCTCACATTCGAAAAAATTGAGAAAAATAACATAATTAGTAAAAAGGATCGTTTTAGTCGCTCTCGGAGGCCATCGAGATGAGAAAATTTCTGTACGCCAAAAATTCTGTTCAAAATTTCTCTCTTAGAGGGAAAAAATTCACGCCAAAAATTTTGTTCAAAATTTCTCTCTTAGAGGAAAAAACAATAGATCATGTCCATTGTTGTAGGTTTAATTTGAAATTTAAAACAATGAAATAAAATACACACAAGATATTAAATATCTATTGTGTATAAAGAAAAATATATAAAATAATAATAAAAAAATATATATTCATAAAATTTTTATGAATAATTTATTAGCATTAAATAATTTCAATTTTTTTGACAAATTATTTGTCAAAATTATGAAATATTAGCACTTAATCGCACGTAATATGCCGCTGTATTCTAGAGCACCTTGTTGCATAGCAACCGATATGTAGCAACGATTTAATTTACTGGTATCGCGTTGCATTTTTTTTTGTGGCAAAAAAAGTGTTGCGAAAAATTCCTTGACCCCCAGCCAAAAGACAGGTTCATGTCAATATTACGAAGAATCGAAAAATGCCCTTCTTAACTTTTTGCCTAATTGCAGCATAGAAACTACATAACGAACACATTCTTAATTTTTTCAAAATAATTCTGTCGTTGAAGGTCGAAATCGTTCCTCTAACCTGATGAATGTAAGGCAGGGGGTTGGCGCTCTTTCTTTTCCGGGATCTCTTGCTGAGTGAAAATTGGGCTGCTGATTCGTCTCCTTCGCCTTGCTGATCTTCTTCTCCGTGGGCACTCGTCGTGCCGGAAGACGGACCAGCGAGACCTGCAACACGGCAACAATTATCATGAATACGAACCAGAATCGATAGGATATGAAAATACTAAACATTTCCTTCACTTGACCTGGGGAACAAATTGATTCGTGGTTATGGAAGTACAGATTTACAGTAACTGAATCAAGAATCACGGGTATCTACTGGTATTAACAACACTCGGATATAACTTCGCTTTATTTAATTTGAACTTGTAATTAACCCATTTCAAGCCGAGGGCAGAAATAACAGAGTAATAGGGGGAGGAGGATGAACTATTTCACAAAATACCGGCCGAAATAAGGCATCATTTGCTCACCAATCGAGAGCAAAAATGCTCCAAATCTCATGAATTTAACATTTTATGGGATTTGAGAGGTCTCAGTTTTCCAAATCAATATAATTTATCCATCTCATTGTTAAACATTTTTAAAAATCTAGGTAAAAGGTAAAAATCCTTCCTCTCTTCTATGTTCCGTTTTCCCCCTACAATTACCAGCGAAATCGACCCCTCAACCGTCTACCACGCAGAACTAATCTTTTTTTGTCCCTTCACCCAAATTTTGACTTTTTAAACTCCTCCCTCGCAGTATTAAAGTCACTAATTGCCTCCTCTCATGAGTGCTATAATTAGTCGTTTAATTCCTTCTTTGTCTTACTTCCTATATCTAAATATCTGCAGATAGTTCAACATTTTGTATACGATTGTATTGAATTGGGCTCGCCCGTACTTAATTAAATGAAAAAATAAAAATATATTTATCGACCGTAGTCTGTTTTGACTCATGGCCTAGAACGCTCAATCGCCTAGGATCGAATTTGAGCCACCATAATCACGCTTTCGGCCAAAAGGCCTCTTTTTCAAAACAAATTTCCTAAATCTCATAGAGAGCTCCCGAATGTCGGAAAATCGTTTTTTGGATAGTTTTGGAAGACCATGAACGAGAAAAAATTCTTCTACATAAATTTTCCACTATTTCAATATTCAAAAAAATCATCATTATGACGAAGCAAAAATGCATCAGTGGCCGGGAATGGGTTAAATGAGTGAAATGAAATGATAAGCTGGTGAGTGGCAAAGTCCCGCATTGAAGTACCTTCACTCGTTTGTTATAACTTGTTGTAATTTGTAAGTTGTGACTTGGTGCAATGAAAAATTTTCAAAGAAAAAATTTTATGAATTAAATCAGTGTTTTTTTTTTTTGTATTATTGAATCGACATTAAATGCATGCATTTCATACTGTAGTTTTCTCGATTGACCTTACACTGGTCAGTTGGAAGTACTTATATGAAGAGCTCTAATATACCGAATTGCAATGTTTTTATTATCATCAACATCAACATTGTGTCGTCATCATTGAGTCGTTCAGCATTTTTTGTTAATAATTCTTTATGATCGCAGCAGAGGGCGGTAGATTAATTATGAGTGGATGATCCCAACAATACCACTTTGTAAAACAATGATGTTTATTCGGGTTTTTTCCGTACTTAATACGTAGTTTCTCCATAAGAAACTGTCCGTAAGTAACTCGTAAAAATGCAAATCGCACAATGTCGAATCAGGGAACGGAGTGGCCGCTAAAACGTGTCCTCTCAATGAAGCCGCGGAATGGTTCCTCAAAAAATCCATTGTTTAACGAGGATTAATTATTGCATCGGGTTACTCCATCTTGTTGAAACATGGCGAATTCGAGAACTTTTTCAAGTTTCGTTCTTTTGGGTGTTTAAAAAACGATCCAAATTAGTACTCACTAAATGATTTATTATTTTTCTGTATAGAACGCTCAACAGGAAAGATCTCTTTCCTCGTTGATTGTAGGTTACGACCACCAAGGGGTGGTTAGGGCGGTGTATGACCACCAAATATGCACTATCAACTATTATTATGGTCTTCGACCCTAATAAGCACTCACTATTTTCAAAACACATTTTTCCAAAAGATACACGATTTTTAAAAAATCGTTTTTTTTTTTAAAGAGTTTTCAAATAAACTTGTCTTCGAAACTCGCAGAACCTAGGCCTATCCTGGCCACACCACACAGCACGACAAAGCGGTCTCCATCAGAGGTGTTATTTCGGCACCGCATGCGAACACCATTCGATTTATCGAAGCCATCGATGGTTCAGAACGTGGAAGAGGCTCTGATGAACCAGAAAGGAAATCGAGACAAGGGAATGAAGTGGAGGGAGTTCGAAGAGGGACAGGAAGTGTGGGTAGAAAACAAGACGTCTACTGGATATACACGAGGTAAGATCACACGGCGAACCGGGGACTTGTCCTATCATGTCCAGGTGGATGAGAAAGAAGAGAGAAAGCATGCCGATCAGTTGCGACCAGTGATTTGAGTAGCGAAAGGTAGAGGGGGAAAAGATGTAGAGTCACTACAGTGTAGTGTTGTTGCGTTGTCAATCATACTCTAAAATGTGTTCTTATGATTACCAAACATATTCAGTCTTCAACTAAATGTGATTACGACTTTATAAGTACTAATTTATTTGAGTTCATTCTCAATCAAATTTCTTCTTAATGGTTCAGAAGTAACCATTAAGCGCTATATTTAGGTAAATAGCAGTGGATTTTAAGAGATAAGTTCGAGTGTTGTTTTTTGGTTTATCATTTTCAATAATTAACCTTTGGAATCGACCAAAAAAAAAAATAATAATAATAATACCCCCCCCCCCTTACCTCAAAATTCGTTGGTTTACGTTTCAAGAAAATTGAAAATCAGAAAATCGAATAAAAAATGTTCCGTCCGTCTTCCGTACGCGACAGTTTCCGTAGTTTCCATGGGCTGATTTTGATGAAATTTGGTATATGAGCTCCATTTGGGGGCTAGTTGTGCCCCGAAGCATTTGGTTGATGTCAGTCACTTCTAAGGGGTGAAAATTAACGGTTGAAATTGTCAATAGTACCCTAACTCGAAGACTGTCGAAATGAAGGAATAGTTTTTACACCAATTTTAAATAGTATTGAATTTTTAAATTTTTTTAAGACCAGCTCTGTAGGACAAACCGTTCGCTCCCTACGAGAACTTAAGTGTTGAATTTACGATAAATCAGAAACACGAGCGTAAATAGCAAAAGAGGCATCGCAAAATCCCGATTCAAATTTTAGCTGACCAAAATGCGATCGTTTTTCGTTTCTTCGAGTTGTACTAAGTTTTGAGTCCTTAGCAATCCGTAATCGACTTTCCTAATAATTAGAACAACCTTAAATCCCTGTTTCTTCGAACTGAGTGTGAAGCGTTTATTTCTTCCAAATAAACTTGATTATGAAATAGGTATGTGGTAGGTAGGTAGTATCTAGGGTTGGTAGATGGTGACAATGGCAAAGCCGTGTTCTTTGCAGACGAGTGATCTATATAGAAAAATAACAAACCTTTGTGTAATAATTTGCAGCGTTTCCCAAAACATTTTGGTGATTTTTTCCTGCTAAAACACTGTACTTTGTAGAGGCCCCAAACGCTCAAAGCATGCAGTATTTTATCAGCTTTCCTACGGTAACCATTTTCTAGGTTTTCAGTGGAATTAAGGGGGAGAATGGTGTTCGAATACAAAAAGAAAAACGTGTTGTTTCAATGATAACAATGAACTCTCATCTTTTCGTTCCTCAAATCTCCTAGCAACCAGAAAAGTTTGCTGGAAGGAAGGAGTTCGATATTTTTCCACTTTCTGTTCCTGAAATGTAGGAATATTGATTATACCTAAACTTAATTGCTTTAAAAAACGTCCCAAATAAATGTGTAATTACCTACTAAGGAACTGGTTTCCCTAGGCTTTTGTCCGGTAACGAAGAGCATAGTCGTCCATCATGACGGACCAAAGAGTAGTAGTTGTAGTAGCAGTAGTAGTTGTTGTTGTTGTAGTTGTAGTTGTGGAGTTGTAGTTTACGTTCAGTTTTTCACGGAAACTACGAAAGTTCTCACGCCTTGTTATGCGGAAGATTTCCACGTAACGAAAACGCTTTTCATGAGTACGTGAAGTGAAAGACGAGAAATTCAGAAATACTCCAAAGTTTGGGTTACGTTTTCGATCACAATGAACTTTGACTTATCCTACCAAGAAGTAGCGCAGTAAAGACCACTTCCAGCCGAGTCATCATTACACTTTAAATTAACCTGTTGTGGGGAACCTGTAGGTAAACCTCCTATTCAGAACTCTTCCTACAGCTCACTATCTCTACTAATCACTATGAATGAGGAATTTCACCATGTCGGAATTTCCTATTTTTGACACCAAAATCGGATTCAGCACCTCTAAAAACCCCCTAAGGCAAACTTTCAGCCCGAACTTCCTAATTTACGAATAAACAAAACAGTGTAGAAAATACGAATGTTTAAGAAAACCGGGAAAATGACGTCATGCTGGAATAGTTCATTTATGGCCGCTTGAAGCGCTGAGATCGAGAAATCCATAGTCCCCAGATGCAAAATTTCATGAAACAGTAAAGTTTGAAATCGAAAAACTGAAGAAAAAAATAGAAAAAGCGAGATGGGGAAAATTATTTTTCCTCTGTTTTTGTTTGATAACTTTTCTCTTAGAAAACACGATTTCGTCGTCCCAATGAGCAACACTGGGAGGAGACGGCGATCCGAACAGCCCAATCAGCGAGCGTTCCCGCTGGACGTCTGTTTTCCCGGTTAGTTTTGAAATTAAAAATTTTGACTGTCTCCCAAAAATAACAGGAGACTTATTTTCCGAAATCAGCCCGATTTTCATCTATCCCACACCATTAAATATTCAGGAAAAATGCAAACAGAAATCGGTGAAATTCCTCATTTACTGAACATAGTAAATATTCGATTTATTACTCTATCGTGTTTCTCTATTCAACGACTGTCACGAGGACTCTACTTCTGACTGTGTTCTATTAGTTTGAATATATT
The DNA here is from genome assembly GCA_009739505.2 of Apolygus lucorum. Taxonomy (NCBI): domain Eukaryota; kingdom Metazoa; phylum Arthropoda; class Insecta; order Hemiptera; family Miridae; genus Apolygus; species Apolygus lucorum. The sequence continues at coordinate 24,105,276 of CM019181.2, forward strand.
AAATTGACTAAATTTACTTATAACTTTGGATTTGGTGCTAGAAATTAAGTAAATTTCTAGTGTCAAATCCAAAGTCACCAAGATGAGGAGAACGAGGAGGAGGAGTCTAAGTTACCAAGCAGGCGAAGAGAAAAATATATTCTTATGTGAGATTGTCGACGGGCTCAAAACCTATTTATGACAGATGTGGAGAGGTTTATCTAGCCGGCCCAAAACCGCTGAGAGATGTGGGGCTGATAGCTAGGAAGGACCGGATCGTAATCGATAGAGACCGTGTGAGGTAGATTGAGGAAAAGAAAGTATGAACTCTTATGATCTGAGACCTCGTGTTTCGAGGGATAGGAGGACACGTCAAAGATAAACGGGAGCAAAACACATTCAATTAAAGAGGTCTCAGTCAGTCACCGATCATCCCTCATTGCGGATTAGTCTAATCCCCTACGAACCGGCCGTCTGAAGGAGCAAAATTGCCACTCACCACCCCCAGTGATCCCCTCATCCTCCTTCTTCTCCAGCAGCCCAGTCTTCTTATAGCAGGTCAGTTTTCGTCAACAGTTTTTCCTATTTTTCTCAATAAACAATCATCCAATTTCCATGTTTCTTGTGCCATTCTTCTTATTTTGGTTTATTATTTTCAATAATGAACCTTTGGAATCGACCAAGAAAACAAATTTTTTAGAACCCCATCAAAATTTGTTTCTTCTTTCCCCACTTAGCATTGACAGATTTTGATGAAATTTGGTATGTAGGCTCCATTTGGGGTCTAGTTGTGCCCCGAAGATTTTGGTTGATGTAGGTCACTTCTAAGGGTCGAAAAATGAATTTTGAAATTTTGAAAACGCCCTTTTAGAATTTTTTTTAGAAACGCGGAGCTTTGTAGGACAAACTGTTCGCTCCCTACGAGAATTTAAAGGTTGGACATACTATAAATCAGAAACACGAGTGTGAATCGTAAAAGAGGCCTAATCTCCGTTGAAATTTTAGCTGACCGAAATGCGATCGATGTTTTTCTTCGTTTAGCAGACGAGTGATTTATATAGAAAAATAATAAACTATTGTGTAATAATTTGCAGCGTTTTATAATCTCACCCATGCACTTGTTTAATTCCAAAATTACTCCCAAAGTAAAAACGCTGCAAATTATTACACAATGGTTTATTATTTTTCTATATAGATCACTCGTCTACAAAATCACCAACCATCCAATATGAAGGAAAAAATATAAAAAAAATCAAAAAAAAAAAAAAAATCAAAATCACCAACCATCGATCGCATTTCGGTCAGCTCTAATTTGAACGGAGATTAGGCCTCTTTTGCGATTCACACTCGTGTTTTGATTTATATATATATTTTTTTTTTCAATATAAACCCTTAAATTTTCGTAGGGAGCGAGCGGTTTGTCCTACAGAGCTCCGCGTGGTCTCAAAAAATTGTAAAAATTCTATAAAATCTTAAATTGAAGGAAAAACAATACCTTTATTTCGAAATTTTTTGAGTTAGGGCGTTTTCAAAATTTCAAAATTGATTTTGGAACCCTTAGAAGTGGCCTACATCAACCAAAAGCTTCGGGGCTCAAATAGACCCCGAATGGAGCCTACATACCAAATTTCATCAAAATCGGTCAATGCTAAGTGGCAAAAGTGCCGCGTACGGCGGACGGCGGACGGACGGCCAAATTTTTATTCGATTTTTGGATTCTACGTACCTTGAAACGTAAACCATCAAATTTTGAGGGGGTGATAAAAAAAATTTTTCTTGGTCGATTCCAAAGGTTCATTATTGAAAATAATAAACCAATACAAGTAAAAAGTTTCGAAATTTTCGAGGATTCTCGAAATTTTCGAGGATTCTCGAAATTCATTAGTGCATCTTCCTAGGGAATTGAAAAACTTTGCCGCTGGAATCATGAAAATCGAACAATTATTGCCAGAAAAAAAGGAAAACCCAGTTTATTCACTCACTGAGACCACCTAAGAGATTCACTATCGTGTTTCTGACTACTTACCGGCAAGTAATCGTAGTTTGATCGTGAATTGCTCCCGATTTGTGCATCAATAGTTCATCTTTTGGCAAACAATTGCCCACCTGGAGATGTCCAGATGTGAAACTGACTTGATCCCTGATGATTGAGTTTTGGAATTTAAACCAAATTGCTCGAGAAAACGGAATTTTTTTCAATCATCAAGAACAGGAAATAATACGCAAACATTAAAATGAAAATGTATCCTACATTAAATATTTGCAAATATTTCATGAATAAAAATAACGGACGGGTTTTTTTGCAGAATGGCAGAAAGAAAATTTACTGAGTCAACCATCGTCTTCCCAGTTTTGCCCATCTGGTTTGCCAATTGCTCCGTGTCAAAATCCGTGGAAGCATTTTTCACTTTAAAAAATTAAATTAAATTTCACGTTAAAAAATATAGTTCTCCAAAATAAAAGTTTTTACTCGCGTTTTACGTTTTAGACTTTCTTGAACAATTTTGGTTTCGTGTTTGTGTGTCCGCAAATCCTTGTAACGGGTAAAACTATACGAAGTTATTGTCCAATTTCGATAAAATTTTCATGGGTTTTGCGGGTTGGCGGGTTGGTCCCCTATGAAAATCATTGCTACCGGATCTATGGTAGCTTCTGTACATTTCTTGTAACAGCCACAACTTCTACATTTTCCATCCGATTCAGATGAAATTTTCAGAGATTGTGCGGGTTGGCGTCTAAATGGTCCCCTAGGAGAGTATTGCAAGTTACTTAGAGATTGATACTTTGCCATTATCTACTATGCATCGGGTCATTTATGGAACCCATGTGCCACATCCAAATGCAGACTTCTTTAAACTCTGAATTTATTTATTGTTAATTTAACTTCAGTATCATCATAGGGCTTCAAGATTGAAGAGTACCGCAAATCATTTCTTTTTGAATCATCCTCTTTTCAAATGGATTTATACACCTCCACACGTCTCAAAAACCGGATCTCCAGCGGCGACTTTCATTATTTTACAAACAAAAACAATAAATTAGTTGAACTGTATTTAAATGATATAGTTAAGATTTCATCATGAAACAACAATGAAGAAAGTAGTATATAACCAATGACTATTTTATACGTAAGAAATTTGTAGCTACGTTAATATAGGTACCTACATTAATAGTTGTTGAATGTTTGAAAACCATTCTATTAATCATGTATTTAAAAAGAGCAACCTAACTCACATAAATTATTATACAATTAGAAGTAAAATTAAAAAACTTTCGAACCTAATGACTTGAAATGAATAGTCAATATAATGATTTGGCGTAAAAGTTATTAAACAGATTGAAACTACATCAATTTTTGAAACCAAATTATCCCCCGTCCCCCTCAAATCTCGACCTCAATTCGTAACTGATGTTTCTGGAGTTACATTCGTTATCGTTAAAAATTTATTGTTTTTTATGCGTTCAACTTCGAGTCGCACGACTTATCACAAGTCGTTAATTCCTCCTAGAATGGTCAATTAACGACACGTTTACCAATGGGGATCCGAATAATTACTTTTAAATAGATGAAGGTGCCTCAAGAATTGGCTTGCGGTTTTTTGCAGACTCAAAAAATATTATAACCCTTGACGAAACGTACTAAATGTTTATTGAAGTTTTTGTTATTGAACAATTCTCGCAAAAAGAGATTATTTGATCGTGAAAAATCATTTGGAGAGCTTCTTCTGTTATAGTCACTAATTCAATGATGAAAATAATAAACTAACAGTGCGATACCCCGGGAGTTACGAGATTCGTAAGATAATTTATGACCGGAGAATATAATTGGTTGATCAATACGCAATACCTTCAATAAAATTCAAATAATTCAGCGCATCGGTTTAATAAGCGGGAATAAACAACGATCAAATATGTGAGGTGGATCAGGATCAATAAAATTTACTAGTTATTTAATTTCGTAGGGTAATATTTCGATTTGGTTAGTTTTGACGAATAGGGTAAGTACGAATGTTTGATAAAATATAATTTTTGATGTATTTAGACTCAGCGTGAAATTTTCTTAGGACAATTTTATCAAAAATAAACATTTATCGTTATTCAAAAAATGTAAATTCGGAAAATGTTCTCATTCACTTGTGCTGCATAAATGGGACTTTCACTTCCCATTTTAGATGTTATTAAAAGCTTTTTTTCATTATTTATTTATTTTTGATTTAATTATTAAGTTTTACCTGTCCCATTGTCTGCCAGTATGTCATTAATCAAATCTTACAAGTTAAATTTGAACCACTTCCCGGAATCCGATTGAGCTAAAATTTTGCAAGCATGTATAAATAGGATGGCAATGCAATATTATTCACTTTCTGAGGCCATCTTTCAATTCATAGGGGACCATCCTCCATATAATACATAAAACCCCACCCGTGTAGCATCTTCTTTTGACATTTTCATGTCTTTGCCCTGGCACATAGCACAAAAAACTGTCACGAAATTGCGTAACGAAATTGTGTTACAGTGCCTTTATAATGATTTCCGCTTACAACGACCCCGTTGTTAGGTTTGTTCCTTTTCTACACTTTTTAACCCACAAAAATCGTTCACCACTCGTTGGAAAGCTCTCGATTTAACGAACATTTTCATGTTCTCCATAACATATTGACTATACGAATAGCGGAGCTATGGGCATAACTGTTCTCATATTTTATTTACAAACTAATGATCGTGAGTGTAGAAGATAATGTAAACAGCCAGTGAGATAAAAGCTAAGTAGAGTAGACAACAGCAACGCATTGTGAGGTTCGAAAAATACAACAAATAGCTATAGATAGTTACTATGTTAATGATTCGTTTCACATTCTGACAACAACGGAGGGTGGGTTATAAAATCCTATAGTGAGGTAAAAAGCAATAGGTAGGTAAAGACATGAAAATGTCTCAATGCGTTGCAGACTCGTATGCAAGCGTTTTCTCAAAACTACCGATCGATCATTAATGATGAATTTTTTAATCAAAATGAACGGTTTTTCCGTTGAGTGGCCCACGATAGCACAAATTATTAGTTAACAAAAAACCTAAAAATGGTAATTTCTAAAAAAATATATATATATATATTAAAATGTTTGAATTTGATTTTGAAAATGTAATGCTTTGACTTTGATTTTCATGGAGAACATCGCCGAAAATTACAATAAAATCGGACAGTAGGTACGTATTGCTTTTGCCATCTACAAGGACTTTCAGACAGACAGACTGTCAGATGGACAGACACGGTACCAAAATTGTTCAGGAAGGTCCAAAACGTAAAATACTAGTGGAAATTTAATTTAGTGGACTTTTCTTCTAGCTATCCCAATGTATGAAATGAATGTATGAATGAAAAACATGCTTTATTAATATAGAAATAAATAGAAATTAATACAACTTTTTATTTCAACATGCAAATGACCTGGTCACTCCGGATCGTCTGCAGAGTTTGCATAACCAGAAAAATTATAATGAAATAGTACCGCTGAGCAGAAAACTTATGCCTGAAAATTATGATAAAAATAAAAGTTTCTAAATCAGTGCAATCATAGTATATAAGGGAAAAGGATAGTGGTGATTTAAATCTATATAACTAGTAGCTAACGTAGTTCAAAATTCTTGCTTATGACATTTGTAATATTACTCTACTCATCTACTTATCCTTATTTTATTTATATTCTCTATTCTTTGATAGAAAACCTTACTCAACCATGGTTCTAGTCCTAGCTAAGTTTCCATAGGTTACATGACGGCAGACAACCTCCAAACCTCTCTACATTCAATCCCGTTTCAGAAGAACTAAGTTTCATGAGTATTGAAATCAGTCACTTTTCAAGTCCCTTAAGCCCGGAACTTAAGTCCCGTCTGCCGCTAAGTTCCCATAGGTTATATGATGGCAGACAACCTGCTAAGTACTTAACAGGCGCTCATGTTTGAGAATATTAAATTCTCATGAGTATTGAAATCAGTCAGATTTCTTCAAATTGGTTGTACTTAACATGGCCGCCATTTTCTATTCCATTGGTTCTGACATGGCAGACAAACATTTATTTGCTCAGGGGGTTGGATATTTTGGTTTTATATATGTGACACACGTAATGAAATCAGTCACGTTTTTGGCCTTGGGCTCCTGGACTATAAGCCACTATATGCCACCTCACAGTATCTGACTAGGAGCAAGTCTCCATCCTTCAATAATTGCAAATGCTCCTCCCAATTCAATTCAACTTTCCCCAAGTAGCGTCTTCTTATTGTACCATACGAGCTGCACCTCGAAATAAAATGGAAAGCAATTTCAACATCCCCTCTGCTACTAATGTCACAAACCTGACTGTCTGTGTCAAATGGCCAATATTTTAATGGTAAAAAGTCGCCTCTTATCTTTAAAAGCCACTTGAATGATTGAAAATCTTTTAATGTATTCAGGGGTACCAAATTACTCATTGATCTCAACACCAAATATTGGGGATGGTTCTGCGAACAGAGTGCTTTATGTTCAAATTCTCTACACATAGTTTTACTTATCCCAATGTAACACGCTTTTGTTTATGAAATTGGGACTGCGATAAAGTACCTACTATCTCTATAAAGTGTTACTACATTTCTTATTGGAGGTAATTAATTTTTAACTTTTTAGTTCATGTTATTAACAAAAAATAAAAGCTTGTTTTAAAAAAAAGGTTGTTCAGCTTGTTTTAAAAAAAGTTTTTTCTTATTTATTTTTTCCCCGATTTATTTTTCCACTCACCTTTGATTTGGAGGGCATCAGCAGCAGCCAGAAGGGACGGAAGCTTGTCCTGCGTAACGTTCACCTCGCCTGAGTACATGAACTCGACGAGGGCTTGGAGTTCCCAGAACTTGAGGTCCCTCATGAACACGATCGGGTGCTGGCAGGGGTTCTGAGACAGGAGTTCTTCCAGGTAGGACGAGCAGGCCGAAAGCATCACCTGCATGACAAAGAAAAAAAATACCACTTGGTTGAAGTTGGCACGTCCAGAAAACACGTGATTTTTTTCTTCCCTTCCCGGGGAGACCGGGGATAGTAAAGGAAGTTGTGGAGAGAGTAGTCGAGGTGAATGAAGAATTGGATTGTGCCTATCAATGGGCAAAACGTACGTTTCATTCAGAAACGGCCGGGAGGACAGTGGCTTGAAATATTAATAGGTTTTTCTAACGTACCTGCACGCCAATCTTGGTGAATTCCTTCAGTAATAGACGAGCCCATATAGGATGCACGTCCCATTTTATGCTGTACAGTCTCGCTATATTTTCCACCGTTTTAAAATAATTCTGCTAAACTCCAAATGCAGCGCAAGAGGGACGCTTCGCTTACAAGATTACCTGTATGATCACAGTCGGTCGCCGTTCGTTTTAAGTATTTACCGAAATTAAAGGCGCAAAAACTTAAAGTGTTGTACCTAAATTTGAAATTTTAAAGGATTTTATAAATTCATTAGTTCAACAACGAAGTTCTTCGAAGTGTACCGTTCCAGGGTTAAGGGTTAAGGGAATATTCCGATTCTACCAAGATAGCGGAAGCTTTGTTTTCACTTTTCAAGGACGAAAAAAAAAGTTCTCCAAAATCAAAATTTCCACTCGCATTTTGCGTTTTAGACCTTTCTGAACAATTTTGGTTCCCTGTCTGTCTGTCTGTCATGAATTCCTTGTAACGCGCATAACTATACGAAGTTATTGTCCGATTTCTATGAAATTTTCAGGGATTGTGCGGGTAGGTGTGTAGACGGTCCCCTATGAAAATCATCATCCTGATAGAAGCGACTGCGCATGCGCAAACGTGAATTTCCTTGTAACGGCCATAACTTCCACATTTTCTACCCGATTTCGATGACATTTATAGGAATTACGCGGATTAGGTTGTAGATGGTCCCCAATGAAAATCAAGGCCTTAAAATTTACAGAAACCTCTGTGCGTGCGCATACGTGAAATCCTTGTAACAGACATAACATTAACATTTTTCATCCGCATTTGATGAAATTTTCTAGGATTGACCAGATTAGCGTGTAGATATGAGGGTAGTGAAAGGTACTCAAAGATTGGTGTTTTGAGATTAACTACTATGCATCGGGTCATCTATATAATTGGGTTATGGATACGAGGAAGCTATGTGCCACACCCATTCGGCAGACTTTTTTTTAAAGTGACATTGTAAATTTTGTGTCAAAACTACATTTTCACGTGAGTACCAACTACGCACCTGCTCCTAAGTGTGCAGTTGTAGGGTTAATCATATTTTTAAATACCTTTTGCCACCAGTTTGACAAATAATTATTTATCGGTTTTCTACTTGTTTTCCTTTGCAGACACTTGTACATAATCTCAGGTAGAAATGTCGTGCAAAATAAAGCAGAAAAAATCTGCAAAGGTAATTTCAACACAGTAAAAACATATGTTTATAGTATGTATGTTTTAACATGGATATGTTTTTGGGTGTTTTTGGGTGTGTTTTTGGGTGTGTTTGGGTGTTTTTTGGGGGGTTTATTCTAAAATTTGCGTAACGACACCAAAATTTGTGACGACTCGACACTTTAGATTATTATTAACTCGAATGAAAACTGAAGGCGATCATTAATGAAGTTAGGTATAAGTACCTAGGTAAGTTAGGTACTATAAATAGGTAGGTACTATAAATACCTAAATAACACGGATACGTTTACATCCACGATTCAATGTTTTCAATGAAGCGGAGAAAATTTACCGCAAATTTTTATTCGATTTTCGGATTATACGTACCTTGAAACGTAAAACATCAAATTTTTAGGGGGGTTAAAAATTTTCCAATTCGTTGGGAAGACATACAAAATTTTCTGAATTTCACCGTGATTTTCATGCTGGTTACAACCTACTTACCTGACAAACAAAAACATTTATATTTTTTGGAGCCAAGTTCCGTCCACGGTGTAGTTACCTTGATTTACGGTAACTATATAATAAAACTGTAGGTACACGACAAAAGGTACCTAACAAAAATTACTGAAAAACGATCCTGCCACCATCAAATAAACCGTGACTATTGTCACCTAAGTGGCTCTGTTATAGGTACTCAAAAGTCCTATAGGATGCTATGTGCTGCAAGGCTTCCAAAGTAACAGGAGCCCCATTATCAGCGCTTTGTGACCACCTGAATTTTTCATAGCAGATTTTGGAAGAACAACCTACCTTGTGACATTTGATGGAGCGACCTTCGCAGGCTAGCGTGACGTCGACGAACTGTTCGTTGTTGAGGAGACTCGGGAAGACGGCCTGCATGTTGGAGTGGTAGGAGTTCCACCGGAGGCAGACTTCGGGGGCGGCCGAGGACGACGTGGAGGATGTGGGAGACGCCTGAGAGTGCGTCACTACTTGAGGACTCACGACGTCCTTCTGCTGAGGGGAGATCCGTCCTGCCGTCGCTGTCGACTTCTTGGACGGGATGGGGGCTGGCGATCCTGGGCAGCTTCCCGGTACTGTGAACAACAGAGAGCAATGAGGAAACATGGATATGCTTTGCATGCAATTTACTAATAACGATCTACGTAAACAGGGTGTCCAAAATGAAGACTTAACCCTCTGGGGTGACCTCTAAAATAATTTCCTACAAAAAAAATCCTCCTTGCAATTTCTAACTAAACCATTGTTTTCTAGAGTTTTTCACTTTCGAGTTTTTTTCCGTGTTTTTCACCTTACATCACTAAAATTGCCATAATTTCCATCTTTAAATACCTACACTCCAAATTTGAGCAAAATTGGGAAAATTTTGAAAAACTTGCTATTATTGTTGTAATACTGTAAATTGCTGTATTGCAGATTTGCCAAAAAGTAAAATAATGAAGAAAAAAACCTGTAAATTATTAAACAAAGGTTTATCATTTTTCTGAATGGATCACAGCTTGGCCATTGTCACATTGTCAAATGCTATTAGATCAAAAATGTTGGTGCCTCCTAACTCAGCAGATGCTACAGTTTCACGAGAAAAAATTAGTTCGCACATTCGGAGTTTTACAAAGAGTTGAGGAGAATTTTGATCCAAAACATAGAGATTTTGTTTACAATTACCCCACCTGACCCTACCTACCAACCAAATTTTTGTCAAAATCAAGTAGTTTATTTTGAAGATATAAACGCTTCGCACTCAATTCGTTGTGGGTGCCTTCGTGAGGAAATTTGATTACTGGTTGCTAAAGACGCAAAACTGAGGGCAACTCGAAGAAACGAACAACAATCGCATTTTGGTTAGCTAAAATTTCTACGGAGATTAGGCCTCTTTTGCAATTCTCAATCGTGTTTACGTTTTCATTAGGAGCGAAAGGTTTGTCCTGCAGAGCTCTGGGTGGTCTCATTCGATTCTAAAAATTTAAAACCAGTTTAAATTGATGAAAAAACAATTGCTTTATATCAAAATATTTTGAGCTAGGGCGTTTTGGAAATTCCAACCCATAGAAGTGGCTGTCATCAACCAAAAGCTCCGGGGCATAACCAGACCCCAAATAAAACCCATACACCGAATTTCATCAAAATCAGTCCATGGTTACTAAGGAAAGAGCCGCGGACCGACGGCAAAATTTTAATCGATTTTCGGATTCTGCGTATCTTGAAACGTAAACCAACAAATTTGGGAGGGGGTTAAAAATGCGGTATTCTTGGTCGATTCCAAAGGTTCATTATTGAAAATAATAAACCAAAAACAACATCCGAGATACTACTGGGGACCTAGGACTTGTTGAAGACAAGAATCCCACGAACGCACGGATCGTTGAATTGGTATGACGTAGATCTTCTTCTGCCCGAATCAGGAGGGTTTCTAAAATCAAAATGTCTACATTCATTTGGCTTTTCAGTCAGTCTGAACTTGAAGTTTCGTGTCCACAAATCCTTGAAGCTGGCAAAACTAAGGATTATTAATGGTTTCGGACATATAGGAGCTCCAGCGCTTGCGTAAACGAAACATTCAATGAGTACCATATTCTAACCTCTAATAACATCAGATTAACTTAATAAGTTAATCTGATATTATTAGAGGTTGGAATATGGTACTCATTGAATGTTTCGTTTACGCAAGCGCTGGAGCTCCTATATGTCCAACATAATATGTTATCAGATTACTATATTTTATTATTAACTTAACTTTTATTATTATTAACTTATACTTATCAGATTAACTTATATTATCAGATTATCAGGTAACTTCTAAGGGTTCAAAAATGAATTTTGAAATTTTGAAAATGCCGTCACTCAAAAAATTATGATATAAAGGTATTGTTTTTCCAACAATTTAAGATTCTATAGAATTTTTAGAATTTTTTGAGACCACGCGGAGCCCTGTAGGATAAACCGTTAGCTCACTAAGAATTTAAAGGTTGGAGGTACGATAAATCAGAAACACGAGTGTGAATCGCAAAAGAGGCCTAATCTCCGTTCAAATTATTCCTGACCGAAATACGATCGATGTTTTTCTTCATGTTGGATGGTTGATGGCTTTGCAGACGAGTGATCTATATAGAAAAATAATAAACCATTGTGTAATAATTTGTAGCGTTTTCCTTTTCTTACAACTTTTTGAGAACTTTTTATTTTTAGATATTTTAACACGTACCTACTCGAATTGAACAAAAATGATAATGATAATAATCAACATATGAGATAGCACAATGGAGCAGCCTGATTCCTAACACTATCCTTGTAAACTCGTAGAAGAAGAGTTTTACAGCAAACAGATAGACGGACATGGAACTGAAATTGTTCAAACATCTCTAAAACGCAAAATTCAAGCCCCAAATGCAATTTTGGAGGTCATAATTTCGTTGAATTGCTGCATAAACGGTTCATCACTTCGGAGCTTGAGGAAGCAAACTTTTTCTTTCAGCCACGGGGTTATTCGATGTAGGGGTAACGAACAGCTACGTCACAACTTGAGTATCGCGTAATATCTCAAGCTCATATTGTCATTCCTCCACCGTTCACATGCCGATGGCTGCCCCCAGACGGTATCGGGTGTCTCCAATACTCCAAGTTTCTAATTTCAGCCAACCGACACGGGTCTCCTCTTCAAACCCGAGTTGACTGACACCGACAACAGGCAACACACACCGCGCATGAAAGCTCTCCTTTATTTCTCTCTCTTTTTTCCCTCCACGAGTATAATATTCTACAATGCATAGGAAGTATAGATCCGTAACTACAAGTGTATGCGGGCTCCCGTTAGAGTTTCACGGTTCCCTGGCTGCGGAAACAACAAAAAAGACAACAGAATTGGAGGGAAGCGGTATAACGACCTCCAATCTCGCACCTGTTTCTAAGTTTCGACTATATTTTGATGGTTTTGAAAACGTTCGTGAGCATTTGAGAACTTCCGCCCACAGCTACACACCTGCTCAATTTTAAGCCACAAATGTGAATGATCGTGGCTAATAATTTCAATATTATATGAGTTTTGTGTCGAGGATACCCACATATTATAATCTCTTTTGCCCACCATGTTAATTTTAAACTTCTTCTTCGAACAAAATTTTTTTTCAGGCTTTTCAACTTTTCTTAAATGTTCAGACCACACCTGACCTTTACTTTACAATACTACTGTCTCAATAAGAAAACGCTGCAAATTATTACACAATGGTTTATTATTTTTTATTTTTCTATATATATCACTCGTCTGCAAAGCCACCAATCATCCAACATGAAGAAAAACATCGATCGCATTTCGGTCAGCTTTAATTTGAACGGAGATTAGGCCTCTTTAGCGATTCACAATCGTGTTTCTGATTTATCGAACGTACAAACTTTAAATTCTCGTAGTGAGCGAACGGTTTATTCTACAAAGCTCCGGGTGGTCTCAAAAAATTCTAAAAATTCTATAGAATCTTAAATTGAAGGAAAAACAATACCTTTATATCAATATTTTGGTTTATTATTTTCAATAATAAGCCTTTGGAATCGAGCAAGAAAAAAAAAATTTTAACCCCCCCTCAAAATTTGATGTTTTACGTTTCAAGGTACGTAGAATACGAAAATCGAATAAAAAAATTTCCGTCCGTCCGCCGTACGCCGTACGCGGCACTTTTCTTAGCAACACTGGACCGATTTGGTTCAAATTTGGTATATGGGCTCCATTTGGGGTCTAGTTGTGCCGCGAAGCTTTTGGTTGATGTAGGTCACTTCTAAGGGGTGAAAATTAAGGGTTGAAATTTTCAAGAGTGCCCTAGCTCGAAAACTCTCGAAATAAAGGTATCGTTTTTTCACCAATTTTAAATAGTATTGAATTTTTAAAAATTTTTGAGACCACCCGGAGCTCTGTAGGACAAACCGTTCGGTCCCTACGAGTACTTGAAGGTTTCCCTTCGATAAAACAGAATCATGAGTGTGAATCGCAAAAGAGGTCTAATCGCCGTTCAAATTTTATCGGACTAAAATGCGATCGCTGTTCATTTCGTCGATTTGTATACAGTTTTGCCTTCTGCGTAACCAGTAATCAAATTTCCATATGAAGCTTTCTATTTTTCCAATCGAGTGTGAAGCGTTTAGTTCTTTCTAATAAACTTGATTGTGAAGGTGTGAAGCCAGTATGGTGTGGTAGGTAGTACCTAGCTGGTAGGTAAAAAAAAGTTGGTAGGTAAAAAAAATGTTGGTGGGTAAAAAACGCTGCAAATCATTGCTCACTGATCAGATCACTGATCAGCTGAGTGAGCTCCGAAGCCATTTTCAATCCTATTGAATGGAAGTGCTCTTCCAGGCGTCTCCAGCATTCGAGGAGATCTTCTTCACTCTTCAGATCACTGATCAGCTGAGTGAGCTCCAAATCCATTTTCAATCCTATTGAATGGAAGTGCTCTTCCAGGCGTCTCCAGCATTCGAGGAGATCTTCTTCACTCCTCAGATCACTGATCAGCTGAGTGAGCTCCAAATCCATTTTCAATCCTATTGAATGGAAGTGCTCTTCCAGGTGTCTCCAGCATTCTAGGAAATCTTCTTCACTCCTCAGATCACTGATCAGCTGAGTGAGCTCCAAAGCCATTTTCAATCCTATTGAATGGAAGTGCTCTTCCAGGCGTCTCCAGCATTCGAGGAGATCTTCTTCACTCTTCAGATCACTGATCAGCTGAGTGAGCTCCAAATCCATTTTCAATCCTATTGAATGGAAGTGCTCTTCCAGGTGTCTCCAGCATTCTAGGAAATCTTCTTCACTCCTCAGATCACTGATCAGCTGAGTGAGCTCCAAAGCCATTTTCAATCCTATTGAATGGAAGTGCTCTTCCAGGCGTCTCCAGCATTCGAGGAGATCTTCTTCACTCCTCAGATCACTGATCAGCTGAGTGAGCTCCAAATCCATTTTCAATCCTATTGAATGGAAGTGCTCTTCCAGGTGTCTCCAGCATTCTAGGAAATCTTCTTCACTCCTCAGATCACTGATCAGCTGAGTGAGCTCCAAAGCCATTTTCAATCCTATTGAATGGAAGTGCTCTTCCAGGCGTCTCCAGCATTCGAGGAGATCTTCTTCACTCTTCAGATCACTGATCAGCTGATTGAGCTCCCCGAAGCCATTTTCAATCCTATTGAACGCAGGTAGCTGAAATTTGAGAGGGAAGGTCAAGGGAGAATACAGATGGTGGTAGGTGCTATTGATGGAGAACCAGTGATCTATACAGAAGGGTGATGTATACAGAAAATAATAAACCTTTGAGCAATGATTTGCAGCGTTTTTTGAGTTAGGGCGTTTTCAAAATTTCAAAATTGATTTTGGAACCCTTAGAAGTGACCTACATCAACCAAAATCTTCGGGGCACAACTAGACCCCAAATGGAGCCTACATACCAAATTTCATCAAAATCGGTCAATGCTAAGTGGTAAACGTGCCGCGTACGGCGGACGGACGGCCAAATTTCTATTCGATTTTGGTTTATTATTTTCAATAATGAACCTTTGGAATCGACCAAGAAAAAAAAATTTAACACCCCCTCAAAATTTGATGGTTTACGTTTCAAAATACGTAAAATCCAAAAATCGAATAAAAATTTGACCGTCCGTCAGCCGTTCGCGGCACTTTCCTCAGTTAGCATTGACCGAGTTTGATTAAATTTGCTATATGGGCTCCATTTGTGGTCTAGTTGGGCCCCGAAGCTTTTGGTTAATGTAGGTCACTTCTAAGGCTTGAATAATAGGGGTTATTGAAAACGTCCTAAGGTCACTTCTAAGGCTTAAAAAATAAGGGTTTTTGAAAACTCAATACATTTTGATATAAAGGTATTCTATGTCCATCAATTTCAGATAGTATAGAATTTTTAGAATTTTTTGAGACCACGCGGAGGCTTGTAGGACAAACTGTTCGCCCCCTACAAGAATTCAAGGGTTGGACTTACGACAAGTCAGAAACACGGGTGTGAATCGCAAGAGAGGCCTAATCTCCGTTCAAATTTTAGCTGACCGAAATGCAATCGATGTTTTTCTTCATGTTGGTTGGTGGTAACAATGGCAAAGCCGTGTTCTTTGCAGACAAGTGATCTATATAGACAAATAATAAACCTTTGTGTAATAATTTTCAGCATTTTAGAGACATCTAGAAACGTTCTACGACAATAACTCCAGGAGTATACCAACAAAATATGTCCTATTTGACTTTACTTGCATTTACGACTTTTTAAGATATTGTGTGTATCGAGCCACTCGTATGATGAACTATCGGGACTGGGGTCAACCAAAAATACGGTGTTATTGCCTAGCTTTCGAAAAATATATTTTAATCAATGGGGCTCAAGGGCAGTCAAGCAGGAGGAGAGGGCCCCAACCACTCATACTCTCCATAAAGTTCTCACTCAGAGATGAACCAAAAAAAAAGGTCAACAATTTCCACAGTGAATTTAGCAGTAGGCTCTCAATAATACCAATAGTACATATAATACAATACCAATTTAGGCATATAAAAATAGATAAAAACTGAATACCTAGTGGTAAGCACTCAAAGAACTATAAAAACCACTTATGGCAGTACAATCATCCTTGACTGCTCTTGAGCCCTGATGATGAAAATGTATTTTTCAAAACTAGATTTTTGGCTTTTTAAGCTAGGCAATAACGGCGAATTTTTGATTAATCCATTTTTTTTTTTATTTTTCGATCCCGATAGTTGACAGTTGTTCGTTACGACTTTTCTTTTTCGCATAGTCTGTCACATAAGACTGTTTTCGTTGGTACCCATCGTGTAGGCATAGGCCGCTTGTGGTTGCTGATTTTCTGCTGTTAATCACATTTTCGGCATCGTACGCAATTCAAATCATATTCTTTTCCAATGAAAATACATTCTAGGTTCAAATATGAATTAATCAATAAACCTTGCATTATATGAACCAAGGGGTATTTGGAAAAAAATTCCCATCTACCAATTCATCTTAAGGGGGTTTCAGTCGGTCACCGTTCATTCCTCGTTCCGGGTAAGTATTTCCCTTAATTGAAGGGGCTCAAACTATAAAAGTTGTACCAAAATTTGAAATGTTCAAAGATTATGAAAATCACTAGTGCATCAGTCATCAAAATCGAACAATAATTGCCAGAGAAATATGGGAAAACAGTCAAACTGAATAAACGATTTTTCCCATATTTTTCTGGCAATTATCGTCCCCTTAAGGTGAAACGTCCTACCAGAAAAATTATAATGATTAACTCTGAAGACAAATGACCAGGAGTATCGGCCATCGTAAAAAAAAAAAAAAAAACTGTGGACTGCTGGTAAAAAAACCTAAAATGTCATTTTTCTTAAATTGAGCACAATAATAGAGATGGGAACTTTCTGTGTCCAAACCCGACTTTCAATAAACAATTAAAACAAAGTCCCAAAATAATCGATTTTCTGAGCGTTGGAGCTCAAGAATATTCCAAACAAATATATATATGCGCGTTGTTGTTGAGGAACATAAATTTAATGGAATTTCGCATGTGTAAGTAGGTTGTTTTCGTGCTTCAAGTCTTTTCTGATGTGCTGCGTTGTATCTCAAGAGAATAAAAAAGCATAGTAGGAACAATAAATGCATTCTACAGCAAAGAATAGGTAAACAATTCACCATGATTTAACTACAATTGTCAAGTAAATGATATCGAGTAATTTATTTTCGTACTAGTTAAAATACGAGCAGTTATTAGGTTGTACCTAGTAGTTCAATATAATATATTATGAAGTCATTAGGAAGGAACCGAAACACACGTGTCAGGCGTTTAGATTAGATAGTCTCAATTCACTTTACTTACGTTCCTAGGTATCTACCTAATTTTGAGAAAGGCTATTTCATACGATAAATTTATCATTTGTGTTTTGTCTTCTCCACTATCGATTATAGGAAAATCGTGCAGTGGGTCAAATCAACTTGGGTCTTCTTAAATCAGAATTTTCACTGTATTTGTTACGTTTCAGAGCTCGATGGACTATGTTTCACGTCTGTTCGAAGCAAAATCAGTTTTTTGGAAAAACAATGGAAAAAAGTGCAATTTATATTAATAATAAAATTTTCTCTAGGCAGGTAATATCCGCCAAACTCTGCTGCCACTGCTGCCCTTTTTAACGCCCTGTCTACCTAGTCGTTGTATTGCAATCCGCAAGTGACTGCACTCATAAGAAATTCACGTCACAATTCCGTCAATTTTGCTAATGTACATTTTGCTAATGTCATTTTGCTCTATAATGATTGAATTTACTGTGCTTATGATCAGGAGCAGCTTTTATCGCGATTTGAAATTCAGTACATATTATGATCTGAGAACATAATTTAGAGAGAAACCGTGGATATTCTAGGACAAATTAGACAGCTGAAGCTTATGCCGTGTATTATACTAGCTTCCCCGTGTTTTTTGTATTTACTCACTACGTTATTATGGGTGCCAGAAAAGCGAACATCTTGTCATGAACACATTAACATTGGACACATCTATTAAAATGATGTGACAATTTACCCACCTTCTATATACACAAACTCATGTTCGGTTACTTCTGATTATCTACTACTGATTATCTGATGATCGACTATCTACAGGGCAAAAAAGATGTGTCGATACTGAGATGAAGAATACAGAAAAGAACATAATATGATATTATCATAATCAATAGTGATAATTTTGCCACCTTCTATATACACAAACTCATGTTCGGTTACTTCTGATTATCTACTACTGATTATCTGATGATCGGCTATCTACAGGGCAAAAATGATGTGTCGATACTGAGAAAAAGAACATAGAAAAGAACATATCATAATCAATAGTGAAAATAAGACTACATTTTTCAAGATTGTAACATCAAAAACTTGATGCCCCTATTGATAAATCGATTTCTCATGATCAAATTCCCCAATTTTGATAAAATTTGGGAGACATTTTGAAGGTGGGCTCAAAACGATTTCATTGACTTATTAATGGCCAGTCGGCTCGGGAGATTATCTGGATCGATGACCGCTCGAGGGCGGTATCGCAGATCTTGATAATTTTTTGAGTTGGGCCGGTGAACCCCGCTCCACTTAACCGGGTGGGGCAATAAGTGGACAGGAGAAGAGCCAATGGGAGGGGCTGATTTTCTTAAAACTTTTAAACCGAAAGTAGACCTCATCCTGAGAATTTTGACACCAGCCGATGAGTGGATCTTTTTTCTATGATTTTTCAAAGATTCGAATGTTTATGACGTCACGCCCCCCTCCCGCCTGGGCGGGACCCCCCAGCAGACTGTGATGTCATAAATATTCGAAACTTTGAAAAATCATAGAAAAAAGTCTTCTCACGCTAGAAGGTCACGGTTAGTGTCAAAATTCTCAGAATGAGGTCTAGTTTAGATTAAAAATAACAATAAAAATTTTTTTCGACCCATGCGCACACCCCAATTAGCTCTTCCTTTTGGAAGACAGCTGAAGACGTCCTCGACGCCCGGAATGGAAGGCGGACGAAATTGCAACCTGAGATGGTTCATTACTTTAATAATCTTCGAAAGATGACGCAAAAATTAATCAACTTGATAGTGAACAACTTGTCAATTTGGAAAACTATCAACAAGCTAGTGAGAATCATGTCTTGTTTCTAGAATTATTATGTTATTTTCTGTGAGGAAGCTGTAGTGCTGTAGTTAATGACAGAGTTCGTGTAGCAGAAACGATCATGAATAAACGCCCGAACCGGTCCAACCCACTATGTCCTGAAAACTGACATAGTACTAGATTTCAATATTTTTGGAGTTTCGATGCACCGAAATTAGCACCGTCGAAGAACTTAAATGGTGCCCGAAAGTTAGGCACGTACATCCTAATGGGCCAATTTTCCTCCCTTCTGAAAACACCTTGAAGCCAACCCATCCAAAAACTGTACAGTTACGTACAAATCCGCCCCATTAGTCCCCGTCATTACTAATGATTCGGGGGGTGAGCAAAGCCCGCTATACTTACTCCAAGGAAAAAGCGATACCGTTCGAGTTTTGCGTAACGGAAGCCCGAAATGCGGGGCAAAGATATTATTTCTAAGAGTCTGGGAGAAGAAAAGGTGGAAACAGCAGAACTAAAGCCGTTAATAAGACGTGATATGAGACCTCGTTCACTTCGACAAAGTATTTTCTCCGGTACCATGAGAAAGCTAACGATTTATTTCCTTATGAAAGCCTCCTGCCAATTATGCACGCTTCACCACGACGTTTTCTCACGCAGGAACTATCGTTAAGGCATCCGTCAGGGAAATTAATAAAAGAAGAAAAGAAACATCGCGACAGCCATTTTTCCTTCTGATGCGAACCTCGAGTTAATTGCACCTTCCGATTTACTTACAATATGGTTTGATTGTGGATGCGAATTTATTGTCGGTAGGATGTTCTATTTGTTGTATAAGTTTTCTTGTACCAGTTGTATTGCATTAGAATTGGGTGGATCGGGATACCTAGCCAGCATCAAAATCATTGAGAGAATTCATACCCTCAAAATGACCTCTAACTAAACTTTCACTCTAATTTGGTTGTCCATCCGCTACTAAACCGTATGAAAATATTGTAAGATCTTGTACGAGTTATATACTCAAAAGACTGGTCCCTTAACCCATTAGTACCCAGCGGGCTAGTAGAGGAACGGCGACCCTGGTCTCACAAATCTCCCAATTCTCGGTGTAATTTAGATTCTAGTGTTTACTTTTTGGTCTTTCATGCTCCCTCGATTCCCTAACATGTAAGGAGTGCATTCAGTTTGATTGAATCAGTTGCTCAATGCGGTTTATTCAGTCTGCGAGATGAGTGAAAATCTGGAGGTCGACGGGCTGCGGAATTTATTGGCGTAAATACCTCAAATTTCCATTTTGACGGTATTCCTTTGCATAGTTTAAGATTATAATTGTTACCCAACTAGAACCAGAGCATAACTGAGTGAATCCCCCATGGTAGCTCCGTGAAAAACTGAGCTGTATCGTGGTGTTCCAAAATTAGCCCTCTGGGCGCTTGGCGACATTTTCGTATAATCATAGTTATCGTAAGTTTGACGTTCATTTCAACTTTTTTTTTTACTTTATTTTATTTAGGCGCATGCAACCTGTTCTGGTCATGGGCGCCAAATACAAAAAGTTAACAATTATTATTTAAATTTCATAATACAAGCGAATTTATTTTTAGTTTTTCAAAAATTGGTATTAGGAAGGTTCATTTCAACAAATTTGATCAATTTTAATTTGAGATGATGTTCTTTGTTCATTATTACCATCTGATGATGTTTACCATCTTATAATTTGTTATATTTCCTTCTTTGTGGACCGGAGTGAACCTTCAAGACGCGATCGAATTTTTTTGGGGGAATAATGAAGTCAGCGTTACAATGATAAAATAGACCAACACGTGTTTTACACGGAGGGGAAGTAAAATGAAGAGATACACAGGACTGCACTGCTAGATTATGCGCCGTGTGCAAGAAGTTCAAGCAGGGGTTGTGAACTTGCTATTTTGATACATTCCACTCAACATTTTGGAGATTTTGGAGTCAGTTGCCAAATTTTTTCAATTATTCGTCAAAATTTACTGTTTTCAACCTTTTTTGTCACTGTTTGGTTTTATATAATTCAATAAACTGTTAAGAAATTATCGTTCATGACTGTT
Organism: Apolygus lucorum; assembly: GCA_009739505.2. Lineage (NCBI taxonomy): Eukaryota > Metazoa > Arthropoda > Insecta > Hemiptera > Miridae > Apolygus > Apolygus lucorum. The sequence continues at coordinate 24,126,353 of CM019181.2, forward strand.
TATTACTTTACCAGTACTGCTAGTGCTGAGTGCTCATTTGGGTGCACCCCTTTAGACCACCTTTTCGTAAGCCGAAATTTCCATTATTATTTTTCTAGTGCTTCTTGACGTAATATGAGACATCTTAGCAAGTTTCATTTGAAATTTTAGAAAAAAATAATTACGGTCAAGGGTTGACTAAGATTTTGTGTGTATTGTCCCACGGTATGAATAAATTGTCAAATATCGGGTCTGGGGTCATCCAGGAAAAACGCTGTTATCGCCCAGCTTTCGGAAAATATATTTCCTTCATCAGGACTCAACGGCAGTTATACATGAGGAGAGATCACCCACCAAATCATACTCTCTATCCGGTTCTTAATCAATTTGTAAAAGTCGAAAACTTTCAAAATAAATTTTTTTTGCTATATTTAATTGCATTTGCTATATGATATTTGGCAAATATATATGTTATTGTTGAGAGCCTGATGCTATATTTAATATATATTATATTTGAATTATATTATTATATTTAAATATATTATATTTGCTATATTTAATATAGCATCAGGCTCTCAACAATAACAAAAACAATAGATTTAAAATTTTAGGCGTATAAATAGACAATAGGCAACAACCAAATTTTGGAACAAATCTAAACTAACAATAACATCATCATTATCATTATCGACATAATTGAATTTTGATTCCGAAATTTGATTGTTGCCTACAATTATCTATTTAAACGCCTCAAATTTAGAAATCTATTGCTTTTGTTTTTGTTGAGAGCCTGATGCTATATTTATTTTGAAGGGGGAAGTGATTAGAGCCCCCAGAAGGGACCCACATGAGCCCATGGACTCCAACACCGGAGTCTCACGTCGGAATGATGATTTCGTCAAAAAAAGAACGTTTTTCCTCGTTCAAAAACAAAAATGTCTCCCCTAGATTTGACTGAAAACAATTTCTTAAAATAGTAGGTAGGTAGTATGTTAAAAGCTAAGATTATGTGGACGTTTTTCCCATAGTGTCTCTCAAAAATACTATGATGGACTTGAAAACGGGTCGAAGAAATATAAATTTCAGAAAATTATTTTAAAATTCACTTGGAAGACTTTATTTACGGATCAGATTGGGCTGGGGGTCGTTTTTTATGTAAAAAGAAAAGATTCTTCCTCAATTGGTGTGAAAAAGTGATCCTATAGTAACCACAGTTATTTACCGGTATACAATTCCCCGTTGCTATTTATTGGTATCTCGTTACGTTTTTTTCCTTGTAACAAAATTTTTCATGACCCCCAACGGTGAGGCATATCCGTGTCAAAAAATATCCAATTTTAATGACATTTTCAGGGATTTTGTGTATCAGGTCTTAGATGGGCCGTGGTGCGTATTATCTAGAAAAACGTTCAAATAAATGTAAAATGCTCCAATCGTATTGTTATTTTAAAATGTAAGAAACCAGCTCCTTGATTGTGAGTTTCATTTTATTCTTTGAGAGGAAACTGTATATGCCCACCCATCTCGGTGGTCGTCTTTTTCCACGATATTTCAGAATATGAGGTGACAACATAATGAAAAAGTTGATAAAATAACAGAAACAACTAGGTGAGTTAGCGATGGTCTCATTAGAACCAATACTTGAAAGTCATAACCTTTCTGTTAGGAAAACACAATGAGAGCAGTTTTAATCGTCAAAATTAATTTCATCGGTATTTTGATGATTCTTAACTCCTATTTCAACTGTCTAATCTCATAAATAATGACGTGAAGGTACATTCAGAATCGATGAAGTTGTTAATCTTATGGACTGTTTTGGTTCAGGGGGCTGAAGAGCATTAGCCGGCAGCATGGGTGTGTAATTCAAGACAATTTGAGGATCGACATGAGTGGAAGGTACTTCTGAACGAAATTAAAGAAAAATTAAGTGCATCATAGATGGAGACGGCGAAATCAGGAGCTCCCGCTGCATCGAGCCGTTATTACAGATACCTGAATATGGACGTCAGATGCATCAGATGCATGCAATATGACAGAGATTGTCCTGAGATGGGTGTGCAGAGTTCGGGGCGACTCATTGAAGCTCAACAGTGGAAGATAGACACACCGTTATTCGTTATCTACGCAATACGGGGACCTCGAGCATTTTTCGGCAATTCGCCCCATACTTGCAGAATTTTGGGTGGCTTGTTTCGGCTCTACTAGGATCTCCAGAGAGCGTAGTATCCTTTATCTGAGCATCTTGAGTGGTGCCAACTGGTTTCCACTCGCTGGGTTCTGCCAAACAGCTAGGCGATATAAAGCGGAATTGGTGCATCACTTCAATTGGTGGAACAATTAATTTAGTCTAGTTATTTATAACATATAGGGGTTACTCTGACAGATGGGCCAAAAGTCAAAACCCATGTATGAAACAATATTTTTTTAATTGTTAAATACTAAAATAAATGCAAATATTTCTTATTTTGCTACTACACAAAAACATTCAGTATAAGAAGTACATTCAGGATGAGCTTAAAAGTTCTGATTTGAATTCACCAAGAAATTATTTGATTAATTTTGTATTTTTTGCTCAGTAGGTACGGGATTTTTGTGTACTTACCGTGGTGAGAATTCCGAATCTCAATGATTTATATGTTTCATATTCAACATTATTGCTGCTGAAATTTGAGATGTTTTTTCCATACTTTGTACAGTAATTACAAAAAGTTTGAATCATCAATCTATCCCCAATCGTGTTGTTTTTAGTTCCAAAGTTGAATTCTAGACGTCCAGTCTATTTAATTAGTTCTGAAATAAGATCACTCAGAAATCCCTGTCCAATTTTATGTTGTTATTAAATGTTCAGGTTGTTTCACAAAGATCAAACATTATCAAGCATAAGGAAATTTTTCGTTCAACTCTCATCGCGCGAGTATTCCAACTGTGAAATTAACAGAGAAGCCACAGCGTATTTTCCTGGGCTAATTGTTCGGGAATTATATCTAGTTACGACCCTCTATCTTCAAATGGTAAGAAACTGCGTAGCATTTCCAGACGCAATTAGTACCACAATTTTTTCGTGAGAACCGTTGATTAATTTGGAGTCGGTTTTGCGACCCGATTTCGACTTGAGTTGTTCGTTTAATCGTATAACGGTTGAAGCACGACTATGAAACAATCGACGAGTGCTCCGTTTTCAGAATTCAGTAGTCTGGAGATTGATTTTATGTGTTGCGCAGGCAATAAGAGAATCGGAAGATTTTTTTCCCCCTTAACTTGGTAATTAGCCGGTAGCCATAGCCATTATAGTATTTTCATTTACAATCATTTCAGAAAGTATTGTAAAATATGTGGTACTCCGATCAACAAGTTTGTGATTCGTGCCTACTTTATTTTGAATTCACAACAAGAACTGAAAACAAACTCGACAACGAAATTTTGATCTGTAAACATAAACTTGACAACCAACAAGTGGAGTTGTTCCTGTCAACCCTGAATTACCCCACTCTCCCGCTTCTTTTGGCCGAACATTTGAGGTGTGTTTCATCAAAAGGGGCCATAAGTATTCATTTTCAAAAAATTGCAGGGAGGAGAAAGAAATGATTGCACGCACAACTTCTAGTAGTATTGTACAAACTTTCAAATTCAAAAATTGAGGAGAAATTGCCAATTTAATTTTGGATTTTTGCCCTCTGAACGAAAAATGTCTTTATTTTTTATTTGTTGCTTGAAACCCTGAATTTTGATGAATTTTAAGAATCTCTAAAGACGAAACTTATAGTAAAAAAAATATATTCGAGTACCTACAGGGCGTATAGAGTTATTGGCAACTGGCATTAACTGTGCTAGAAGGGAGAAGGGGAAAAATCAGAAAAAATATTATGTATGTATACAGTGTTTAATCTTAACTACTCGTAGGTTGACATAAAATAAGTTGGAGCAATGGAGGTTATTAGGATTATTACAACAAGAACACAGAACAATGAATAAAATCATTAAAGGGAGTTAGCCGGCAACAATGAAAAAGAAAAAAAAAATCGATTTTGGGTTTTACTTTTATAATTATTTCACACAATATTGCGGTAATCATTTTTAAATATGAAAATCGGTTGGAAGTATTATAATAAATTCCCTGAAGTTGGGTCTTAGCGTGGTGCTGCGTAGGTAGTTTAGACAATATCCATACTTATCAGCTTATCTTCTTCTTATTATTTTTATTTTCATACACTTTCATTCCATGGATGTAACAACAACATGAAAGGGGAATTATCATAGATGAAAAAGAAACAGCTTGTAGATAGGACAGTCCAAAAGAGAGCCACGAAGGGCTCCTAGAGACCACGGGAGGTCGATGTTTTACAGAAATGGCTCTCCTGTAAAATTACATTTCTCGTTACTTCGGTACACCTACCTCCCACACCGTTTGTCTGATCGTAACCAAATTTTTACACAGTTCTCGTGGATATGTAAGAAAGACTCTGTGCCAATGAAATTGAGAAATATTACTGTGAGGATTTCTATGATTTTCTAAGTCTTCAAAAAAAAAAAAAAAAAAAAAAAAACGGACAATTTTCAAGGTTGACTTTGAAAAGTGGTTAAAATTCAGGAAATCGATATTTGTTGAAACCATAGACACGAAATATTAATTGGATAGTTATGGACATCAAGTAGAAATTTGAAAATGATAACTTGAATGGAGGTCATGCAACAGGTACCGATAAATCGGTGAATTTTCATTACAAAAAATATTTGTAAAAGATTTCTAGTTTTTTTTTTTCAATTGCCCAAATTTGACCAAATTAGGATGGAGTAATCCTGAGTATGTCCTGAAACTGTAATAGAAGTTTGGAACCGATATGTCTGGAGGGAGGGACACTATACGTAGAGAAGCTAAGGAAGACCAAATCCAGGCGGCTGGCTGGCTAACTCCCCTTCATTAGATATCAGCTGAGACTCAGATTAGTTTTCAGCTGGGACACCGACACGGCTAAATACCTGCTCCACCAGAACTGTTGCCACTGTTTGGGGCTCTAGATTTGGAGACTGGTATACCTGCTGGTCATTTTGAGAAATGGCGTGTTTTATTTCGAATTCACTACAAGAACTGAAAAAAACTCAACAACTAAATTTTGGTCTGTAAACAAAAAGTCAACAACCAACAAGTGGAGTTGTCCCAGTCAGCCCCACATTATCCCACTCTTCCACTTCTTTTGGCCGAACATTTGCTTGGGCTAGCCGATTGGCGAGGAGGCATCTTGTCCCACCTGCAAGCTTCACACTGGGGCCTTGGACCTGAAGCATTGGGTATCATTTATAGAGGAGCCATTGTACCAATCATCCTGTATGCAGTTCCTGTGTGGGTAGAGGCGCTGAGGATACGGCGTAATGTGGATTCACTCCGTAGAGTTCAACGTTTGATGCTACTTCGGATGATCAGGGGAGTAAGGACTACTTCATTCCACGCATGCTGCATAGTCTCAGGAGAGAAGCCTATAGATGTTGAGGCTAAGGAGAACGCTGACATTCACTGTGGGCTAGCGGGAGAGTCTGTGGACAAGCCTCTTCCTCCTGATAGGTGGCTTCATCCGGCAGAAGTGCCTACTCCCGAAGTTGACTTCGAAGAAGCAATAGTCCTGACATTTGCCATTTATACAGATGGCAGTGATATGGGACAGGGCAGAGTGGGGTTTGCGTTTGTGGTCTACATTGGTCTCGGCGCCCTTCTTTACAGAGAGCGTTTCAGACTTGGTGCTTCATGCTCCAACAACCAGGCGGAGTTGTTGGCCATAATGAAGTCTCTGGAGTGGCTCAAGCGACAGAGGATACAACCGCCCCATCGGAAGGCGATAATATTCACGGACAGCCAGGTGAGTTTAGCCATGTTGGCAGATCACAAAAATCACTTCCCAATTGTAGAATCTACACGTAAACTCATATCCGAGCTTAGAGACACACATTCGTGGGAAGTTGGAGTGAAGTACACGCAGGCACATGTGGGAACAGCGGGGAATGAGGAGGCGGACTCATGCGCAAAGGAAGCAGCCTTGAGTGAAAACCTTGCGGTTGCCTTTGCCATGAAACCAAAATCCAGGCTGAAGCGTGACTGTCGAGAGAATGGTATACGAGCGTGGCACCAGATATGGGAGGAAACGGAAGATGGTCGTAGAACCAAGGTGTTCTTTCCAACTGTGGGGGATCGCCTGCGAATTAACCTCCCTATATCTTGGAGGTTAACCCTTTTATTAACTGGACATGGGAGAGTTCGGGAGTTCCAGCATCGATTCCACCTCAGCGAGAGCCCTTTATGTATGTGTTCGGACGAAATTCAGGACTGGGATCACCTTATGTTTCGATGCGGATATTTTGAGCCTCAACGTTTCCGTCTTGAGCAGAAGTGTCTGCTGCAGAGTGGTGGGTGGCCGATGCCAATGAAGGACCTCATTGAGAATCATTTGAGTGATGTTTTAATTTTCTTGAATTCTATGGATATGGATTTATTATAAAACTGTGGTTAGGTTTAAATAATGTTAAATAAGAAAAATGTAATTTAGATAAATTGTATTATATTTTAATGTAAACGCCTGTAATCTCCTTGGGAGCAGGCACAAATATATGAATTAAAAAAAAAAAAAAAAAAAAAAAAAAAAACCTGCAAGCTTCACGTCGAACAACAAATCATTGTGTCTCTTGACCAAGATCCATATCCCTGTCTATGTCAGCTGACGTTTTGGGCAAAGGCCCTGTTTTCGATTGGGGTCAAATGCCTTACTTCAGGGAAAAATAGTAGCATTTAAACGTAGTTAAAGTAAATTCATTAGCGTAGTTAATTTTTATGATCGATTTGGTAATAGTTTTTGATTAGGGAAAAACTCATAACAATTTCGTTTGAAATTACAACCTGAAGTAATTAACTATCGAAATTGGAAGTGAATTTTTAATTCCAGTGGGATCTGAAACTTCAAGTTTCAACTTTTTCTTCGACTTGAGCAAATGCCGGTGTCAGCTTAAAATACTGACATAAAGACGGTGCCAAAAGTAGGGAAAAAGTCCTAAAGGCACCTCCTAGGTGGAAGTTGGTTTAACTGAACTAATTCAAGGATTACGAGTACATTTACAATATAAAAAGAAATATAAAAGTAATCGAATCAAATCTGTAATTCGATACATTGATGAGCCTGAAAGAATAAATTCTTATACACCTCGTAATATTTTGTATGGATACTTGTATTCGGCCAAGCATGTTTATAATATAAACAATATTATAATAAGCATGTTATAATATATGTTACAATATAATATAATATTATATTATATGTTACAATATAATATTATAAGCATGTTTATAATATAATATATTACATTATCTCGGGAGGGAAGGTGTCTGACATATAAATTCTAATTGCACGAAAAGTTCTTCTTTACCCGTTTTTAACAGAATAATGACCGAAATAAGGTTATTTTGCATGAAAAAATCATCTTTTAAATGCAGACTGTCGACACTCAGAAGATGATTTATCATGTGAACATTAAGACGGGTTTGGTTTAATCACCTATCTTTAAATTTTTCAACAAACCTTCGAAATAAATCCTTCGAAAAATAAAATGAGAATAGGGACTTGAACAAAAAAACTGACATAAGAAGCAAATTTTGATCATTATTCTGATAAAAACGGGCCGAATAAAAATGGTTGCTATGAAAAGTGCCGCGTACGGTGGATGGACGGCTTTTTTTATATTCGATTTTCGGATTCTGCATACTTTGAAACCATCAAATTTTGAGGGGGAGGGGAGAGTTAATTTTTTTTCTTGCTCGATTCCAATGGTACATTATTGAAAATAATAAACCAAAATGGATGGCATCACGTTAATCAGCGTTAAAAAATTATGGAAATTCATGTACCACACTTGGCGTTTACGGAAATCCATAATGCAAAATTTTGGTAGTTACACTGATTGCACGCCCTAAAAACATCGAATAAGGAGTCGAAAATTCATGAAATTTTGCGTAGAATGCCAATCTGCAATAAAAAAAGAAATTTATTATTTGAAAAAAAAAAAAAAAAAACGAAGTTGGCTCTGTGGTTATATTTTAGATTTTTGAGGAAAAACATCCAGCTTTTTTTTTCTAATTGTTTACCACTATTTTGACGATTTTAGCAGGGGTGGGGAGGGGCACTTGTTTGACACCCAGCACATAACAAATGAGTTTAGGAAAAACTTCAGGAATCTTTTACAGTGTTCCAAAACGGATTTCAGTGGGAAACTATTTCAAAAAAGTTCATACTAATTTTTTTTGAAAATTCGCTAACAATGTTTCCGCAACCTTGATAGAACTCGGAAGCAATAAATAATCGAAAATTACGAGTAGAGTAGTCTACTAGCTACACTACGTTGTTCTGTGAGCGAACCTCTGAATTGAGAGGTAGGTACCTACTCAACGTCGTATGCCGATGACGTAAGTAGGAAGATATCGGTTTCCGAAAGGGTTCACAATGAAAGGGTTGCAAAGTGTAAGGGTAGGGGGTGAGCCCGGGGTTGAGTAGCCTCTTGTAGTTGCCAATCTCTTGTTTGAAAATCGATCACAAGACAAGAGCCCCGGCACCAACTGACAACGTCGGATTATTATATTTTCGTCGATGAAGGGGGGGGGGGGGGTGCGGTCTGAGAGGGGAGTCGAGAGTGGGGGTAAAAAGTGTTGAAAAAAACTGTGCGAATGAAAAATGCTCGAGTGAGAAACCCGATGGAATGAGAAGGATGAAGTCGGGTTGGGGTGGGTTAGCTCTGTCTCAAATAATCAATAATAAAAATTTCCCCCTCCCCTCTCCATCTTTACTAGTTATCATTCTGGCCTCTTGGTGCCTCGCTAAGGAACCCCCGCTTCCCCTCTGCGACCATTGTCTTACTCCCACCATCAACCCCACTCGATCACAACTCAAGGGCCAGTTTCAACTTTTTTCCTTCTCCATTTTTTCCATCCCCTGTAAAGCCGACTTGAAGCTTCGAGGGTTGAAATCCTATCACGCATATCAAACTCGGCATGATTCCTCTTCTTGAGGTTCCCCGCATACCATCTTCTTAAATTGATCTTATTTCTTGTTTTGTTGAGATTTTTGTTGGTTTATCTCTCCCTCAATTGTGATGGACCAATTTTTCCCCCTTACTACTGAAGGAAGGAAGGTAAATTCATAGGCAGCTTAGGATTTTGAAGAAAAGGCCACAAATTATGCCTTAATTACGATTGTAGGTCGGAGTAGCCAGTTATCCTATGGCTGGGGTTATGAGGTACGAGGTCTCCTCTTCCTGGTCTTTGGACTTACTTGGCATACCGAATGAAATATATCGATATACTGATGAATTGATATATCGTCAATGAGATATCGATACCTTCGATATATCGGAGAAAATGTATCGATATTCGTCGAAGTAAGTAGGTAGGTGAATCGAATCATTACTAACATCACTTTGGAACAAATATGTAATTATCGATATTCTCCTCATATCAGAAGATTTACTTGGAAAATCCGAATGAATTTAGTATTCAACCTACTTAAAAACTCTGCAAATTATTACACAATGGTTTATTATTTTATATAGATCACTCGTCTGCAAAGCCACCAACCATCCAACATGAAGAAAAAAATCGATCGTATTCCGGTCAGCTATAATTTGAACGGAGATTTAGGCCTCTTTTGCGCTTCACACTCGTGTTTCTGATTTATCGTACGTCCAACCTTTAAATTCTCGTAGGGAGCGAACGGATTGTCCTAAAGAGCTCTGCGTGGTCTCCAAAAATTTCAAACATTCTATAGAATCTTAAATTGAAGGAAAAACAATACCTTTATATCAACATTTTTTGACTTAGGGCGTTTTCAAAATTTTAAAATTCATTTTTGAACCCTTAGAAGTGACCTACATCAACGAAAATCTTCGGGGCACAAGTAGACCCTAAATGGAGCCAACATGCCAAATTTCATCAAAATCGGTCAATGCTAAGTGGGGAAAGTGCTTCAAACGGCGGACGGACGGCCAATTTTTTTTTCGATTTTTGGATTCTACGTACCTTGAAACGTAAACCATCAAATTTTGAGGGGGTGTTAAACTTTTTTTTTCTTGGGCGACTCCAAAGGTTCATTATTAAAAATAATAAACCAAAAGTGCAAAAATTTCATGGTTTCACAGCAAAGGGTTTTTTGGGGTTACAAATTTGGGGATTAAACTACCCTCAAGGGTCTAACAACATATAAAATATCGTAGATACCCTCGCCATTGCAATGTTAGATTTTTAAATTGTCAGGGGTGTACTGTAGGCATGGTCCTTCAAAGTTGAAAATAATTGTTGTGAAAACCTGCTTCACTTCGAATAGTAGGTAGTTTCAAATCTAGACGCGGCTCAATTATTTGACTTGAGCCAAAAATAATGCTCCATTATTTTTGGCTCAAGTCAAATAATTGAGCCCTGAGCGCCACTGAAGGTGTAAATGTAAACCGTTCATGAATACATGTTTTAAGTGAAGTCAACAGTCAATCAACAACGTTTTTGTTCAATTTCACAGTCATCCACAGTATTTCAGACGTAAAAGTACAATTCTTGAACATGAAGAGAAAATCATCTTTGTGTTTCGTCAATAGTCTGAAGTCAAGCCATCACGTAGGTACCTATAAAATTTAGAATAAAATTACTTGATGTTTTTCACAGATAATTGCGTCTTTCCTCATCCATTCAATTTAATATTAAATTTTACTTGTTGAAAACAAGTCGCAATATTATCGGTAAATATATCGATATTTACCGATAATATCGGTCCTCTATATCGATGTAAATATAGCGACATATCAACCGTGATCTATCGATATATTTCATATATCGATATATCGTTGCCATCCCTATTTAGTCATAGTCACTTTACTCGCCGCTGAGACTTGGGGATGTCAGATTCTTCAAAATGAATCGATTTAAATCCTATCAATCTTTTAGAAAAGAATCTGAAAAGAATTGTACACATTTTTTCAGTTTTGGTTTATTTTCCATTTTTATCATTTTTTAAATATATTTTTTCAAGAATTGAAACTTTTTAAGCAAAAGTCATACTTAAGTAATTGCTAAAAACTAGAGCTAAATTTGATGCCCATGTAAGTATAGACAAGTTTTTTAAAATGCTATTTTTCAAATACCTAGCCAACTATCGGTATCTTTCATATTGATGTTTTTTTTTTCAACAATTTATGTCATGAAAAAGCTATATACCTACTGCCTAAATGACAACCAACTCATGCTTCTTCATGAACCTTCCACCAATGATATATTAGGGGATAAGTTAATGACGATAAGAATTATAAGTCATATAATCGCTATCAGGATAAGAGGTGGTGGTGTTTCTAATTTCTTGATCATCAGTCTGTTCATTAAAATTCAACAATAGCTTAGTTATGGTTAATGGAGCAACCTAAACATGTGATGGTACAACGCAATTATAACAGTCTAGAAATGACATAATTTTGGTATATTCAGAATCAGCACACTATCCATGATTTGTCAAAATCGTTTTCTGAAACATTTTGAGAGAAAAAAAGCTACAGCTTAGTTTTACTTGCGCCTATAAATATAAAACCCATTAAAACCATTTTAATTTCACGGTCCTAAACGGTTCCACCTTCCCGAGAAAAGGAGTCCGCGAACCGTTTCAAACCGACTCAAAACGTCTGAATAAGCCCAAAACGGAAGCTCTCAAAAACCGCGGAACGGTTTGAATAATCATTCTCATAAAACCCGTCAAATATCAAAAACTCCGAAACATGTAAAACACGACAGGATATTTAGAAGGCAAATAGGCTGGTTGAAAGACCACAGACCATAACCACTTCCATTAGTTTTTACGTTTCACCCACTGATAAGGAGTAGAAATCACTCAAAATTATTCCTTGTTCCAAAATAAAAATGCCTTATGCGTTAATTTACGGTCAAACCTTTTCCTCTTTCAATTCTAATTTTCTCCGTTCAGGTTAGTTTGAATAATAAGGAGGAAGAATCGGTGTGAAGAGAACCGAATACAAAATTGGTCTGGGAGATGCACGAAATAAGATGGGAAGGTTTTTTTCTCTCTCTTATGAACTGATACGCAACAATCGCGTAAGTGCGTTCACCTCTTTTCCTTCATAATTACCCTCAACCCCATTTCGCATACGAAGTTAATGTTAATTGTAAATATGGAATAATACGCGGCAACTACGCGCTTGGGTGGAAATATTAATGAAAACGGGTCTTTAGGTGGGACGAAAACAATTTGCATTGTGGCTACTAATGGCGAGCCGGTGTCTCTTGGAAAGAAGTCCAGAAGTGAATATTTCGTATGCGTGAGAAAAATAGATAGATTGGAATGTATGGAAATGAGATGAAACTAATGATGAATGTGGCATCGAAAAACGCAAAAAAAAAATCATTTTTTAGAATTACAATTGCTGAACAAAGAGTTTTAATTTACATTCTTTGTAGATTCTACAGAGTGTACCAGATATTTTGATCAATACTTCAGTGGGGGATTTTAAAAATAATTTTCAACAAAAAAAGTTCAATTCTCAACATGATATTTTTTACTTAACTTGAAACCCGATAAGGTTTCTTTTTTTTAAATAGATTCTTCACGTGATTTTGACCTTGTATCACTAAAACGACTGTAACTGCCATTATTAATTCAGTAAGTTTGAATATAAGGATATCGTTGGAAAAAGCGTTGACTTTCCCTTCTCCCTAACGCCAAGCTAAACTTGTTTGATGAGATTTATTTGGTGAGAAAACTGCATGAACATGGAATTTCCACGAGAATGTGATTGTAAATAATTGTTTCATTATTCCATTGTAAAGCCTAGATCTTATAGTAGAAGGTCAGTTTTCAAATAGAGGTGCAAAAAAAAAATAATAATAATAATTCAGTAATAAGGCACTTATAAGTGCTTATAAATGGCATTATGTGCTATAAATAGCCTGTCACAAAAATGGGAATTTCTCATTCTCATGGAAACTCTATATTCAGGCAGTTTTTTCGAACAAATACCATAAAAAAATTTTGGTTTGGCATCAGAGCAAAGGAAATTTACCTAATGCTGTTTCCAACGGTATCCTCAGATATTAACTTACTAAATTATTAAGGTAGCTACAGTCGTTTTGGCGATATAGTCAAAACCACGTTTAAATCTTGAATGTGAAAAAAGTCGGATTTTAAGTCGAGAAAAAAATTAAGGTGTTTTAGAAAATTTGTTGTTGCAAAATAGTAGTAAATTCACTCCCAGAAATACTGACTACACTATCGGGAGCGCCTTGTATAATATACAAGGCTCATGATATTATCATGAGTCGCGTGCACAGAGGCTTCCTTAGATCCGATCTCATTGAATTACAATTAATAAACAAAATCTTGGAGAGACCGTTGCCACCAAAATTTTTGTTTATGACTGTTCTATCTTGGAAGTAGTAGTGGAAGCCAACTCACTCGAGCTGTTCTGCCTCAAATCAGAGCTCAGGAAAAGAAGCCAAAGGTACCAACGTCAAAATATAACTTTGGTTTTTTTCAGAACCATGTTTTGTTTTACAACCACAATTTTAGTCATCTTAGAAAGACAAAACCAGTTCAAAAGAGATCTAAATATCAACGTTTTCGATTTTTAATCGGCATCTGCGGGATTGATAGGATGAAACTAACAATCCAGAGAAAATAGTGGAGTGTCGAAATTGGGAAGACGCCCTTATTACGAAAGCACACAAAATTACGATAGGATGTTCGGCTACCAAACGACTGTCTCGGAAAGAGTAGGAATATAAATATTTCTTCACATACCTTGTATGGATGTACTCACTCCCCACCTTGGATGCTACTAATGATCCATACACCATTCGATAATGCTATTAATACAACACAATATTGTACCCATAGGTGATACTAAGATTGTGCTTAAAAGAATTAAGGCTTCAATTAAAAATTTTAGAGAACACAAGAGCTGTACGGATCTGATCAACACTTTACGAATCATTGTAGAGCAAAGCGCAGAATGGCAAAGCCCTCTTTATCTGGCATTCATCGATTTCGAAAAAGCCTTTGACTCTGTGAATAGGGACGTGATGTGGCGCATCTTGGAAAAGTATGGTATCCCTCCCAAAATCCTGGGGATTATAAAAGCTATGTATGAAGACTACGAGTGCCAGGTAGTCCATGACGGAATTCTTTCCGAGTCCATCAAGATTAGATCTGGCGTCAAGCAGGGCTGTGTTCTCTCGCCGACACTCTTTATCGTTGTCCTTGACGCAGTAATGAGGGGAATGACGGGGGGCCGGAAGTTGGGAATCCAGTGGTCACTACGTGAGCGACTGGAGGACCTGGACTTCGCGGACGACCTCTGCCTGCTAGCCCAACGGTTCAGCGATCTCCAGGCAAAGCTGTCAGCTCTTGACAATATTGCTAAGGGGGTAGGCCTGAAGATCAACACGAAGAAGACAAAAGAGATGCGAATCAAGCCACGTGTTGATGATACGTTGAAGCTGTGTGGGGATGACGTGGAGGGCGTTGACTCCTTCGTGTATCTGGGCAGCGTCATTACAGAGGATGGCGGCAGCGCGGCGGACGTCAAGCTCAGAATCAGGAAGGCCAACGGGGCCTTTGTTCAGTTGTACCCGGTCTGGAGAAACGGAAACATTTCCAAGCACACCAAAGTACGTTTTTAATACGAATGTGAAATCCGTTCTACTGTATGGATGCGAGACCTGGAAAGTAACCCAAGACATTACAAATCGGCTGCAGGTCTTCGTAAATAGGTGTCTCAGGCGTATAATGAAAATTTGGTGGCCTGAGACAATAAGGAACGAAGACCTCTGGGCAGCAACCCGCCAAGACGGAATAGCCACCGAAATTCTCCGCAGAAAATGGAGATGGATCGGGCACACCCTCAGGAAAACCGATGCCATAGAAAAAGACGCGCTGGACTGGAATCCCCAAGGTGAGCGCAGACCGGGGAGGCCCAAGCACACGTGGAGACGCTCAATCCAGAAGGAGATCAAACGTGCTGGAAGGACGTGGGGAGAAGTGAGAGGATTGGCTGCCGACCGAGATCGATGGAGGCTGTTTACAGATGCCCTATGCTCCATGAGGAGCTCAAGGAACTAAGTCAAGTAAGTAAGTCAGGTGATACTATACCTATTACCACTGTACTGACCCTGGGATACTCCACAGATCAATCGATTGAATTCAAATATCAAACTGTTCGAAGTATTTCTCAGATATGAAGTATACTAATTTTTTCCCAGGTTTCTTTACAACTACTCAAAATAATAATTTCAATTCTGAACAATATAAATTCGGACGAAAATATTGTTCTATCTGAGTGTGTTTCAAGTGTAAAACTGTCGGGTATGGATCGCGGGCTGATGGCTCTTTGATGTTGGTTAGTGAAGCATACAGGTCGATGATTCCCGGTCGCGGTCATTTGCTATTGTGGCGGCTCCGGGTTTCATAAAAGAAGACGGTTTTTAGGGAAAAAAGAGAATACCGAGCTGGTATCGACTTTTAAAAAGACCTTTTACCGTACCGGTCAAACCCTCGAAATTAATCGCGGATTTTCCGGTCATTTTCCACCGACGAAAACCTCTTGAGCATCGAGTGCGCGCAATATGGTTGGTATGCGCGGACAACAATAGATCATTATTTCGGGGGTCGTGGCCTTGAACGCGGGGATGAACCATCTTTCGGATGGATTTCCTACTGGATGAAAAGGTTTCTTAGGATCGTGTCCAGTTCGTGTCATGACTCTTCATTTTCAGTATATTCTAATCGTAAAACAAATATAATATAAATTGCTATATATTATATATATAAATATAATTTTTTAAATATAATTTATATATATAATTTATTCTAATATTTTATAATTAGATATTATATAAAAATATATTAAATAAATGAATATGTTCAATTAAAAGTGCTTAAAAGTCGTATTTGCGTTATTTGGAACCTTCATAGCTGGTTCATGCAGAAAGAGACCTTATTCCGGCAGCTGTTAGTATTTTAGATCGAACAACTAATTATTCATTAGACAAAAGCAGTTCGGTTTCTAAATATAGTAATGTCCAGTTCCTCTAGGGTAACCAGAGTTTTGCTCAGTTTTCTATGATTACTAGAGTTTTGCTCAGATCCTCAATGGTAACTAGTGGAATGCCTAGTGAAAATGTATTCGAAATAGGGTAACGGGCTCAATAGTTGGACAGTTGGTTACTTTATCCCTAATAAATAAGGATACGGTCTTTTTACCGACTGTGGATCCTTTCCCCGGCAAAATACACTATCACCACTCCATGTGGAAATTCTTAGTTGGAAATACTTTGTTCAGTTCGTTTTGAAAGTGGTAGTGTCCGGACGAATGCTGTTCGATATGATTTTGGTAAGTAAACTTGAGCATATTCATAAGGTTTTTCTGATTATTCAAAGATTTTTTTTTGTATTTCAATTACCTATTGTTCCGTAAAGTTGAGTTATTCTCCATATAGGAAGTAGACCATTATAGTAAATATTTTATATTAAGGCCGTCTAACTAATGGAACCCCAAATCTGCTGGTGGCAGGGCCAAGGACTGGTTTTTAATGGCCCTATACTTGTACATCCGTGGGTTTTTGCAGCTTTCATGAAATTCTTTTGTAATTCTAATTGTGATTTTCATTATTAGAATTCTTAGGATGATTCTTTTGTAATTGTAATTGTGATTTTCATTATTAGAATCTTCTTTTGTAAACTTTATTTCATAATAAATGTGATTGTTTCTTATTTCTCTCTGGAAGAGGTTTTTGAAAGGTTTTTACAATTAATGTTCCTTTTCCTAAGTCAACATAATTCTTTATTACATTTTAGTACTTATATTATACTGACGTAGATGTTAATGAAGATCAGTAAGGTATTTTTTTAGTTCTTAGTGAGAGCAATAAGACTGAAACAATAAAGACTGAATCACGAGAAAGTTCCAAAATCACTGTGAAATTATTTCACGATTGTCTTCACTGAATCTCATAATTTTTGGAAATAATAATGAAGCAGTAGTGAGACATCACTGTTCTTCGAATTTTATTAACAAAAATGTCAAACAAAAAAAATTTGCAATCTTGTCTTTAACGGTTTTTGTTAACTCAGACGAGCTCCCATCCAAAAACCTACTGGTATTATAGTCATGAGGTTCTGTGAAGGAAGCTCGTTCGAGTTAACAAAAACTCCTAAAGATAGAATTGGACAATCGTTATCTTTTGTTTTAGTACATTTTAATATAAGTGCACAAGAAAAGTAGTGTTCAACTGTTGGGCCACCACTGTCCAAGATTAGGAACAAGTGTCCACCTTCTGGGCCAAGTTAATTTTTGAATTTCATGAATTATTTCAAAAATCCACTCTTATGCAATCAAAGAAGCATTTATTCTATCATATAGATAAGGGGGCAAAACCAGGAAGATTTACTAAAATGATAATTTTACGGCAAGAATCTTAGCCACCTTAAGTGTCAAACTACTGGGCCCGTTACCATAACCCAACATTTCAAAGAAATGAACATTTAAAACAATATACTTCTCGAAACGGAAAAAATAATGCAAAAAGACCCTCTTTGCTTGAAACGATCCAATTGATAATATGATTGAGATTAAATTAATGAGCAGACATCTTCAGTTCAGCTCAATGGCACTGTTCGAAATTGAGAAAAATTGGGCAACTTGATCGAGAGAAATATAGTGGATTTCGTGGAAAATCACGTTCTGATCAGAACAAGAAACCAATATTATTCGCAAAGGATCAAAATTTAACTATCAAAGGAAAAAGCATAAGTCAGAGGACTTGAATTTGTCGACTAGCTGTAGGAATCAGAGTAGAGGTGCCTTGGTGATAATCTCAAACGTGTTGCGGTACATGCTGAGCAACACCAGCAAGGTGACAACACTCCTTGGTACCAAAGAAAATAATTAATCATAATTGTGAGATCAAAATGCCCTTTAACTATGGATTTGATTTTTTAAGATTAGTAAGCCCAGAAATATATTAAACACAATACCACTCTTTTCTTTGATTGGTAAACTTATCCTGAACTCCTATTTTTCTAGATTTGATCATCTTCCATGGGATTGTTGAATGGTAAGCAAATGAATTCCATTAAAATGGCATAATGACGTAGTAGTTCAACCAGCGTATTTCAAAATCACGACTTTGAGGATAGGACGTTCAGTACAATAGTCAAAATTCGACATGACTCAACCTCTATTCCGGCATCAGAGTGATGCGATGGGAAGCTCAGATTACGCTGGAACCTTGGCTCACTGTCGGGTCGACGCCTCGTAAACTCGACTAATGACATGGTGCTCGTAGGTACCTAGGTATAACTTACAGGAAGTTGCATTGTTGACCGAACTGGGAATCGATCTCAACTTCCACTTTTCCACTTCCAAATGAAAGGACTGTCGCAACGACAATATTGCTTTTGGCACTCGAGATAATTGAATAATTAAAGATTAATTGGATTGCACTGATCAGGAGCTCCTTTCTTGACTGAGTTGTACTTTGTTCCTAAAACCCTATTAGTTAGGGAAACCCTATTACGGTCAAGGAAGTGTGTATCGGACTTTAATTGTAGCCTAAAACCTTCCTAGGAACTTCGTCATCCCTATTGCAATTGGTATGTTTGTTTGAGCGCGCTAGAGTAACAATTCGTACATAATCTACTCGATGTAGTGTGAAAGATCCACATTTGCTTGGATTCCTTTCATGCAACAATACCCATAAAATAAGGCTCATTTCTTGTTGTAACATTACAAAAAAAAAAAAAAAAACTGTTGCCCCAATTTTGGAATCAACCACCAGTTTTCAAACTTTACCTGACGTTTCAAACCAAACTCTGACATCTCACGTGAAGTTCCCATGTTTAGGCTCCAACAATGGGGGCGAAGGGAACCGCACTAATGTACCTTTCAAATATCTTTAGGCTTCAACTCGAGGAAGGACGAGAGGCGATTCGGGATTTCATAGGACGTAATATAAAAATAATTGCTCCCCATGTTTATTCCAGGTATTGTGGGGAAGGGGCCTTACCCTAGCATTAACTGGACCCTTAATTTTCTAAACAAAATTACCTTTTGGGAAGGACGGGAGGGGAGGGAGGCGGGAAAGGTTTCTGTGAGTTTGGCTTTGTATGCTAACTCGATGAAATTAGAGGCAAATAATTTTCGAGATGAGAAAAGGCATGAAGGTGGAACCACCTGCCTTCCGGTTCGAATGGACTTACCGCCACATGACATTGGCGCACTACAGCACCTGCTCGGCCCGCCTATCCGTCATGTCCTCCGTAATTCAACCGCTCGCCAGTTTAGTAATCAAACTTGAATATTTCGTGAAATCGACCGCTTGTTTCCTGCAAAGAGTGCGCTGTTTGGGACATCGATCAGCAGCAAAGGACTATCCTAGTTAACCCTTAATTTCCCACTTGTTAAAAAAAAAATGTTTTTTCGGGTTTTTGATTTAAATTTAGACGTATTTTGACAAGTTTGTAGAATATTTGGGTAGTAGGTACCTATTACAATTTGTTACCTCAAGAATGATCTTTCCGAGGGCCACACTAGTGCTATCTGCATCAGCAAAATCTGTCTATAAACCCAACATTGTTGGAGTAGAAGAATAAAACTTGGAAAAATCCTTGGTGGGATGTTCGAGTCAGTTATTTCTCATAATGTACAGAATCAAGGAGAAGGAGAAGGTTCACTTCATAGAAGAATCTGTGAGGAAACTCAACTAATAGCCTAAAAGGTGAGAAATGAAGGTAGAAGTTACCTCAAAGGCCCTATTACAGTCTGTGAACTCGTTGAATTACTATATTTTTATTATTACATTCTTTTTTTTACAAAAATTTTTTTACTCCATAGTTGGAGTATCAAGACAGCCTACGGCTATGAGTTTTTGTTTTATAGAGGATAAACTGTTGCAGGTAAATTTCGGCCTTCCAAAAAGATACCTCAGGATATTTAGGGTTAACGGACCAAACCGACCTCAAATTATACTTGCAAATTATACCTAGTATCTCAACTATTGAAAATGATGGATAAACTATTACTGTAACTTATTATTCCCCCCAATTTCACACTTTTCAAATTCAGCTGTTTTTCACTAGGTCAACTTATCGGTTTTTTCCCTTGTGGGTTGTAGAATTCATTTTATTTTGCTAATTCTAAAGGGCAATTTACGTCCTAAACTACCAAATTCCTAGAGCTATTAGATTGTATGTAGAAACACAAAAGTGAATGATTTTTTTTAAAAATATTTCTCAGCCAATTTTCTTCCTATTTTAAAACATTCAACGGCTAATTTTATGTTTTCATCTGTAGGGGTGTCTATTGACATTCTTGTTGTAAAATTTTAAATACCTACGTATTAAAAGTTAGACATTTTCAAAATTTTAGATGTCAATTCTTCAAACCTTTTAGAGAATCGATAATTATTCGATAATTTCCCGCTGTTTTTAAATAATACGAAAATTGGTTGAGGAAAATTAGAAAAACGAAATAATTTACTTCGGAGTTCCCACTTTGAATCTAATAGCGCTAAGAATCTTACAACTCTGGTAATCTAGTACTAGTTAAGGACGTTAATAGCTGATGTACTTGAGAGTTGACAAAAGATAAGAATGTCACAAACAACAGAGAAATCACCCAAAAGTTGGCCGAGTTGGACGGAGAAAACTGAGTCTGAAAAATCAAAAGGGAGGGGGAAATATGGGGTCATTTGTTTTGGGACACTGATGAGCGTCCCAAACAGCATTCTCTTAGCGTGAAACACAAGTAGAAAAAATATTGAGTAAATATTATTTACCACCAGATTCTTTGTGAGGACGTTGGAGAAAATGATCTTGTTTTTCAAATTTTCCGCATCCAATTTTCGGCCAATTTCCTGAACATTTTTTTAAAAGTCCGAGCTGAAAATTTTGAGTCTATTGCAGTAGCGTTTTTTCCTTGAAATTTCGCTAAAATCATAGACCGCTGGAAAGCAATTCAGGCATGTTTATTTTCGAAGAGCGCTCACCTAAATGAGTAGAGGTACAGAGTAAAAACTTTGAAAAAAAAAAATTCGAAAAATTCTGAAACTTTGCTTTTGGTTTATTATTTTCAATAATAAGCCTTTGGAATCGAGCAAGAAAAAAAAATTTAACTCCCCCTCAAAATTCGATGTTTTACGTTTCAAGGTACGTAGAATACGAAAATCGAATAAAAAAATTTCCGTCCGTCCGCCGTACGCGGCACTTTTTTTAGCAACCCTGACCGATTTGGTTCAAATTTGGTATATGGGCTCCATTTGGGGTCTAGTTGTGCCGCGAAGCTTTTGGTTGATGTAGGTCACTTCTAAGGGGTGAAAATTAAGGGTTGAAATTTTCAAGAGTGCCCTAGCTCGAAAACTCTCGAAATAAAGGTATCGTTTTTTCACCAATTTTAAATAGTATTGAATTTTTAAAAATTTTTGAGACCACCCGGAGCTCTGTAGGACAAACCGTTCGGTCCCTACGAGTACTTGAAGGTTTTCCTTCAATAAAACAGAATCATGAGTGTGAATCGCAAAAGAGGTCTAATCTCCATTCAAATTTTATCGGACTAAAATGCGATCGCTGTTCATTTCTTCGATTTGTATACAGTTTTGCCTTCTGCGTAACCAGTAATCAAATTTCCATATGAAGCTTTCTATTTTTCCAATCGAGTGTGAAGCGTTTAGTTCTTTCTAATAAACTTGATTGTGAAGGTGTGAAGCCAGTATGGTGTGGTAGGTAGTACCTAGCTGGTAGGTAAAAAAAAAGTTGGTAGGTAAAAAAAAATGTTGGTGGGTAAAAAACGCTGAAAATCATTGCTCAAAGGCTTCTTCACTCTTCAGATCACTGATCAGCTGAGTGAGCTCCGAAGCCATTTTCAATCCTATTGAACGCAGGAAGCTGAAATTTGAGAGGGAAGGTCAAGGGAGAATACAGATGGTGGTAGGTGCTATTGATGGAGAACCAGTGGTCTATACAGAAGGGTGATCTATACAGAAAATAATAAACCTTTGAGCAATGATTTGCAGCGTTTTGACTTAATTTTTCAAAAAATGGAGGACTTGGTTTTGGACCAGGCAGATGTCAAATTTAACGTTCTTTCAACGATGTATTAAAGTTTGATGCAATGACAAAGGTCATTGAAAAATATAAAAATGGGAAAAAACTAGAAAAAGAAGAGGTTAAAAATAAGTTACTAAGAGATATTGCTTCCGAGTCTACCAAGGTAGCGGAAGCTTTGTTTTCACTTTTCAAGGACGAAAAAAAAAAGTTCTCCAAAATCAAAATTTTCACTCGCGTTTTGCGTTTTAGACCTTTCTGAACAATTTTGGTTCCGTGTCTGTCTGTCTGTGTGTCTGTGTGTCCGTGTGTCTGTGTGTCTGTGTGTCTGTCCGTCTGTCATCAATTCCTTGTAACGCGCATAACTATACGAAGTTATTGTCCGATTTCGATGAAATTTTCAGGGATTGTGCGGGTTGGTGTGTAGACGGTCCCCTATGAAAATCATCATCCTCGGACTGATACAAGCGACTGCGCATGCGCAAACGTGAATTCCTTGTAACGGCCATAACTTCCAAATTTTCCACTCGATTTCGATGAAATTTTCAGGGATGTTACAGATTAGTATCTAGATGATTCCCTATGAAAATCACCTCCTTCGGATTGATAGTAGCTACTGCGCATGCGCAAACGTGAATTTCCTTCTAACGGCCATAACTTCCACATTTTCCACTCGATTTCCATGAAATTTTCAGGGATTATGTGGATTAGGCTGTAGATGGTCCCCTATGAAAATCATCATCCTCGGACTGATAGAAGCGACTGCGCATGCGCAAACGTGAATTTCCTAATAACGTCCATGACTTCTACATTTTCCATCCGATTTCAATGAAATTTTCAGGGATGTTACAGAGTAGTGTTTAGATGGTATCCTATGAAAATCATAGAGAATTGTTTTTCATAGAGGGATTAATTCATAGAGGGATGGTCTCCTGTGAGAATCTCAAATCTTATACATGACAAGGCTTCAATAGCTCAGAGGACAGAGTCTTGATTTGTGCTCCAGGGATCGCGGGTTCGAATTCCAGCCGAGGCTAAGAATTTTTTTGATCCAATCACATACATCCACTCACTTAATTTTTCATCCGAATTTGATGAAATTTTCTAGGATTGTCCAGATTAGCGTGTAGATGGTCCCCTATGAGGGTAGTGAAAGGTACTTAGAGATTGGTGTTTTGAGATTAACTACTATTCATCGGATCATCTATACAATCGGGTTATGGACACGAGGAAGCTATGTGCCACACCCACTTGGCAGACGTTTTTTTAGTTGAAAATACCTTATAGAATCGACTTTCAAATAGTTGACAGTTTTAAGAAGGGGCTTCTGTTTATTTGTAAGTAATTAGCGTATAAGATAATTATTTCAATATAAAATTTGTTAAACAGTAAAATTGGAGTAGTAATGGATGTGAGGCTTACCAAGGAGCTGCTCCAGGAGGGAGTTGCCGGCTTGAGCCGCCTCCCGATCTCTGGAGGTGAGGATGTCCAAGACCGCCCTGGACGTCGGGTCGCGCCCTGGCTTGCTCGTGTTCTTCGCCTCCCACTTGAGGTACGTCCACTTCTTCCGGACGTCGCTCTCCGACCTGTGGATACCCTCCACAGCCGAGACGGCCTGAGCCACCTCGTGCCACGCTCGCGCCCAACCTGCACATCAACGACAATACGACAATCATCATCATCGTCAAGCAGCACCGCAAACGGTAACTTGCTATAAAAAAGGAAAAATCCATTCATGCAGCATGAATTAATGAGCGAATTTTCAAAGAAATCTTTCAGTTGAAGGTATGGTCAACAAAAGAAAAAATGGTGTCGCAATTCTTTTAAAGAGTTTTTTTTTTACACTATGCTTGTTTTTTTTTCGATTTTTAGTACACTATACCAACATACTGTATGCAAAGGGTATGCTTCGAGATGTTAGGATTCACGTTCTACTCGTCTCCATGAACTCATAGGGTACCCACACGGCTATTGTTTTTTGTTTTTTTTTCCAGTATACCATACCAACATACTGTATGCATACGGTATGCTTTGAAGATGTTAAGAGTTCATATTTATGTTCTACACGTCTTCACGAACTCTTAGAGTACCCACACGGCTATTGGTGGTATTGTTGGTGTAATATTTTCAATTTTGGAAAACTTATCCGTATCAGAAATTTTGTACTGAATCCGAATTTACCATATATATATTACTATTATTGTGAAAGTAATAGGTAACCACAAAAACCGGGAAAATCCCGTTTTTTGACTATTTTTGAAATTTGGACCTTTTAGGGTCGTCCAAAATTCCTGGCTAACGAACTCGTCCTTTGGTTTATTGTTACGAACATTCTGCCAAAACTAAAAAAAATTCTAAACAATAACTCAAGTTATCGTAAGGAGTGACACATATATATGATATATGTATATAAGTATAGATGGAGGTGGAGTAAATGACCAAGCTAGTCGTTTTAGTTGTTTTCTTTATTGTCACGACGTTTCCGTCCTGGATCAGGACCCTAATCATGTGTAGAATCTACAAAGAATGTGATAGTTGAACATGAGTTGGTGTCTACATAATTACTAGCTATACATGATATCTTGATGGTTATGTTTGAGATATAGACTCACTGTAAGTGATTAATTAATTACTTACATTAATTAATTAATTACTTATTAATTACTGTAAGTAATTTCAACATAACCATCAAGATATCATGCATGTAGCTAGTAATTATGTAGACACCCACTCATATTCAACTATCACATTCTTTGTAGATCCTACACATCATTAGGGTCCTGATCCAGGACGGAAACGTCGTGACAATACAGAAAACTACTAAAACGACTAGCTTGGTCATTTACTCCACCTCCATTTACATTGGAATAGTCAAAAACCTGCCAAAAATATATAAATATGCACATGATTTTTGGAAAAACTTCAGGGATCGTTTCAGAATCCGTTCCAAAACGGATTTCAGTTTTTAAACATATTGTTTAGTAATGCATGCATTCCAGGGGACGTCCCATTGGATAAGCATTAGGTCAATTAATACCAGTTGGTAAGCGATAAAACTGTTTCACTCGATGTAATTTATTTATTCCCCCTCACCATTATCTACCATAACATTTCTAGCGGCATGGGAGCCTCGAATCTGAAGAGCATTTTAAAATCCATGATCTACGACACCCAATATGCGAATTCGAGTTCACCCCCCCCCCCCCCCCCCAACCAGCACCAATGGTGCCAGTCTGGCACCAAAGCGGAAATACGTCGTAACATTGAACTTTCATCTATTAGTTTTAGTAGGCGGTCCGTCGAGGTTCACATCCGTATTCAAGGTGAAACACACACACACAAAAAAAAAAAAAAAACGCAATATGCGGTTTATGGTGTCTTGGCACCACGGTGGCACCACGGTGGCACCACTATTAGTTCCATGGTGGTACAGAGAATAATTCATGAAAATCCGGAGGTATAATGAGAATTTTTCCTCAATTCAAAGGTTGGGTACAATTAGTAAGCAGTAAAGGAACCGAAATATTGAAAAATCGGATATTTTGTGAATATTATTCCCCACTTGCCCCCTCCCCTTGCGAATTTTGGTACTCGGGTGAAATTATGTACAACTCGGAAGTTATTTGAGTCAAACAAAAAAAGAAACACAAAAATCGGTTGGAAATTGAGGCCTGGGCAGATTTTACGAGATTACGCCCGCAAACGCACGTTTTTCAAGCATTAACCCCCCCTTTCCCCCCTTAAAAAGCAAAATTCAAAATTCTGGCGCCGTAGTGCACAACTAGATAGTATTCCGCGTCGAACGAAAAAAGAACCAGGAAAATCGGTTGAGAACTATGGCCTGGGCAGACGACACAAGATTATGCCCGAAAACGCACGTTTTTTGAGCATTAACCCCCCCTTCCCCCCCCCCTTAAAAGGCAAAATTCGAAATTCCGGCGACGTAGTGCACAACTAGATAGTTTTCCGCGTCGAACAAAAAAAGAACCAGGAAAATCGGTTGAGTACTAAGGCCTGTGCAGACGACACAAGATTTTGTCACACACACACACACACACATACACACACACACACAGACATACACCTATGGTTTTTTTTCGCGGATTTGGATTCAGAATGGTCTAAAACGGATTACTGTGTGGTTATTTTTTTTTTCTGTTGAGTGTTGTCCAACTTCACCCCAGATCGATCGCATAAGGACGCCCAAGTCTTACTGTGGGACGTCCTAAAAAATCGAAAAATACCGTTCTAAAAATGTTGAGGCCATTGCAATAACTTCATTTTTCCTTGAAAATTCGCTAAAAGCTCCCATGTTCCGACTATTCTGCCTCGAATATCATACTACAACTACATAAACATTATTATGAATCGTGCATTACAGAAAATTGCATCTTTCATACAGGTTGTTCATGAGGGGACCGCTAAACTTCAAGAGTCATCTCTAAAACTAATTTGAGTGAATAAGTGTCCTATGAAACAAAGTTCTACACCGCGAACATCCGAATATTTCACTTTCAAGATTTTATTCGCGTTTTCAACCATAAGACAGAATGTGGCCATAACTCCCTTAATTTGAAAGCGGATTCAAATGCGATTACTCTGTTGGATAGGATGACTAATTTCCCTTCTTTCTAGTGCCTACGAAAAAATATTTTTGGGGTTCTGATGGGTGAAAAATTAAGTCGTAAAGTAATGTTCGTCAAATCGGCAGAATCCCATATTTAGGACGTCCCACAGTAAGACTTGGGCACATTTATAGGGAACCATCCAGAGTCTGAACCACACAACCCTTGGAATCCCATCGAAATTGAATGGAAACTTTGATGGTATGGTCGATACAAGCTTATTAGTTTTGCGCATACGCAACGAATACTATCAATCTTGGGGCAATTATTTTCATAGGGGACCATCTATACGCCATTCCGCACAATCCCAGAAAATTTCATCGAATTTGGGTGTAAAATATGTTATGGCTGTTACAAGGTTTCTACGTTTGCGCATGCGCGGAGGTTACTAAGGATATAGGGGACCATCTTCAAGCCAACCCGCACATCTCCGAATATTTAATCGAAATCAGACAATAACTGCTTAAGTATAGTTTTGCCCGTTACAAGGATTTCATGACAGACAGACACAAAACCAAAATTGTCCAAAGTCTAAAACGTAAAACGCAGTAGAAATTTTGATTTTGGAGAATTTTTTTCAACCACGAAAAGTGAAAACAATGCTTCCGCTTCTTTGGCAGACTTGGAAGCAATAAATTTGGTGTGCCCTGCCATTATTTTCAATAATAATAGAAGTATTTCAACCCCTCCTCAAAATTTGATGGTTTACAATTCAAGATATGAACACGAAAATCGAATAACAAATTTTACGTTCGCTACACTTTCCCTAGCTCCATTCGACGTCTCTTTCTGCCGCGAAGCTTTTCCCCTGGGCAGGTAATCAGAAACTCGGAGCGACCCAAGTCGCAATTTTGCCAATTTTGTTCGCTGGGATATTTGATTACGGAGTTAAAAATCGATTTAATGCTGATTATTGTTCTCTGTTAGTGTACAAAGATCGTGATACCTTTTGTTCCTCTGTCAGATCAATAGAAAATGTTATTGATCAAATTGAAGTTAAAATTTCGAAAAAGTGGATATTTTGTAAATTTCCTTTTAGGTTCACATTTTGGGTCGATATTTTCAAAACACCCTAGCTCAAAAACTTTTGATATAGAATTTTTTTTTAATCAATTAAAAATAGTACTGAATTTTTCGGATCGAATGAGACCAACAGAGCTCTGTAGAACCAACCGTTCGGTCCCTATGAAGTCTATAAAGTTGAGACGAATGATGAAGCAGAAACACGTGCGTAAATCGCTTTTTTTTCTCTTTTAATAATGACGCATTCAACTGTTGATCATGGGCGTAAATACAAGTTACAGTGTGGGTAAGGAAAACAAAGAGTTCATAATAAATTTCGTAGTACAGTGACAATTTTTTTAAGATTTGGAATGTTTTTTGAAAATAAGTGGTGTTGTTTCCCAAAATCTTCATCTCTCTCGGAATCTCAATGGACGGGACCGTGAACGCTGGACACTGTACATGCATGTAAATCGCAAACGAAAGTTCACTAACTGAAATAGGCCAAATCGCCGTTCAAAATTCAGCTGATAAAATGCGTCATTCAGTTGTGCTTCCTTAGCAATTAGGAACCGTAAATGTTGTTAGATATGAATATGTAGGAACCCACATATCCCGCGTTACGATATTTTACTGTTGGGTACTTTCTTACAAAATGAAGTTGATAGTGAACCTTGCGTGATGACATGGTTGGTAGGTACTTATAGTGGAAAACCCGTGTTCTTTGCAGGCGGGTGATCTATACAGAAAAATAATAGACTGCTACGTAATAATTTGCAGCATTTTTGTCAAAGGTGTCGCACCTCAAGAATAGTAACGAGGATGTCCAAAAAAGCGGTTCTCGAGATATCCCTTGAAGGCCCATAATATGTGGCATCGAGCTCTACCAGAATGTAGCATCGTTAAATTTTTAATATCAGTAGTTAACACTTGCTAACGGTAGTTCAGCGCCTCTACCAGGGAGGAGCCCACTCATCGCACTCATGATGATACAGAGCCTCTGTGTACCGTTCAAATTTGTATTGCAACTCCGGAAATCATTCTTCAAATCATCAACCAACTACTAAACAAAGTCACTACTTTTCAAAGTTATCAACCAATTACTACAAAGCAAACTTTTATTTACCCCCCCCCCCCAACAATAGTAATTTGATGGTTTTTGGTTGTATTTCAAGGTATGTAGGATCCAAAAATCCAATAAACATTTTTCCGTCTGTCCTTGTTCCTTAGTTACCTACCATGGACCGATTTTGATTAAATTTGGTATATCGGCTCCATTTGAATTCTCGTTGTGCCGCGATGCTTTTGGATAGTGTAATTCACACCGAAGGGGTGAAAAACAGGGGTTAAGGTTTTTAAAACGCCGAAGATCAAAAACGTTCGGTACGAATGTGTTGGATTTTCATCATTTCAACGTATTGAGATTTTAACATATTTTATCATTAACAAATGACATTGTTTAAGTATTGAATTTTTAGGATTGAATGAGACCGCCCAGAGCTCTATAGGTCCAACCACTTTCCCTGCAAGGACTTGATATGAATGAGACAAATCACGCGTCTTTAGGTCTTAAAATGATGGAATACATAGAAAACTTGCAGTCAAAAATGTTCGGTAAGGGTTCGACAAGTTTTCTAATTTGGTAACATAACAAATATTATTATTATTATTACTTTTTTTAAGGAACGATTTCACAACCAACATTGGAACTCAAAATAGCACATTCGATTTCCCAAACGTTGTGATTCTTGACTTGTTACATACTTGACTTGTTCCTATCTTAAGGATACCCTGTCCTATCCCTATCCTATCCCTGTCCCTATCCTATCCCTCTCAAGGATATCCTATCCTTAAGAATATCCTATCCTTATGGATATCCTATGTTAAGACTTGACTTGTTCCTATCTTAAGGCTGGGGCCACCCCTGACTCTGGACTCTGACGAAAATATAACACGTAGGGTCGGAAAGGAAATGGGCAGTATGACCATTGGGCGAATTTTCGAGTAGACCATTTAACAAATTTTGACTTAGGGATGTCTCTCCCATAATTTGAATCGGTACGGAAATGATGTCGAGTGGGGGGGGGGGGGTCATGGGGTAGACCTAGCTACTATTTGGTATACTATGTAGGTACCAACTTACTTTCTAGGACTTCCAAACAACAAAACAACCGTTCTACTAGAGCCAAATATTCTTATGGTGTTTTTATTTTATTAATTTATTTTTTAGGCAAATGAGATTTGGACAGGTACACTGAGATACGAAGAGGATGTTAGGAATTATATTTTTCGGGATTCATATCCTTGTCACATTTTGTCGATGATTCTTCCGCTAAAGTTCTATTGTCAGCTCATTCTCGAAAAGGGTCTTTTCTTCTAACCCCAATTACTGTCCAACTCCAATGGCTCGTCGTTCAATTCGAATTGAATTAACCAAAAGCCTAACTATATTCTTCGGTGATATCAACAATAATTGTTTAAAATTGACGAAACTTTGGTCTCAGAGGTAGATAATAATTATTATTATCTACCTCTGAGACCAAAGTTTCGTCAATTTTAAATTGTAATAGGTACATCAAGTTCGTGCACGTAAAACTTGAAATTTTCGTTTAAAAATGTGTTTTATTGAGCGACGATGGCTCTCTCCCTAACTGCACTTTTAACACATGATTAATTTACCTAATTTTTACTTAGTATTTACCAAAATGATAAAAATCGTAAAACTATAAATTAAGTGAAAATAGTGATTCAAAAGTCGTTTATACCTATATTATTACCTATTCCACCAGCGACGCCGAAAAGTACGGTGTTTTTCCTGTCAGCCACGGCTTTGAGGAGGGCTTCGACTTCTCTGGAGGTGAAATTGGTTTTTCTCTGCTTCATCGTGCCGCCGCTCGATGCTTGGGCTCCTGCAGTGGTCTGCCACATCATCTTGTTGAACATCTCGCTGTTCGAAGCGGCCGCCATCTGGAGGAAGGCCAGATCTGGCACGCACTCCATGGCTGAAAGAAAACCGAGAACGTCAAGGGCTGAAGAACCAGAAGATAAGATAAGAAGTCCAATAGATAAGGTCATAAGACATTTCAAGCTGATGACGAACGATTTACATATAACAGCATTCTGGAATATCTAAAACATTTCAAAATTGAGGTTCAAAGGGTTTTTGACTCAATTTTTCGCGCCCTACCCTTTGATGAAGTTGGTTTCTCGTTTTGTTGTGGGTTGTTCAGCATTGCACTCTTTTGCATATTGCAATCACCTGTCAGCATCACACGTCTACGCGGTCATAATTGAGTAATTACCCAATCAGAGAAGTGAAACAAGTGTCTTACCAATATTACCTATTATTTTCGTATTTTAACTTTGTTTCTTCAGTGAAATTATTCATAAATCACTTTCTAGGGTATCGATGTTTACTTAAAGCAATAGAAATTGTGAACAAACAATTTAATAACAACACAATTTATAGCAACAATAACAAAAAAAAAATTATTTGAAACATCGGCATCCGAAATCTGAGATGTACATGTGCGATGCGTTAGATGTTTTTGGCGGTTCCTTGCACTAACTACCTACTCCCACAAAAACCCCTTTTTGATGAATGTGGTCTCTTTTCGTAATACTTTCTGCATGCATATTTTAATTTTGCTCCCGAGTCTACCAAGGTAGCTTTGCGCACTCTGCGATGGACACATATCAGCAGTGAAAAATGTAGGGTAGGTGCCTACTGGATATGGACCCACTTGAGGCGTTAAAGGTTAACCACCGTACGAAACAGAAACGAGAAAAATGTAAGAATCCAGATTCAGAAACTAAGATTTCGTGGCGAGTTTCAGCTAGAGAGCTCACTATTGGTATTTCTTCATTCTCCAAAATGACACTCGGTTGATGATTCACCAGGAAGTGTGGCGAGTCGAGTTCCGTTGCGTGGGACGCATTGAAGGGTGATGGTTTGAAGTTGGCGTCCCGACGCGACGGCTGACCCAAATTTGGCTCCCTCTCAACCTTTCAACAATTCGTCGATGGGAACCACTAATGTAAACGAGTAGCTTAGGCATTTTTTGAATTACTCAACGCTCAACCTGAATTTGAATTCCTTTTGCTCAGCGATTCTTTCAATTGAACTACCTTATCACTACTACAACTACAACTACGTTTTCCTTTTTATTTTAAGGAAGTTTGGCCCCCAAAATCGATCTCACATTTTAAAATTAAACGATTATTATCATAAATTGGCACGACACCCCGAATAATACGAATTCCAACTCTATTAAAAAAACCTAAAAAATAAGCGAAACAACTATTTTTATTATTTGGTAATTTTTCATGCATTTTTTAAACGTTTATATGATGTTATTTTCGAAATTTTCCGCAAAAAGAAATTACAAAGTGAATTAAACTGAACACTACTAGACATTATGCTGTGTCAAATGAGGCGAACTGCAGGGTCTTTGCTTTAGCAAGGTATTGGATGAACTTTCGTAACCCGTAGCAACAAATCTCCTGGACTAAAGACTATTTTGCATATTTTCACTTTTGGGTGATTTGCTATTGAAGACTACTTACTGAACTCACATTACTCAAATCTTTTTGCTTCCGAGTCTACCAAGGTAGCGGAAGCTTTGTTTTCACTGTGATGACATTTTCAGGGATTACGCGAATTAGGTTGTAGATGGTCCCCAATTAAAAATCAAGGCCTTAAAATTTACAGAAGCATCTGCGCATGCGCAAACGTAAAATCCTTGTAACAGCTATAACACCTACATTTTTCATCCGAATTTGATGAAATTTTCTAGGATTGTCCAGATTATCGTGTAGATGGTCCCCTATGAGGGTAGTGGAAGGTACTTAGAGATTGATGTTTCGAGATTAACTACCATGCATCGGATCATCTATATAATCGGGTTATGGATACGAGGAAGCTATGTGCCATACCCACATGGGAGACTTTTTTTTAAGCTGAAGTAGTCCTAGATAGGAGTAGGTACTCAGGCAAAATTCGAATATACGAAATCGGGAATTTGAAGATTAAGTTAGTTCTAGATAGGTTTCACTCCACTCCGATTCCATCTCAATCGCATTGGGGTAAGCCAGAATACAACCCTCTGCAGGTTGCGTGGAGAGGCTGAAGAAAAAGCCTCCCACATAATATTCGATTGCGAAATGCTATCAAATCGCAAGTTTAACTTCCTCGGGTCACCCATACCCACGGAGGCTTTTCCCAGCACAAATCTAGCCAAACCGCTACTGGCCCTCACCAAAGGGCTAGGAATCTTTGACTAGAAACACAATCCGCGGATATATTAAAAAAAAAAAAAAAAGTTCCAGACAATACTGATTTCTTCTATTAGAAACTTTCATCTATCAAGTTTTCAAATTCAACCAAGTGTTACTTTGACTCACCCTGCCAAGTGTTGGGGGATTTTTCATATAGTTGATTTTCATGAAACCCGGCTTAGTATAGACTAGTCGATTAACCGTGCGTTGCAAGGAGTCACATCCCTTCAAATGCTCAGGTGGATGGTCCGGGTACATATGGAGTCTCCGAAAATGATTGTATGATTGACAACTGGTCAATGTTGCTAAGGATAGCCACGTTTGCGTTAAAAGAAGTGGTCGGACATCTACTATGTCATGTTATTCTGGCCGTCTATTTGCGCCTACAAGCACGAAAGCAAACAAACACACTGAAATTAATCAGATTTCTTTGGAATTCTAGTTTGGATTATTTAAAACATACCATAAAAGGCTGTGGTTGACTGTATTGTTGATAGATGGTGTCCACAGTTAACACTACACAAGATACATGTAATTACAGGTAATTACCACATAGAATATGAAAATTGACGGCGGCACGCACTGGTATTCACTACTACCGGTGACGTAGTTCACCGGACTGGATTAAACTACCGCAATATAATTCGATGGGTCCGCGGAGGACGTCCTCCAGGGGTCGGCTTCTAGGAAACGACTGCTCAGACGCCCTTCGCGCCAGAGCGACGGTGATTCACGGGCCGCGAGACGAGCATTGAGTCATCGGTACAGGCGGCCTCACGGGGTTTTTGATTGAAGGGAGCGGACAATCAAGCGGCCGTACAGAAAAAATTGAGTCGTACGACAGACGAGGAAACTTCAAAGTGGTCAAGTGACCTGAGTCATGTTCTAAGCTTCTTTTTCTCCGAATCATGTAACCCCCCCCCCCCCTATCAGTGGCTCATGGCTTTTAGACCAATCTATACCTATTATGCCACCTTGTGGACACAAGGTCAAGTCACAGCGTTTTAAGTATAGATTAGTCCAAAAGCAAAAAACCAATGATTGGGTGGGGGGGGGAGATTTTTGCTTCTTCTTCGTTGTTGATTGGAAAGCTTAGTATAGAAAGCAGGTAAAATAGTAAGCCAAGTGGGTGTGGCACATAGCTTCCTCCTATCCATAACCCGATTGCATTGATGATCCGATGCATAGTAATCTCAAAACATCAATCTTTACTACCCACAGGGGACTCTACACGTCAACCCGCACAGTCCCTGAAATTCCATCGAAATTGGGTGAGAATTGTAGGAGACATAGCTGTGGCAAGGATTTCATGAGACACACAGACATTTTTCGCGGAACAAACATTTTTCAAAAAGGTCTGAAACGTAACACGCGAGTGGAAATTTTGATTTTGGAGAATTTTTTTTTTCCAACCTTGAAAATTGAAAACAAAGCTTCCGCTACCTTGGTAGACTTGGAAGCAATTAATCTGGCATTCGGATTTATCTATCAGCGTATGATTTATTCATTATCCTGGGCACAATATTACACCAAAAAATGGTACGATTTTGTTGAAAATGTTCGGTTTGTGCGGGTTAGCCCACAACATAGGAACCCTGCGAACTTAATCGCATCCAGACGAATAGTGGGATCCATGCGTAGAACTCAAAACCCGGATTTGCTGATTTTGTTGGGCAGTTTTAGGGAGACCTCACAATGGACTTTTATCACGGACTCACTCGTTGAGCACAAGTGAGAAACATCGGCAACAAATTTTGAACTATGATGATTCTTACAAATTCAGAAAACCAACACGACTGTGCAGCTCGCCGGTTTCTAAAGGAAATCACTGGTTCTGCTTTATAATATTGCGTTATGATTTTTCAAACAATGCAACTTTATAAGTCCTCTTTCATTCCATATGATTAAAATAATTTAAATCTCTTGACGATGTATTGTATACTTGGACAAACGATGCAAACGTATGCAAAAAACAGTTGCAAATTATTATACAATGGTTTATTATTTTATTGAATAACATCCGCACAGAACGGAGTGTTTTCAATAACACTAGTACTTATTAGTTAGGTTCTATTAATTCCAACTAGTTAATAATTACTACTGCTAGCTACTATTAATACTACTGATCCGAGAGTTGTGGTGTCTACATTACGAAATTTGGTTCATGGTTGCTTAGAAGTACAATTGAGTGCAACACGAAACTCTATTAAATAGAGTCTACCAAATTTTGATAGAACAATTATTGGATTTGATCAGCTGAAATTATGAAAAACAATTAGAAATGGAAAAAAAAGAAAAAAAATTGGGCAAAAAAATTGGGGAAAAATCCGAAATTGGAAAACAAAATCCGAAATGTGAAATTGGATGATTGTTGAATGAATCCAATTATCCAATTTCAGATTTCGGATTTTTTTTTTTCAATTTCGGATTTTTTCCCCAATTTTTGGGATTCACACCTCCCCCAACTGCTCAACCTGTATATGCCCTCTGACTGTAACCCACTTGCTGACTGAATGCCAAATTTTCAACGACCTCCCACCCGAAACTTCGAGGAATATAGAAGAGCTCCTGGGTAACAATTCAGCTTGGTTGGATGTTGTCTTCGATAAATTGATAACTTTGTCACTATTGTACAAACTGTAAAAGCTTTTTTTCTTCTCACTTTCTCGATTATTAATCACTAATTTGTTGTCACCATTTAATTTGGCGCTCATGACCACTTGAAGGTTGCATGTGCCTTAATAAAGAAAAAAAAAGGATTCACACTCGTGTTTCTGATTTATTGGAAGTCCAAACCTTGAGTCCTCATAGGAAGCGAACAGTTATTCCCATAGAGCTCTGGGTCCCTTTCAAATATTCAATTCAATTTTAAATGAATGAAAAACAATAATTTCATATTGAGAGTTTTTCGAGCGAGGGAAAACATTGAAAAGTAGCCATTATAGAGAAATGGGGCCATTATAACGCAACTGTAGATTGTTGACAATAGTTAACCACAGTTGTTTACCGGTATGTAACTGCCCGTTGAGTTTATTGGTATAGTGTTAATTTTTTGTGTGTTAACAATTTTTTATGCTCCCTGGCGGGAATACATACCTTTATCCATTAAAAATGTATCATTTCAAACAATATTTTATTAGCAATGTTGTAGGAAATTATTATGGCAATGTCGATATTATATTTATATATAATGCACTTGGTTGTGATCACTGTTCTACTGAACTATAATTTATTTAATTAAGTTAGAGAAATTTCTCATAAATAAAGAGAAAAAGGTTTTTGATAATTCGAAGACTTTTACTCCTGCATCAACAAATGACAGACTTCTCCAGCAGTCAGAGAGGGCACACCGGTGGGTCCTGCGATCAAATCGACCTCCAGGTCTCAATCGATTGATCAGTGATTGATGATGGATGATTATTACCACTCGCAATGATACAGGTTCCAAGACTCCCAAGCAGTCGATGCATTTTCCAAAAGCAATTTCTCTCATTTTGACGAAGATTTTAAATCGAAATATCAAAGACCTTTTCCTCTTTATTTATGTGAAATTTCCCTCCCTTAATTCAATTTTTATGTATAATATATATTTAATACATAGTATAAGGTATATTTTCAATACTTGATTTCAATGATCCACTTTGATGTATAGAATCTGAACGGCTCAACTGACAGAAATCTATCACATGCCGTTGGAATCATCACTCGAAATTATATTCTTTACAAGTACCATCACGTTTGGACGTAAAAAGTAGTGAAATTTTCGGAATACCCTCTAATGGCGAACGTATTTGCTGTACGAAAGACATCAGGGAATGTCGATTTCACGATGACGCAGTGAAGCTTATGCTCTTGCCACGGACTGTGCCTTCATTTTGCGATGAACTAAATTGAAATCGTTGTACCTATTTGAACGATAAGTTCAACAACAAAACAGTAAGGTAATACGATACAAATTAGGACGATCGCAGAACATGGCGACGAGTCTGGGGAGGGGTTGACTCCACAAAGCTCGAATGTATCGCAGTCAGCCATTTCTCGAAGCCGCCATTATTTTTCTCATTGTGTTGAATGTTTTCTTGTTAAACAAAAGCGAACGCGAGACGTTACCAACAACAAAACCAACGGTCGCGCATTTTCCGTGCCCAAACTCGACATTGAAACGGTTCGTATTGAGATCACGGTCCCACCCCTTCCAAGGAATTAGTTCCAGGTTGATGGGATCCTTCACAGATCGACATATTGCAACTCGGATGAAACCATTCAGGATGTGACCTCGGACGGACCTCGCAATAGGAGTAGTTTATCCGTGGAAATGATGCGTAACCAAATTTTTGACAGTAAATACGGCCAAGCGGGAAGCCAAGGTAACGAGGGAAAAGGAGAGCTACGGGTGACCTTGTGTAGTTTCATCAATTGGCAGAAACTATAGTTTCCACGATTTTCATTCAAAGATAACATTTAACCCTGGATTGACAACGTGGGGGGGGGGGATACCCCAGTCTTCCTTGTTCCCCGATTTTTCCGACTTGTGTGAATACATACCCTTTTTCTTTCTTTCTAAATAAGTTCCCTTATATTGTCCCTAAACTTGCAAACAAGCTAAGTTCTTAACGAATCGCCGCATAAGAAGGTTGTAAAGAGTGGCTGGGGAATTTTTCACCCCACTATGTAGATAAAGCCTAACTTTTTCGAGGTACGACATTCATCTTCGCGGTGTCTGATCGCCCCATATTTTCTAGGTGAAAAATGGCTGATGTCTAAGAAAGACAGGAGAAAGATGCTTCTGATTCCTAAAAACACGTGGACGATTTTTTCCCTTAAGATACGTCATACGAAATTTATCAGTTTCTAGCAACGCATTACTCGAAGATCAACCACTTGTTGTGATTATGTACACGAATAATACATAAATATTGCAGTTTGCAAATCAAAGGATGCTCTGTCAATCTAATCCTTTAAAAAGGATTTTATTCTAACAGTATGAAGATTTAGTCGTTTTTACACAGTTAATAATTGTGTGCATTCTGTTGAAATTTGGGGTTTGGGTTTTTCATGGTTTTAAGAGTTTAAATAAAATATTTCTTGACAATTCTTGTTTTTGGCTTCAAATTTTCATTGTTAAACTCCTTTATCAACAGTTTTGCAAAAAAATATCCAGCAAAAAAGGTCAACATTAGTTTTTACGGGTAGTTAGTACAGAATCTACGGAGTAAAAACAACTGCACTGTGTAGTTACCGTTGGTGTGAATATCCAAGTCAATCTTGAGTTAAATTTGGTTGAGTTTTTGGCAGGAGGAGTTGTGTGGGATGCCCCGTGGAAAATCTCTGGTGATAATGTGGTTTCCCAGTTTTCAACCAAATGATGGAGATTCCGATTGATCGGGAATCGCCACAAGTTATTGGAAAGCAATTTGCAGCTTACAGTACAGAATCTTCTAATAAAGGCAAAAACCCTTTATCATAGATTTCCGATAGATTTGATGAATATCGAGACACATTCTATTGGATACTGTATTGGTGGGGAAACTTATCATGATGACCAATATCCTTCTCCAAAAAATTTGTCAAATAGTCTTAGGTCGTTCTTTGAAGTCATGAGAGACTACCGTTAGAACTAAGTTCACCTACTCTGTTCATCCTCTCATTCAAAAATCAAAATTTAGCTGACTTGAAGAATTTTAAGACTGTGGAGGTCAGCCTGTTCGAGTGATTCTCAAAAAATAGATGGCGTTGGTGGCAGGTCAAATGTTTCAAGCAATTTCCTCTGAACGCAACATCTATTTAATTATTTTTTTTTTCAATCTGAAAACGCAAATGTGCTCAGAATTTAAATGTAAAAAAAGCTGTACCTAATCGTAGTTTTTTGAGATTATACTTCAATTATAAAGTTTCTGTATCTTTTTATTAATAATGCGAGGTAAATCCCTTTTCAGCTCAAAATTCTATATCACACTTCAAGGATAAGACTGTAATTTTAATTTTTTTAAATTATTATTACCTATTTTTTTGCTGGCGCCCTAATATTTTGAAGGTATTTTACCACCCTATCCACCGATAATGAACGTGAAAAAAAAAAAAAAAAAAAACTTCAGTGCTCCGCATTCCGCGCTCCAGATTGGGTCTATAACCCTGACGGCTACAAGTGGAAAACATGCCCACCAATCTTCCTAAACCGAATTTAGCTCACCCAGCAGATCAGGGAGAAGAATAGTTTTTCATTCGAACTCTGGACTCACAGAGAGGCTGCCTGTGAAATGTCAGCTTCGTTTCAAAGAGCGAATAGTTCGCATTCGAATTCTGTAGTTTCAGAGAGGCACCCTCTGAAATTTCGTAACAGCCCTGCGTTCAACGCTCATGTAACGTTTTTTTAAAATTGCGAGCTTTCCAATGAGTGGTGAACGATTTTTGTGGGGTGGAAAATGAGGAAGTTAGTTTTACCTAGGAACGATTGGTTGTATGTGAAAATCATCAGAAATTTCCGCGTAACGCTCCCCTCATAACGCTCCCCGCGTAACGATTTTTCATTTATGTGCCATAGTAAAGACATAAAATGTCAAAAACTAAATTTAAATTGGAATTTTACTATTTGTCTAACAAAAAACAACACAAACGGTGGATACAGCTTTCGTACAAGTACGCAACCACGAGAGACATTTTATGTCTTATGTTTAATAAATTGAGAACTTTCCAATGAGTGGCGAACGATTTTTGTGGGGTGGAAAATGAGGAATTTAGTTTTCCCTAGGAACGATTGGTTGTACGTGAAAATCATCAGAAATTTCAGCGTAACGCTCCCCTCATAACGCTCCCCGCG
Source organism: Apolygus lucorum (assembly GCA_009739505.2). Taxonomy (NCBI): domain Eukaryota; kingdom Metazoa; phylum Arthropoda; class Insecta; order Hemiptera; family Miridae; genus Apolygus; species Apolygus lucorum. The sequence goes on from CM019181.2 coordinate 24,166,162, forward strand.
TAACGATCCCCGCGTGACGATTTTTCATTTATGTGCCATAGTAAAGACATAAAATGTCAAAAATAGTTAGTCCAAGGCTAAAGCATGTTCCATTTCAAAAATCCTGAGCCAAAATCTGGCGAGATTTATGTAGCGAAAATGTAACTACCGGACATACTTGAATCATTGCCTAAACTGTCATGCCATTTGAGTCATGGTATTATCATTACCATGACATTCAAACCAACCCTAATAAAATAAAGTCATTATGGGGGATCGTTGTTGAAAAAAAACTTATCTCGATTGGGTGAATGGAAAAAAGTTCTAGCGACTGAGAAAATAGCGGTCTACCCATTGTGAAGACCCATGTAACTCACATTCCCGCTTTTAACATAAATTGGGTAAGGGCATGGAATCCAAAACGTCGTTAGTTTCTCTCTGTGGGTTATCGAACATAGTAAGCGATAAGTATTCAGTTTAGACTCCCTTATCTGTTGGTATTTCCGTTTTTCGTGTCTTGAAATCTTTGCAAAAAATGACGATAGTCAAATACGTATCAAAAGGGAAAAAAACTGTCACAGACCGGACCGGACGGACGAAATCCTGTTTCCGATGATGAAACGTCATCTACTAGAAATACGAATTCCCGGATGTGTCAAATAATCTAAATCACATCAGTGGAGGTCCCTTAGTACGAAGTAATTATTATGGAAGTGACTCACAGTACTTATCGCTCTAAATTAACTGGAATCCTAGGATACTGGTTCGTCTATGCTTCAAAGGTTTCCTTTCTGAGAAAAGAGCAGAGAAGAGCAGAGACGATTTTTCAGCTTCATAAACGTGCATATGAACATGGATGTAAGTATTTTTGAGTCACGGGGAGGTTCAGTATTAAGGATGGACTCCAGCTGTTTTAATCATGGTTCAGCCGTTTGGGCGTGAATCATTGGTTTAGCCTTAGTTCATTGGTTTTGCAGTGCTCATGCCATTCAATCCTCCACCTCTTCCTTGAACAAATCGCTAGATTTTTGAGAATTCCAAACACCAAATGTTTGAACACTTTTCATAATATGAAACAATATGAAAAAGACATATTATGTCTTTTCCAGTACCAATCTGCCTGATTCTTTTTGAAATGTGATCTGCCTAGTATGAAAGGTGGTTCCGTTTCAAACGAATTTCATTTTGCTGAGTTCAAAGTGTCAAAATGAGTGAAAGCAGTTGTTGAAAAAGGTGTTCGCTGATTCTAGGAATAATGGTCCGCATTCACTTAACTTCCCTAGTAACTTTCGACTGAGTCGTTGACGGACCATTTGTGAATAATATTCAAATTATTCAGCTATATGAGCTTTAATAGTACATAAATGTAGTTGTTAGCTTAAACGAAATGCTCTATGAGGGGGTTCTTAACAAAGGGGAACATTTTTGTGGATTATTCGCTCGCAACCAGTGAAAGCATCATCAAACTTGATTGTGTTCATGCAAGTTCAAGTAAGTTTCTCTACTAAATATGAGGGAAATATACAGCTTCCTCGTCAACCATAACATGGTTTGGGATGTGATCTAATTGGAGGATCATCAGGCACCCTAACAATTATGAGGAAAATTCATCATTAGGTAATGAGAGAGTGGTCTACCACATACAACTATTGATATCATAACTGATGATACACAAGTATATTTTTGTGCCTGCAAAGGGGCACTGTGGCGACTTCAATGCATACCAACCAACAAAATGAGTGAATACATTGTAATTATTATTTGAATTATCATTATTTTAATTAATGATTAGACAGTGAGATGGAGAGTTAGAATGAATGAGACAAAGTCAGTGCATATTGATTTCACGAATAAAAGGATCAACTATGTGCCAGTCTTCCTCGATAACAAGATGACACCGTACGCCAATGAAGCGAAATATCTTGGAATGACGCTGGATGCCAAACTAAGGTGAAAGTCCCAAGTCAAGAAGAAAAAAGCTGAGCTTTTGATTAAATTCAAGAAAATGTACTCGCTGATGGCCGACGGTCAAAATTGTCTGTCCACAATAAGCTCATACTATACAAGCAAGTCCTAAAGCCTGTCTGGACTTACGGTGCACAACTGTGGGGGTGCACGGCCCAGAAAAATTGAGACATAATTCAGCGCTTCCAGAATAATGTACTGCGATGCTGCCTTGATGCATACAGATACTTTAGAAATGACAGACTTCACTACAAGCTGAAGATTTGAATCTGTTGATGAGGTCATTGCAGTTTCCCAACACAGATGATCTGCTTAGAAGACTTGAGAGAACCAAGCCACACGATCTAATCTACTTAGTGTGATCATCATGAAGTGCAAATTTCAGGACAATACAAAGTGAAGTTTCTTACTTTTCCTTACTTACACTAAGTATCAGAAAAATGTTGCTTATAGGTTGTAACTTGGTGCAATCAAACAAGTCGAAAAAAATATTTAATTGTGTTAATTATAATTGATGTTATTGTAAGCGATCATTGTTACTGAATATCCCAGTGGTCAGAGAAACTAAGTGCAAAACAAGTGGGTGTGGCACATAGCTTCCTCGTATCCATAACCCGATTATATAGATGATCCGATGCATAGTAGTTAATCTCAAAACACCAATCTCTAAGTACCTTTCACTACCCTCATAGGGGACTATCTACACGCTAATCTGGACAATCCTAGAAAATTTCATCAAATTCGGACGAAAAATGTAAGTGCGGAAGTGATTGGATCTAAAAATTTTTAGCATGACTAGAAATCGAACCTGGGACTCCTGATTGGGAATCCAGAGCATTGCTGACTGAGCTATCAAGGGGATGGCTAAAAGGGGTTTGAGATCCTTACCTCACACGCCACTGTTACGGCTGTTACAAGGATTTTACGTTTGCGCATGCGCAGAGGCTACTGTAAATTTTAAGGCCTTGATTTTCATTCTGGACCATCTACAACCTAATCCGCGTAATCCCTGAAAATGTCATCGAAATCGGGTAGAAATTGTGGAAGTTACGTCTGTTACAAGCAATTCACGTTCGCGCATGCGCATCGGCTACTATCAATCCGGGGGTGATGATTTTCATAGGGGACCATCTAAACTCAAATTTGTAACATCCCTGAAAATTTCATTGAAATCGGATGGAAAATGTGTAAGTTACGGCCGTTACAAGGAAATTCATTTTTGCGCATGCGCAGTCGCTTCTATCAGTCCGAGGATGATGATTTTCATAGGGGACCGTCTACACACTAACCCGCACAATCCCTGAGAATTTCATTGAAATCGAATGAAAAATGTAGAAGTTATGGCCGTTACAAGGAATTCACGTTTGCGCATGCGCAGTCGCTTCTATCAGTCCGAGGATGATGATTTTCATAGGGAACCGTCTACACACCAACCCGCACAATCCCTGAAAATTTCATCGAAATCGGATGAAAAATGTAGAAGTTATGGCCGTTACAAGGAATTCACGTTTGCGCATGCGCAGTCGCTTCTATCAGTCCGAGGATGATGATTTTCATAGGGGACCGTCTACACACCAACCCGCACAATCCCTGAAAATTTCATCGAAATCGGACAATAACTTCGTATAGTTATGCGCGTTACAAGGAATTCATGACAGACACACAGACACACAGACACACGGACACACAGACACACAGACACGGAACCAAAATTGTTCAGAAAGGTCTAAAACGCAAAACGCGAGTGAAAATTTTGATTTTGGAGAACTTTTTTTTTTCGTCCTTGAAAAGTGAAAACAAAGCTTCCGCTACCTTGGTAGACTCGGAAGCAAAAATCTATTATTCTCTTTTATTGCAGTTTCGTGTTCTCCTGGGCAAGAATCATCATCTGGGTTGAAAGGAAATAAGTTCTCGCATTGGCATCTCAGATATTCGTCTCCGCCGCCGATATTTCAGGAAAAAGGAACTACCTAAGTGAGGAGTTAGTGCCCTTCACTTCACTTATGCACTTAGTTCCTTTCACCACTAGTATAAATTCAAATGATTATTTTCTCCTTTTTAGTGGTATTTCATCATTAGTTTTGAGATTGGTCATTTAAAAAAAAAAAAAAGGTTCTTATATTTTATGTAGGTATATAGGTATTACCTATTTTATATTTTATTTTTATTTTTAGGGGTTCTTAATTTAGTTAGTTTCGGACAAATTTCAAACATTAGGTACCCTCCAGCCATGAAAACAAATCATCGTTCTTGATTAGGACGGCAGTACTACGAGTAAATCGTGGTTCGTTCCCTAAATTAGATATTCCCTGTGCTTCTCTTCAAAATTCGCATTTTTTCAACAAGGATTTTAGATTTTTGATCCACAACTAGTCTTCTGAGGTCGCAGTCTACCTGCCGTTGAACAAAAAATGAAAAAGTAGGTCGGATCCCCATCGTATACAAACCCTATTTTTTTACCAGTCTTATTTCCACTCGCATCATCCAACACTTATTTGACCCCGTCACGGAACATTTGACGGGGGCTCAGAGGTACAAAAACACCAGAGAATGCGCTAACGACAAAAAAATCGGTCTCCATACTTGAAAGAAATCTTGTAAGATGTTTTTTGGATCGTCAAAACGAATTCGAGACTTGGAAATTATAATGATAGCGCTGGGAGCCCTCCAGGGTTCTTTTGTCCCTGAAGGCCCCAATACACCGTCCTAACTAGTTACTCTGCATTCGACTTTGTAGTTGATGAAATTCGGATTACGAGGGGCTTCAAACTTTTCTTCACGACGGAGATATTTTGTTAGACCTACCTATTTCAAATCACCGCTAACTTCCTTTTCACTCGCCTTAGGTTCTACCAAGATCCTGATAGTGCTGGATGTTTCAACGATACTATGAACTAATCTAACTGCTGATGTCTTTTCGTGTGAAGTTTAGTAATGTATGTCCTGGATTCTAACCAGTGAATGATATACTTTCAGAAATCGATAAAACGTATTACGTATTACTAATTATTTTCTTACTCCAATTGCAACTACAATATCATTATATTAGCGAATTTTCAAGAAAAATTATGGTCTCAACATTTTTAGAATGGACTTTTTCGAAAAACTTCTTCACTGAAATCCGTTTTGGGACATTCTAAAACAATCCCCGAAGAATGTAAAAAAAAGATTTCTCTGAAAATTTGCTCGTTAATACATGCTGCATGAATGGACTTTTTTTTAAAACAACACGTCATCTCCAAAATTGAGCAACACTTCAAATAATTTATGATCAACAATACACAATACGTAAAAGTTATGAGGGATGTCAACACCTAAGTTGACTACAGAAGCCACTTAAAGATCACCTTTATATGTGAGGTGGAGGACCAAACAACCTGTTTAGAATGTTGCGACACTATTCATGCATTACTGATATCGATACTTTGGTTTCGATTCGACACCAGATCATTTGATAATTTTATTCGATATTCACAGTCTACCTAGTAGCCCCTCTCGCATAAAATCCACTCATGTAATGAGATAAAATGTGAACTGTATTTCCTGAACTTTACAAACAAGCTTGGAAATTTGTGTATGATTAATATAAAGGACTTCAATACAGGGTGTCGTTTCTTCTTACTTTCCACTCGCAAAACAATCACTGAATGAAGAAGAAGAAGAAGAAATACTTTTATTGAATGATCGGTTGAACAAATTAACAGATAATTTCATTCAAATAAACAATTTACCAACTTGGTATTGGACCGACTGCTGGGAAGTACGGAACACAACATTTACAGAGTCAATAGTGTTTGAAAAATCAGAAAAATAAACAAAGAAATGAAAGAGATTCCTCTAATCCTGCGCATGTTTTGCGGACATCACAAGAAGATCTACCCATTGCGTCACTCTGACGAGTTCATGTGCGCCCTCGAAGGCAGGAGAGTAGCACTCCAGGTACACTACCAATTAAATTGGCTCTCCAAGTCTGGTTCCACCAATCACTGAGTGTCAATTACTCATGCCAAGGCGATTTGCTCTCATTAGCCTCCATCTCGAAGACAGTTCAACAACTAAAATTCGTCTTTCTTCCTGACATTTTCGAAAGGTTTTACTTCTGATTTTCCCTATCGCCTCGTGCTCCATCTAGTCGGCCGACCATCCCTGTCCAGAACGAGGAGGGGAGAATGAGGAACGAAAGAAACCCATCAAAATCCGGCGATTCCATCACGAACGCCATCACAAAAGCGTCGATTTGATATGCGATCGAACTGTGGAGCTACGTGAAATGCCGTCCGGACTCATTGGATGGTCCACAACGAATCGTACCGCCCTTCTCCCTCCACCGAGAATCCGAGATTTGAGATTTCGGCCTCATCTCATCACCGCCAACAATTCCGGAATGTCTATCAAAGACAACGTTGATGTGCCAGTACAATCCAAAACAAGAACAACAACTTTCGGTAAATGGTACTCTGTCTACTCTTCCTCACAGAGAAAATTTGACTCGGTTCTGCTCAATAAAACAGTCAGTTCGATAAAAAAAGTTCAAAATTCCATGAAATCAGTATTTAAAATATTCTGAAAACCGAGCTTACATAGATACTTTGAAATGCCCGAGCTTGGACAGTCTTTTGGTAAGTTTAGTAGATGAATTTCACGTTCTACGGAATCGTACGACCAACCAAACACCGAGAATAATCGGTTATATTGTACTCAACTAAGTACAACACGGTAACACTGCACCAGAGCGAAAGGAAAATAGGATTGAAGTTGACTTTGTAGGATCGAAATTCTCGTAACTTCTACCTGCTACGTACAATACAATGCTATCCTAACTAATTTAACGAGGGTCGAAAAATCCAGTCCGTGAATTGAAAACATCCTACATTGAAGTAGCTTATTCCATGATACTCATTCGTGTTGCCGTCCTTTGAAATTAAATATGATCTTAATATGAGTTTCAAAACAGAGAAAGGATTCAATCACAATAAAAAGACTCGTACCTATGAATGAACTTTGAATAATTAAACTTTCAGCCATTTTTCGTTTTTTTAACATGTTTAATGTTTTAGGGCTGGGGGTCATTCTGTGAATTCCGACACGCAAATCTGCAACGCTTTTTTTTCTTAGTTACCACGGACCGATTTCTTAGTTACCACGTTATATCGGCTCCATTTGGGGTCTAGTTGTACCAAGATGGTCACTGATCAGCTGAGTGAGCTCCAAGGCCATTTTCTCTCCTGTTGAACGCAGGAAGCTGAAATTTGAGAAGCAGGGTCAATGGAGAATGCTGAAGGCGCCTGAGTGGTCACTGATCAGCTGAGTGATCGGCAATCTAATTTCTCCCTTGCGAGGGAAAAACATTAAACATGATTTAATGTTTTTCCCTCGCAAGGGAGAAATTGAACAGTTTTATGCTTTTAGCTGTTGTTTTGGTTATTGTATTATTCCTAGCTTACAACCCATACTTTTGAACGTTATATGAAAGTATTCTTGCTAATTACTGGTAAGAAATTGAATTTTGATAAGATAAGACAATGAATCAAACCACAACTATTCAGAAGGAATTTCAAACGCGGTACTTGATTAGCTTTTATGCACAACCTGCTGAACTGATTACGATCTAGGTAATCCGAATTTGAGAACCTATTTATGAGTAAGTGATCTGAAATTTCAGATCCCGAAATCAATTTTGACGGAAAATTCTAAAAGAAAGGCGAACATTTCGAATATAACCTATTTTCCCCTGAAAGGGAAAAGGATTGTCGGATGACCTGAGTGAGCAATCGAGCTGAATTCTCTCTTTTTCATCCAATAGCGATGAAATTCGGCTATAGCCCCTCGAGAGCCATTGAAATTGATTGCGAGGAAGTCAGCTTAGTGAACGACCACTGAACATCGATACACATAATCCTTCTCGCAAATCATTACACAAAGGAAAGGTATTCCCCTTTTCTTAGAGTACTAAAATTTGCTCCACCAAATAGTCCTGCTTAGTCTAGTTTGTTAAGTATGAATTGTTTAAATGATCATATATGAATAATAAGTTGTTGTTTTGCTGATCAGGTCACTACCACTAACTACACTTTAATATACTCAACTGATTTTTCTTGTTCTTCACATTCTCATAGGACCATCAAAATCATCATTAATAACAGTAAAACCTCAATTTTTCATTACACAAAACATACTAGGAGTTTAGGACCGTCAATTATACACTTCTGCTATCTCTGGGCGCATTTCCCCTGCGCATGCGCATCTCTTGAATGGTGTACCACCTTCGGTTAAAACTTCATCTGAAATGGGGGGTGCGCCTTGATTTTTTTTTTAGATTTTTAATCGAAAGTAAACTACATCCTGAGAATTTTTGCACCAACCGCGACCTTCTAGCGTGTGTAAATCTTTTCCTATGATTTTTCAAAGTTTCGACCGTTTATGACGTAATGTAAAAAAAAAAAAAAACATGTATCACGTAAAAACGTAAAACATGATACACGTAAAAACATGTATCACACTTGGGGTCTACGTTCATCTCAATTTTGGCACAATCCAGGGGTTCCGCATGTTTGCGCGCTCACTGGACGGGTTGTGCACAACCAAACAAATTGGTTGAGAGGTATAAAATTCATGCAATTTTGCGTAGAATCCCAACCTGCAATAAAAAAATGGATCTCATTCGAAAAAACCGAAGTTGGTGTGCGTTGCGCACGATCGCGCACGTGCGCAATGCGCGCCGTGGTCATATTTGAAATCCTTAGGAAAAATCATGAAAATTAAATTTTTTTTACAACAATCAGGACGATTTTAGCAGGGGGGAGGGGACAACTGTATATAACATTTTGATACCTCCTATATTTGATCAATAATAATTACTGACCGTAATTATTACGGTCGTCACACACAAAGTAATGCGTTGTTGATTTGTTCTAAGTACCTATCCTGGTTGGTAGTTCGCCCTCAGAATACCGCCCTACATACGTGTGTGAAGTTCTCATGCCGGGTAGGAAGCCAAACCCTCCTCTGTCTGTTCATCCACCCTGGTAAAATGGTGGGTATCAACTAAGCACCCAATTTTGTTAATAATTCATTGCTCGTGAAGAAATTAATCGAAAATCAGGGATTTTAGCTGAAACCCTCCAAAGCGCCAAGGTACATATAGAGGTGCGTTCGGTTGGAACATGCTTACCTCAAATGTTTGATTGACAAAATAAATTATAATTATAATTAGATAATTGATAGATTTTAACATTGTTAGCGGTAAACATTCTCAACATGTCAAATATCGCTTTGTATTTGACGTTTTTGGTGAGATTAAGACGATTGGTTTCCAACTTGATGATCATGATATTACATTTCAAACTGTCTGATAATGTATGATAAAACAAGTTTTTAAAAAAATTTCGAACAGAAAAACAATCTTACTTTCAATGAATCGCTGACATTTCTTTGAAAATACTTCCATTTACTCGGATTTACCGTATGTTTGAAACCATTTCTGTAAATCTTGGAGACTTGGATTTTGTTGTTTCAAAAGTAAATCACTAAAAAGCTAATAATGAATTTTCAATTTATATTTTAACAACTCAGGGAAAAACAAGACAGGAGCCGCGTAAATCACTAAAAAGTAATGTTCTTCAATTCTTCGTAGAAATAACAGACATTTCTTGGAGTTGCACCAGTGTAGCTTTTTCTCTGTGTAGGAAGAAAAATACGTTGGTGGTGAAATTTGACAGACTTTTCGAACTGCCAATCACGTACTTTCTAAATTCAGTATCTGAATAATTGGAGCAAATTGACGCATTTTGAAACACAATGACTGACTACCGAGGTTAAGAATAATAATTTGAAAATAAGACCGACAAAATCAACCAACATCAGTCGTGATAACGCTGTGCTCTGGAAAGGAGTTTTTAGCTCATTTTATAGTCCCATTTAAATTTCTTTTGATTTCTATTCCTCTGAGAGACTGGTGATAAACACTCTTTTTATTGCTGTTTGTGCAGCAATCTCATTGAGGCGTTGAGCCATTGGCGGAAAAAATCGGTTGGAATTAATAACTATCACTTGGTTCTTGAATTTTTTCAGAATTACATGAAAAACTCGGGTCTTTCTTTCGAATGGATTCAACTGATTATTGGAAAATTTCGTTTTCAGATCGAGTCTAACCTCGTTTTGAAGACCCAGAGGCAATATTGAGCGCTCCTTATTTTCCATGAGTCAGTTTTGGAGTTTATAGCAGTTTGTTTATTTTGTAGCGTTGCTTCCATGAGTCAGTTTTGTAGTTTATAGCAGTTTGTTTATTTTGTAGCGTTGCTTATAAATTTTTCACATTTGAAAAACAATTCCATAATTCGTTTTTAATAAGTGTGCGAAATGTTTGGTTCTCCTTTTCAAAAAACATAAAAAAAGAGTAATATCAGGAGTAAAAAAAATGTTCATGGGTAAACAATGAGCGATTATTCAATAATCTTCATTATTCTTATTCATAAATGAAATATTCGTAGTTGTGAAAACTCTGAGTATGTGTCTAACAGTCAGTCTAACTCTGAACAGTTGGTGTGCTGCATTAATGCGATAGATTGTGAATAATCTATGTTTGTGATTAATTTGAGTTAAAAAATTAAACATTTGTAATATTTTTGACCAAATTTGTCAACGAAATTCGATCAATACAAGAGTTACTAGTAATGAGCTACTAGGAATGAACATTGTGATGCTTTTAAAAACAAATACATATAGTACTCCTCAATGTTTGCTCCTTCACTAGTGATGACAGAGATACTTTTTATTCGTGCTTCAAGTCAAAAAGTGTTGTTTTCCCAAAATTGAAATTTCAATATGTAGTTTGCGTTTCAAAGCTTTTTGAACAACTTTGATTAAAATTGAAAATATTAATATGTCAATATTGAATATTATTATTATTAAATTATTATTATTAAATTATTAATTATTATTGAATAATTTCGGAGATAATCAGGAATTTGAAATTGTTTGTCATATGTATTCTCCAGAAACTACAGATCAAAACTTATCGCAGGATTTTCTTCGGTCGTTTCTTGTACCTCACCTTTGTCGGACATGATAGGCCTCCAACGACCACCGAGACCCCGGCAGGATGTCACTGTGGGAACGAACATTCCTTCTCGATGATTGCGGTGGTTCAAACACGATGGTTTCCTTTCACTAGGCCAAAGCACGGAGAAGGTATAATGTCTTTTCGTATTCCTTAAATATGTTGGAGGGCTCACGGTGAAAAACAAACATTCTCACAACGGATTGTGAGATCCAATTTTGTCGTTTTTCCAGGGTAAACAATGAGACGACCGTAACCCTTTCATTTGACGACGATTCTTCCCTTGAAAAATAATAGGCCCTACCTGTTTCGCGATACAATTTAATGCTACTTTTTTCTAACCCACGACTTCCGGTGGACGTCAGGACGGATGTACTTACGTATTCTAATGAATAGTTCGACTGGGAGTTTCCGGCCCGTAAAAATTAAATTGTCAACAATTAATCTAAGGGTTGAAATACGAGTAAATTGTCCGCTAGCATGGGACAAGGGCAGCAGGACAAAGAAGATCTGCTAGGTAGAAGGTCAATACGACAAATAATTACATAATGCACGTCCAATGAACAGGTGAATGATTTATCAAATTAAAGTAAACTCAGGAGCCAATAACAAGACGTGGGTCCAAAAAGATATCTTCCAGAATCAAAATGATCGTTCTCATTTTACTTCGGAGCTTTCTGAACAATTGTGGTGCCTTAGATCTCTAAGGACCTTTAAGGATGTACCGATTAGTCCCCGTTTTAGTTTCATCGCTCTAGTTAGACAGTTACAGCATGTACGCATTCGTTAACGTGAATTTCTTTGTACATTTGTACCAGTATTTCTCAGTTGCTAATCGCTTGAATTCTTTCAAATTTGGATGTTTTTTGGTTCAGACTACAAATTGAATACACCTAAATTAAGAAACAAATTCCATTCATAAACACAAGTATCATTTCACTTAGATCAGTTAGAGCCACAGCGTTCGGCCACAGCAAAACTATACAAATTTCATGCATCACTTGTATCAGCCTTTAGATGGTCGCATGTCACACAGTCTGCACACAAGGCGAACATAACAAAAATAATTTTCATTAAACATCGATTTTTAACGATTTAATTGCCCCATTGTGCAATTTGAAGGGTTCGGAGTTCAGAAAACTATCAACATGATCGTGAAGTTTATGTTTGTTTATAAACAAGTGTATAGGTGTGCTAAAAATTGATTTTCTATGTTCTAGTTATAAAATCTCAACAAACCCTAATATATTAGGAGAAAAACACCTCAGATTAATTTACATGTTTCTTTTTATTGGGCTTTTGGTGAATTTTAAGGCAGGTTCGTCACATTCTATTGTTCTTTGATCCTCTGCTTAAAGCACCTCCTGAATTGGCCCTCCGAGTCATTTCAGGCTCACTACGGTGCCCAATTCTACTAAGCTCATTCCTCTGTATGGCAACTACTAGAGGTTGTGAAAACCCGTTCATTCATTTTTGAACATTTTGTATATTGAATTTGACGCGCAATATAAATGTGCTGAATAAAGACGTCCTACTAGTACTACATTATTATCATAGATCAGTTTCCTCCAGCTCATCAGATAAAACAGGTAAGGAAAAAGCGATATGAGAGTTAGGGTTGAGTGTGATTAAACGATACATTCAAGATGTGATGACAAGATGCATGTGATGTGATTGACTTAAACTTTTGCGTGTCATAACTGAATAAAACTTTATATACTGGAACTGAATACTAGGCTTGCTTTTTATTGGAAACGACCCTAGCAAATCGAAGTGGAAGGTTGTAAGATGAAGAAGGACGATTAGAGTGGAATCAATTCCGACGGGCAGAGATTGCGACCGTTGAATGAAATTGATTAAGGTGAGAAATTATCGAATATCGGCCCGAAACCGTTGATAGCTAATGGAAAAGTGGAGAAGAGAAGATGAGAAAGGATGAGAAAGACTGGCACAGTTTCCAACCGTTATTCTTTCTTAGGATGCTGAGGTAAGTAGAGGGAAGTAGCAATCAAAATATTGACGAAGAGAGGAGCGAGACATGACGAGAGTTGTGATTTGCAGTGTGAACGGTAGCGAACAGGCAAGATCGGTCTATTTATGTGCCAGGTAGTATTAGTACTTCCTCTCGTTCGTTCATATTTTATTTGTGAAATCTACTTCGCTACTAGGTCGCAACATGATGGAATGTAATGTATGATGAAACGACGCCACCCCGAATTTTAAACGTTCTTCATTTTCATGAAAATTATTCCAAAGGCCTTAAAAAGCGTTTGAATTATACGAAAAAACATAGTCTTCGTGTTTTTACGGGTGGAGAAAATACCAACAGCGAAGCTTTGCATGAGATGTTACAACACTCACTTCTTCCCCCTAAAAAATAATATCATCTACCAACAGTACAATAACTGATTTTTTCGGTCAATCTAAGTCTTCGTTTCTGCTACATGAAATAAGAAGAATTGATAGATGGTTGTTTACAACTATCTGATAATACTAATGTATCCATACATAGCTCTTAATTATTCTCACCAATTTCGATCCGAAACTTTTCACGAATTACGAACTTTTTTGTTCCCAGTAAGAGGGTTTAGAATCAAGTGCACTTAATACGTAACTGACAAGCGGAATATTGAAGGTATTATTTATAATTATCGAGCACGATGACAAACGAACGAAGATTCAGGATATAAACAGACGGATTATTTAAAAAAACAAAACCAGTAACAATAGAACGAATATTGCCAGTTGATGCATAGAAAAAAGTGTTTCAAGAAAAGAAAAACCATCAAAATGTTAATTTCTAATCTGATGGTACATTGATCGGTACGACTGTCTTAATTTTTATAGGATGGTCCATTTTGGGTATAAATCGAGACTGACGAAAGAGTTTTTATGACGCCAAAAGGAGTGTCTTTTATGTTAGTGTTTATGTTTATCATTGTAAATGACTGCCGGTGAAAAACAAAAAAAAAGGAACAAAAGGCATGTTTGCAATTTAAAGAACAAAAGTAAAAATTAGAGCAGAAAATGAGAGAAAATCGCAAGAAGAAATTATCTCGTCTGTCGACAGGATGTACGTTTAATATTCATAAGACCCTGTCGAACTTGGAGTGAGATGGATCTGAGATGCGCTCCCGGAGGGCGTGAAAAAAACACAACGAAGGTGTTTGGATCATCGCTGGTAGCCGAGATTGTGTCGAGAGGCCGAAGCAATAATTCTCCCAAGCAAAGAAAGGAAGGCACGACGAAAAAGGATGTTGAAGAGACGAAGGAAACCCCAAGAAGATATTTGGGAAGATGGGCGAAGGGGCTCCAGATAGACAAGGCTATTGGATCGATATAATAGTTCACGGATACCTGAGCATCCACACAAAGGACGGCGGGGGATACCATTACCCCCGGTCGGACCTAAAAAGAGAACTCCCACCCGAGGTTATTACCTTACAATTTCTATAATTTGTTATGCCCTCGATTTTTTTGATCCCCCTCCCCCCTTCAGCCTGCCGTCTGCTTCTCAGGCGAATGGCCCACACTCACACACCATCTCGAAGCTTCACGGTTCTTCGTCAACACAAAGGGAGTCCATTCCACGTAAATTATTAACAGTGATTCAAGGTGGGAACGGAAAAGAAATTGGATGTTGTTTGATGGTAGGAAGAGTGAAGGGGGGATTTGGGGGTTTGAGTCACCTGCGCCATCTGCACGATTGGTTGGTTGTTCCGAGTCAATGACTAGACGAAAATACTGTCCGTACTTGGTTTGAAATAACCGACCGCAGTTTCGGGAGAAAATCATCCGAGGCAAACCCACTTTACGCTACGAGCTGATACTGTACCAATATCTCCGACTCAAAATTCTCATTTTGAAGCTAAGGTTTCTTTTCATTCGTCATTTGCTATGAGGGTGGACAAGTGTGCTAGTAAAGGGAAGATCTCAGAAATTCTCTCTTCCACAACAGGACCCGTTTTAATTGAATCAAAACTTCTTAAAATAGAACTACTGGTAAAATAAAGCTATTAAGCTAACATTTACGGTTTTCATCAAATAGCAAAAATCTGTAATGAAAACGAATGTATCAAGGAATTTGAAGAATGGGACTAGAAGCACCTTTGAGGGGGAGGTTCAATCCCATAGAGTCCCACAACCGATCAGATCCCCTCACTTGAAGTGCCTCAAGAATGTAGATCAAAGACGCCAATAGCTTTGAACAAGAGAGAAAAAAAACACTTTGTAGAAGTTAAAAAGTGGACAAGGATTCCAGTAGTTGTCGAAACGTTATGGATTTGCCAAAAGTTCAAATTGAGTTGCCAAAAGTTCAAATTGGTATGCCAAAAGTTTGCAGAAAATTCAAATTTATTTATGCCAAAGGGTTTTTTTTGCGAGCGAGCTTGTGTAAAGCTTTAATTTTCTGGGAGCCAAACAGCTGCTCCGTCCTCCAGTCAGAGTCCTCAGACTTGTTTCCTGGGCCTTATGTAAACCGCTCGATGGACAGAAAATTGAGTTTGCAATTTCACTTGTCGGTTGACCGATTTTCAATTTTTTTTTCTGATTCTATCCAAAATGAAGATATTATATTTGAAATTCCCGGTACTGCCAAAAAATTAATTGATACAATTTTTATTGGATCCCTATTTTCCCTATTTTCCCTAATTTTTGACAAAAACACCTCCAGCCCATACGCATATTTATTAATATTTACTCACAGGCCTGGGAAAATATTGATTAGCCGAAGCGGCTGTTATTTAATCGAAATAATAATTGAAATTAGAAGGTTTGCAGTGAGTCAACCAGGAGATGACAAAAAAAGGAGGTTGGATCCCAAAAACAGAAAGATAAAATTCCAAATAGGTAGGTCTTTCTTCACCAGGCAGAGAAGACCTACTTCCAACTGTTTTGAATGCTGCTCCGTCTTTCTTCTCTTCGACGTACCCCAATATTTGTTGCGAGTTGATAATAGGGTGTGCGCCTGGGTCGGAAAAACTGTTTATTGTTATTTTTAATCTAAGGTGGACCTCATTCTGAGAATTTTGGCACCAACCGCGACCTTCTAGCGTGTGTAAATCTTTTCCTACGAATTTTTAAAGTTTCGACCGTTTATGACGTCACAGTGGGCTGGGGGGTCCCGCCCAGGCGAGAGGGGCGCGTGACGTCATAAACGGTCGAAACTTTGAAAAATCATAGAAACTGATCTACTCACGCTAGAAGGTCGCGGTTGGTGCCAAAATTATCAGGATGTAGTCTACTTTCGATTAAAAATCTTTAAAAAATCGAGGCGCACCCCCCATTGACGAACTTTTGAGACCGCCAGCATCCCCCCAAGTTCCCATCACTTTTACAATCTACTTTGTGATAATGAGTGAGTATAAGCAAAGTTGTTGTTAATATACCTATAATTCAAATGTAGGAATTATATTTCAATATTTTTTTATTGTTATTTTACATTTATTTATTTATTTTAAATTTGTATAGTTCCTTTTCAGTTGTATAACTTCAATAAATAGCTTTGGGAACAAATATGAAAAATAATGAGCCCCTCAAATTTTGCTATTTTTATCTCAACATAGGTAGGTTTTCATCTCAACCTAGGTACGTCAAATCCAAAAATTTGAATTAAAAAAAAAAATTCAAAATCTACCTATTTTCAATTTTTTTTTATATCTGTTGCTTGGTTGCCATAGACCAATACCTACAAATTGCATATTCGAAGCCCAAGGTAGACTGACCATCAGATGCCTTGAAATGAGGATGAAGAAGGGGTAAGGTGTGGATTTGCACATTAAGGCCCTTCCTACACCCTATAATTAAAACGTTGTGTATATTACATATCTCCTACACCCCTCCCTACACCCTATAATTAAAACGTAGTGTATATTACATATTACAGAGAAGAAAAACCAAACTCCAAATACTCGTACAGCCCGATGGTGGGTATTTCAAATTTCATTAATTCTGATCATAATGGGCTCCCATTATCTACAGTTATATTGAAGAAAATTACAAAATCCTCTTTATTTAATTTTGAAAGAAAACTCGGCGCTTTGCGCCTCGGCGGGGGGCTCCGCCCCCCTGCACCCCCCGGTTTATTTCTTTTTCCATACTCTGTATGAAATCATAGGAACACAGAATGTGTTTTTGCGATGCTAGTCATCCGTTAAATAAAAAACAACAATAATAAATGTGGAGTCTTTGGCAATAATAAAATAAATAATTGTTAGACATTTAATTTGGTCTAAAACCCTATAAATGTTATATAAATAAATATGTAACTACAAGAAAAATACTATATAAATTGAGAGCTTTCCAACGAATGGTGAACAATTTCTGTGCAATGAACACTGCGGGAGTTCTATTTCCTTACCAACGGCTTGGTTGCACGTGAAAATCATTATAAAAGGCGCGTAACGGTTTTTTCTGTCGCTTTTTCGTGACGATTTTTTTTCGGTAGGTCATCGCAAAAACACATTCTGTGTTAAAATATCTACCCGATTGATTCATTATTTCGAATTTCTCGAACATTGTAAGTACATACACTTTCAAATCAGCCAAAAAATAAGAACACTGGCTAGCCAGAAAAAAAGCTTTGAAGCTACATTATCACTAGTAAAGTTCAGATAAATTTATACAAAACATGAGCTACTGACTGCCCACCTGATTTGGCCTCCTGTAGATGGTAACTTGACAGGTCAGCAAAATCTAGAGGAGGAAACACCATGGGAGATTCTTCAAACTGTTGTAGTGAAGGGTTCTTATAAAGCCATTATTGTGACTTCAAACAAAGCCTCATTTTGACCATGTACTTACAGTGTACAAAGGCGTCAGGCTTTGTACATAGTAATTATTTTTTTAAACGATCTTTTTTTTTAACTAACAAACAATAATGTTTATTTTTCCGAAACTTACGGGAAAAGGTTTTGTAAATGTAGCATTCATTAAAAAACGTGTATTACGGGAAATACGAAAATACACGTGAGTTGAAAACTGATTCCGTTCGAAACTTTGTAAAATACATCCAGCCTTTGCCTCATCACTGCAGTGCCAGAATACATAACTCGGATACCTAATAACATCTAAAAATAAAAAAATCGAAACGCACAATGGGGTACTTATTTCGGTCAATTTTTTTTATTTTTTTTTTCAAAAGAGTATGGCTCAGGAATAACGGTAGTCGGGTCTGTTCGTCGAGAAAATGTTTTTAAAAAATCAGAGAAGCTAAGGAAAGTTGAAGATTTGAATGGTGTGACGTAGCTAGCCAATCGTGACGTAGCTAGCCAACTGTCTTTGAAAAAAGTATCCATGCACGGAAACCCTTGAAAGACCTCTTGGATACTACAAAATAGTACTCACACACGCGCGCGGCGTAGTCCGCGGCGTAGTCCTTGCCTAGTGTGTGTGCATTTATAGCGGCCCGCCTTTTTCAAACGTGTGATCTCTTTAATTAATTTTTCTACCACATGCTATAGTATCATTGGGCTTAAAGTTGTAGTATATAGGTTTTCAAGGGTGCTGAATCCAAATTTGAGGTCAAAAACCTGAATTTCCGACCCACCGAAATACCCCATTGTTAACAAAGCATCTGCTTTCCTTTGTAGATTTAGAACCAAAATTATACAAAACTTAAAAAATGGCTCTCTATTAGAAGACAAACGAGTCCATAGAAATTATTTCTTGAGTTTTAGATGAGCGTTAGTGATTGTTTCGGCTCAGCAGTTTTTCTTCGAAGGACAAAATATTGACGGTTATCAGATACATCATTGGTCAGCGAGGGATCGGAACTCAAATGTGCGCTCGAGGGTCGACGATGTCCCGTGACTCAACAGTAAACAACTAACGTCTGGGAACGGTCTTTTTGAACCGTCACAAAAAATGATTCATGTCCCCCAAAACTCCAGAAACGTCTCGTACCATAGGGTTTCCTACCTCGATTATTGTCAAACGGTAGTTTTCAAGTTATCTACACATATTAAACGACTACCATCCTTTTAGGTACTATCCAATGTCGTAATTAAATTTTCATTTAAAATGTAATAATTATTATTTGTAATTTAATTAAATTACAATTGGGGGCCAGAAGTGATACATTTCAGGGGCCTACGGAAATAGTGGTCAGAAGAACTGCTTATCTGGGTAGGTTGGAAGGCGTGCCATTTTTACAAATTAACATAAAAAACAAGAAAAGAAAAAAATTGAAAAAAAGTCGGATTAGGTGGGGTTTTTGGAAAAAATGTTGGTTATAGGACAAAAGTTATTGCGAATTAATTTTTGTCCGTCCTATGAACATATTATGTATTGTTGTTTCATAAATTTAAAACTGTATAGAATTTTTGGAATCGTAGGAGACCAACTGTTCGCTCCCGTTTCCTCCTTGGGTTTTCAGATCTATGGTTTATTGTATTAAAAGTTCATTACTGAAATAAATTACTTCAATTTGGACCATTTCCTCTCTAATTTCTTGTTTTTGAAGGTATCCACAAACAGAATTAGAGATGAAGTTAACACAAATGGAAGAAATATCGATAAGAAGGATGTGAAATCGACCATACATCTGAAAAGAAATTAAATTCAGAGAAAAAAACGCTGCAAATCATTGCTCAAAGGTTTATTATTTTCTGTATAGATCACCCTTCTGTATAGATTAATGAATCCTGATTTTATTAATAATAAATCGTCGATGAAGTGAGTTTCAGGAGGCACTCATTTCCATGTCGGTAGGTACTATTTTTCGAATTGTATGCACCTTGAAACGCGAAACATAAAATAGTTGGTTTGCTTTGAGCAATGGCATCGGAGCTCACTCAGCTGATCAGGATCTGAGGAGTGAAGAAGATCTCCTCGAATGCTGGAGACGCCTGGAAGAGCACTTCCATTCAATAGGATTAAAAATGGCTTCGGAGCTCACTCAGCTGATCAGTGATCTGAAGAGTGAAGAAGATCTCCTCGAATGCTGGAGACGCCTGGAAGAGCACTTCCATTCAATAGGATTGAAAATGGCTTCGGAGCTCACTCAGCTGATCAGTGATCTGAAGAGTGAAGAAGATCTCCTCGAATGCTGGAGACGCCTGGAAGAGCACTCCCATTCAATAGGATTGAAAATGGCTCTGGAGCTCACTCAGCTGATCAGTGATCTGAGGAGTGAAGAAGATCTCCTCGAATGCTGAAGACGCCTGGAAGAGCACTTCCATTCAATAGGATTGAAAATGGCTTCGGAGCTCATTCAGCTGATCAGTGATCTGAGGAGTGAAGAAGATTTCCTCGAATGCTGGAGACGCCTGGAAGAGCACTTCCATTCAACAGGATTGAAAATGGCTTCGGAGTTCACTCAGCTGATCAGTGATCTGAAGAGTGAAGAAGCCTTTGAGCAATGATTTGCAGTGTTTTTTACCCACCAACATTTTTTTTACCTACCAACTTTTTTTTTACCTACCAGCTAGGTACTACCTACCACACCATACTGGCTTCACACCTTCACAATCAAGTTTATTAGAAAGAACTAAACGCTTCACACTCGATTGGAAAGATAGAAAGCTTCACATGGAAATTTGATTACTGGTTACGCAGAAGGCAAAACTGTATACAAATCGAAGAAATGAACAGCGATCGCATTTTAGTCCGATAAAATTTGAATGGAGATTAGACCTCTTTTGCGATTCACACTCATGATTCTGTTTTATCGAAGGAAAACCTTCAAGTACTCGTAGGGACCGAACGGTTTGTCCTACAGAGCTCCGGGTGGTGTCAAAAATTTTTAAAAATTCAATACTATTTAAAATTGGTGAAAAAACGATACCTTTATTTCGAGAGTTTTCGAGCTAGGGCACTCTTGAAAAATTCAACCCTTAATTTTCAACCCTTAGAAGTGACCTACATCAACCAAAAGCTTCGCGGCACAACTAGACCCCAAATGGAGCCCATATACCAAATTTGAACCAAATCGGTCCAGTGTTGCTAAGAAAAGTGCCGCGTACGGCGTACGGCGTACGGCGGACGGACGGAAATTTTTTTATTCGATTTTCGTATTCTACGTACCTTGAAACGTAAAACATCAAATTTTGAGGGGGGGTTAAAATTTTTTTTTTTCTTGCTCGATTCCAAAGGCTTATTACCTATTGAAAATAATAAACCAAAATGGATCCAACTTCGATGCGAGAACGACTACAGCACAATAGTTGTACTGTACAATGATGAAAGTACCTATGTGGCTGAGCCCCACCTAAACATGTACCTTATTTCAGGTACAGAAAGAAGACTCTTTACTGTATTTGACCTATGTGGCTGAGGAATTTCGCTCAAAACTCAGAAAACCTCCTCTTTTATAACAGAAAGTCCCCAAACAGGTTATGGGCACCGGGCACCACTGTGCAAAACATTTTCATGTAATCCAGACGTAACATGATAATAATACCGTGTCATTGAAACGACAATACGGAAATCCCTTGCTGGGGTTCGGATTACTAATGAGCACTTCCAGGGATTAATAAACATGGGTGAATCGGTTGTGGGTCGACCCCAAACAAGGGGGAAGCCGTAGGAGTTGAAGGGCGAGGCAAGTCACATCTCACCCTCTCCACTCATAGCAGGCGCTAACAGTCGGCAGCTGGAGCAGACATCTGTAGAACCGCGCGGTCACTGCACAACTACTACGGACCCTTCATTACCAGAAAGCCCTTCATTTGTCGTTTTTTTTTTTTTTTTCAAGGGCAGGACTTGGGTCTTATTTTTTAAATCCAGCTAGAACGTCGGAAAAAATGAGAACGAAAATCGTTGAAGTACGTAGTTTTGAGAATTTGTCAGTTGTTACACTAGGTCACCAAATATCGCACCCATCGAGGAATGCTGTGACAATTCAATTTGTGGTTAATTTTAGTTTAGTTTTGATTTGAAGCTCCTCGATCTATTTTTCCAACTGAATGAAATGATAACACAAGGAACAATGTACAATTAACATATAGTAATCGACACTGTCCAAAAAAGGCCAAATGGAGAATTTGCCTCACATTTTAGATTTTTTTTGGAAAGCACTGATATGGAAAAAAACTATAGTGTGCTGCTCGAAAAAGGATCCAAAAAATTTAGAGAATTTAAGGAAGATGGAAATCTTAAATCTAGCGGCAATCTGTATAATGGGGGCAGCCATGTTGTTTAGGCATTTTCTTCTACGGTTATTTCTTTCCCTTGAGTATTCCTGGTGTTAGACGTTATTCTAAGGCCCTATTATAGGATTTGACTTGAAATTCCAGAATCTGAAATTGAGTAAAATTCCCCATTGTGGAGTTTCACATATTTTCGGATATTGAGAACGAGCAATGACAAAATCGATGTTTTTTTCTCGATCTTTTCTGTGATCGGAAGAGAAATGGTAAGGTGAGACTATAGTTCAAAGAACTGTAACAAACTTAGGCTTTTGGAGATGTTACAGTATTTCATGAGACGTGCGATTTGTTAACAGGATGCTAAATACAAGTATGATTCAGCCAGGATACCAGCAACTAGGATTGGACTAGCCAATAAAAATATTGGAATAATAATTATTCGGTATAGGTAATAAGATACCCAGAATTACTGCATTGTTGGAAAATTAATCAACAATATTTTAAACGTGCATTAAATTGTTTTTCCTTGCATGCTACCTAAATGTTTTCTCCATAACCATCATTGCTGTTAATTAATATGAAATTGCATACGAGTCTGCAACACATTGGGACATTTTCATGTCAACCACTACACAACAAGGTAGTGAAGTAAGGTTGTTAGTTCATGTACCCAAGCATCAAAATAAGAAAACAGTTGATTGTTCTCTACGCAACACAGTGAGTCTATTTTATTTATTGGTCGCGTGAGCAAGACTTGCTTAGTTTTCGTGACGATTTTTCAGTTTATGTGCCAAAGCAAAGACATGAAAATGTGAAAAATGTTATCAGCATCATTGTCCATTACCTAACTAATTGTTCACTCGCACACACTCACCATATCAATAGCAACCATGCTAGTTCACAGCATTCACACCTACAAGTGTGAAGAAGTACATGTATTGTAAGAATTATTCTGCCGGCATAACTGTCAGTTTTCACTCTGTTGGTCATGCTCTATTCTAATGGTACTAAAAAATTATAAAAAAAGTTAAAGATATTTAAATAAATGGAAAAGAGGAAATCTAAAATGTTTAGTGCTGACGACAGACTAGGAGGGTGATTGCAGTTCCAAACCTCATGCTCATCATGCGAGGTGCGCTCTCAACCTGTGTTTTACAAACCACCCCCTCTCCCTTTGAACGCATTGAATGGGCTCGGGGGTTTTCAGCACTTCGGGAATGTTCAGAAAGTGCACAGCTGAAATCGTAGATAACTTATCAAATTCATCAGAAAATATGTTATAATGTCTTTCACATTGTTGTTATTTCATTCCCTCCTCTTTTTTGTTTTGGCAACTGGCATTATCTTCCAACGATGTTTCAATGATTTATATCAACCTATTGAACAAAACACTCGAACATAACGACAATTTTGAAGGCATTCACGATAAATATGGACTTGTTTATGTCACGAGCGAGGAGTGTCAAAAGGATGCTAGTTTAGATCAACCACATTTTGGTTTATTACTTTCAATGATGAAACTTTGGAATCGGCCATGAAAAAAAAAAAATTAAGCCCCCCCCCTCAAAATTTGTTGGTTTACGTTTCAAGGTACGTAGAATCCGAAAATCAAATAAAAATTCGGCCGTCCGCCGTACGCGGCACTTTTGCCACTTAGCATAGACCGATTTTGGTGAAATTTGGTATGTAGGCTCCATTTGGGGTCTAGTTGTGCCCCGAAGATTTTGGTTGATGTAGGTGTAAGGGTTCAAAAATGAATTTTGAAATTTTGAAAACGCTTTCTTCGAGCTGTATGTACTCAGTTTGGCGTCCTTAGCAACCATTAATTAAATTTCCTAGTGAAGGCATCTACGACCCGAATTGGGTGAAGCGTATATCTCTTCAAAATAAATTTGATCGTGAAGCGAAAATACAGGGGTTGGTTGGTAGTGACAATGCCAAATCTGTGTTCTTGCAGGCGAGTGATCTATAAAGAAGAATAATAAACCTTTGTGTAATAATTTTCAGGCGCTAGGCGTGTCATGGTAGCACGGCAGGTACAGCTCATCACTGGACGTGTTATGTTGTTAATAAATTCAACGTTAATAAATGTTACGAATAATACATTTGATCTTCATCCTATTATACCAAATCCACTAAATAGCCATAAGTTAGCTCTTAGTAATGCGTTGAATTTTGATGTAATCTATAATAGATTTACCGCAGAACAAAGAAGTGACGACGAAGAAAAACAGTGATAATTAGAGCATAAGAAGGTGTTAACCAGGTAGGACGACGAAAAAACCAGCGGATGACTATTCGCACTTTGAAGTCCTCATATACTTTCGTTCCTTACGAAAGATGGAACAATATTAAAGAGGAGAGCAACATGGGGCTGCTTCGTAATGTGGGGAGGGGAGGGATTATTCGGGTGGTCATTCGGTTAAATATTTCAGCCTCAATACTTGATTTAAATAATCTAGTTGACAAAAATTTTCTTGTCAACTTAGCTACAAAAAGATTAGGAAGCTGGAAATCCCATGTTGAATGTACTGCTGAGTTGGAGGCGTCAATGAGACTGACAAGAAGGTCGGAGTGGGAATTTTGAGGTTAATCTCGTTCGATTCAAGATACAACAACAGGATTAAAAACCTACATCCAAAGACCTAATTAACTCGGGATAATCAAAATTTAGGTTCTGACCACAATAAATCCAATCACAACCCAGTGGTTAATTATTAGGTCCGGCCAAGATGGGTGGTCATCATGACATATAGAATTAGTTGGTGTCAAAATGCTAAATCGAATTTTTTGAGCAGTAGGCCACTGAAAAATTACCAAAAACGAAACTTGATTTCAAGATCATGTTGATGATTTTTAACGTAATAATCAGCAACACGATTAGGAAGTCGTTCGTGATTATATCGATGACTCTCCACTCCAAGTGCTGTGGCTCCTCCTGATTGGAGCAAGGTGTGATCGATGTGCGATCTATTTGGGCCAAGTCCTAAACTACTCCTAAGATTTGCTACAAAAAAAAAAAAAAAAAAAAAAAAACGAGAAAAATTGACAGTTTGATTCTAGCAGACACATTTTTTCGATCCATCTTAAATTTGACTAAATTTATGGAGAAAATTACTCACCAATTACCGGCAATCTTAAATCAATAATATCGATAAACCATAGTTTCAAAAAAATTTATTTAAAACTTGAGCACCAAATGAGCGCATTAACAAAATCTTCGGTACCGCGTCTTCCGAATCGGTGGCCACTGACCATTCACGACTAAATATTCCGCCAGGTGATTGAAGGTTTTAAATTATGTGCCAACGTGTTACTTGGTTAGCGGAAAAAGAAGGCATTTCAACTCGGTCACCGAGTAACTGGGTCGGAAATAACAACGTTAGGACCGATGCTGATTATTTATTTGTTGTTTGAGCCAACGCGAGTTTGACAAATTCCAATGCTTTCTTGGGAAATCGCAAAGAATTCCGGAGATTTTCCCAGAGATGATATTTTTTGTTCATCGAAGGAGGAATTTCGGATATCTGAGCGGAACCAGGAAAGTGTTGTAGATCCACTGATATTCATTATGTAAGCTTAAGAGGAGTGGTTCATGGAGCAGTCAGTACACACCTTCAAATTCACCTTCAGTGAAAGACCCAATTCAGCCTGCATACAATGAAGGAGGGATCTACAGCCACCTATCTATTCCCAACATATCTACCCCTGAAATGATTCAAGTTAGATACCAATCATACTGAACTGAGGTAAACCTATCGATCATAAACCGGTCAAACCCTCGCATAAATGAATTTATATCGATGTTAACACGGTCTGACAGACCCAGTACTCGAAAATTCGGGATTTGGAGGGATTAGAACATTGGAGAGAATATTTTTTGCCCATCATCACACATTTTGAAAATAATTTAACAAGTTTATTTTTTATAGATTACGTTGAACTGTAAAAGAATATTTTCCAGCCATTACCCGGCTTATTGCATCTATCAATTCGTCACTGTTGCAACAATCTGCCTTTCTAGCTCTCTACTACCTAGAATGCAGTCGAAAAACTGAATGCTAGTTGAACATAATATGTTCAAATATTATTTGATATTATTTGAAGGATAGCTGAAAAAGGAGTTACATTAATTTTTATACGATTTTTCCTTCTATGAATAGGGGACTCACTGACGTAGGTCTATAAAAAAATCATCAATTTATCCAGAACCTATGTCCGACCACTGTACAGCAGGTAAAGATCGAAATAAGCTGCCATTACCCCAAACATATCTGATTTTGAGGAAATATGATAAACTACTGAGCTCCAAAAGGGTTCCTGTTTACTTTACTTTACTTAGGAAACATAAGGTTGGTTTCAAAAACTTGGAGCCTCATTACCCTCCACTCACCCCATATCGCAGTAATCATCAAATTTTTAGCATCAATCTTACCCAGATGTTACCATGAGATGGTTAAGAAAGACTGATATAACTGACCGAAATTTTTCGTAACGGAAAATGTTCAATTATTGCGACAAAATTTGCTCAATACAAAGAGCTTGATTTGAAAGAGAAAAGAAAAATAATGAAATCCTCTTAGCAAAAAATATTAGCGAAATTTTGCGATGTGCATTTAGGTACAAAAATGAACATCAACTTTGTTTTTGAAAATTATAAAAAACAATTTTCATCGTTGATTTATAATTTTTCCCGTTTATTGAGATGATCCCAAATCGAAAAATCGCTACATATAATTGCACAATGTTTTATTGTTAATTTTCTGTAAAGATCACACGTCAGCGAAGAACTAGGGTTTCCAGTCTGATTCTTGAATGAGAGAAGTGAGCGACAGGAGACTGGAGGCGGCAGCAGGACAGCAAAATTTATAAAGAAAACCATCTAAATCATCTCTCGAGTAGCAGCCTTGGATCCCTTGAGTGGTCGGTATAGTAACAAAAGGTCCGTCACTCGATGAAATACTATTATCCATCATTCTATAGTTCATGACATATCGAATAGCTGAAATGAAAATCTAGTACAAATTACAATCTACACACTTCGTTCAATTTCAAAGGAGGAACAAATTCTTAAATATGGCTTCCGTGGGCAAATAGCACATTCGATCGAGGGAACCGAAAACTTTAAAATGTGTAAAAACAAAGTTTGAATTTAAATCTACGTTACTTAATTTTTTGAGTTTGAAGAAGTGAGTCAATAAGAGGAGATCCTGGAGTCTCCTCGCAATAGGAAAGTTAACTACAAAATGTTGTTGCGAAAATTCAAAATGCCCCAACATTTTCTTTCAACTCGTCTGTAAATGGAGGCTCTACCCAATTAATTAGGAATTAGTGTATATGAATTAGTGTATATGAAACCCAAGGAATTAGTGTATATGAATTGAACTATTGCTACGAATTACAGATTCAAAGTTTTTTTTTCCATCAAGTCGAGAATATTGAGCGGAAAGGATGTAGAGTAAGCAAGGACTCGTAGTTTTCCACCCTCTCATTGTAGCGATGATTCCAATTCAACTAGCGTGATCCTAATGACTGACAGACGAAGAAGCCAACTGACTGGGAGAATGACTCATTATGAATATTGCTCGCACACCCGTTCTCTCCTGGACTTCTAGACAAACGCAGCGTCATTATGTGGCTTATCGACCGCCTCGACCCTGAGGGCTTCCCTTGCAACAGTAACTGTAATGCGATGACTGTCATAATAGTTTTCACCCACGTAGTGTACGTCCATATTTAGTAGATGTAGGTTTCAATAATTTTAGGGGTGAGTTAACACCTAAAAATATAATGTACGTAATCATCGTCAGTTACTGGAATGACCGAACGGTGTGTTAGATACTAGATACCGTAATGTACCTGGTGGGAGACCAGGAGGGGAGAGACGATTGAGGAGGAAAAACGAAGAATCAGAGGAGAAAATAACGTCACCAATAAACGGAACACACAAAAGTAGAGTTAACTTGTTATGGACGATTAGCTTGTAACTTGAAAGGGAACTGTGGGGGATCACTAATATTTTAAAAGAATTCAATAAAATAAAATACATACAACTAAAGTTTCTCACCAGACCCGGGCACAAAGAGCACAAAATGGATACACCTTCCTGGGTACCCTGGGGGAGTTGAATACCCTTCGTAAGGAGCCGAGGGCTCAAGCCTAACGAGATAATCTGTTGAAAAGCTCTGTCCTCAATTTTTGTTTATTATTCTCAATAATAAACCTTTGGAATCGAGCAAGAAAAAAATGTTGACCCCCCCCCCCCCTCCCCACAAAATGTGATGGTTTGCATTTCAAGGTACGTGAAATCCGAAAATCCAATTTTTAAAACAAATTCGTCAGACCACCGTACATAGTGCCAGTCACTTCTAAGGAGTGATAAATAGGGATAGTAATTTTCAAGAGTGCCCTAGCTCGAAAATTCTCGAAATATACGTATTTTTTTCACCAATTTGAAATATTATTGAATTTTTAGTATCGATTGAGACCACCCACATAATTAGAATCACGAGTGTGGATCCCAAACGAGGTCTAATCTCAGTTGAAATTTTAGATGACCAAAATGCAATCGTTGTTCGTTTCTTCGAGTTGTTCTCAGTTTTGCTTCTTTAGCAACCTTTGGTTAGTTTCGACACTTAATGCCTCAGGCGTAGGATTGATTTGATAGACGATCACGGTCTTGGATCGGATACTCCTTTTGGATATGTATCCACCTTACCTAAACATCACGAAAATGCACCCTACCAAACTCAAAAACCATCTTTTCCGACCGTTAGGGGTCAAATTGTACAAATACCAATATTAAGTAGGAAAAGTAAGATAGTGGGGCAAATTTTGGCCTTACAGGAAAATATATTGTGTGAGGAAGTTCTCGGTTCCAATATCAACATAACTGGAGGAAAGAAACTAACTTCATTTTTGCGGTATGACTCCATTCTTTGTTGCTTTTAAATGATTAAGTGCTTCTCAAAATACACGAGCCTTGCTCAGCCAGATACAGACAAGACTCTAAAAAAAAAAAATAATAATAAAAAGGTCCAGTGGGGGGGGGGGGCTCTAGTGGTGTGAGTGATGGTACCTACATTTTAGAATGAAATCGGGGGACACCTCCAGACCCCTGGGTCTTTAATTTTATAAAGAAGGATTAATCAATGGAACACGGATTGTGTTCTTATCACACCTTGGTTTCGTTGAATAAAATATTTTATGAAAAATAATATAACATTTGCAGAAGCGAATTTAGCTCGTCTAGCTGATCAGGAAAGAGCTCAGTTTTTAATTTAAATTCTGCGGTCTTGAATAGGCGACCTGTGAAATTTCAACTTCTTGAGGCTACCAGAAGCAAATTTAGCTCCTCAAAAAATTGCCATAGAATGTAAATGTAAAATATAATAATTGCAGAAGCAAATTTAGCTCGTTCCGCGGACCAGGGAGGAGTTCAGTTTGTTATTCAGAATCAGGTGTCTTTTTACATAAATTTCGACTGTATCAACCCATTGGATAAATTATACTCATCACCGAGGGATCTTATGAAAAGGTCCATGCAGTTTTGGGAAACTTCATGTTCACGTTTGCTCGTATAGATAAATATGGTTGTAGCCGAATAAGAGGAGTTGAAGCCAAGTAAGGGATGTCAGGGTCTGTCCCAATGAAGAAAACCGGTGTCTTGCTCATTAAGGGAAGTTGGGAGTGTCGGTTAATGAAGGAAATCGGGGTCCAGCTGAGAGAAGTTCGTGGTGTAGCTTATTAAGCTTAATTTAACAACTATAACTTTTACAGTTTTCACACAATTTTAATGGGGTTCAGAGTTTGTACGGGTTAGGTTCAGATCTTGGAATGGTGCCCTATAATCTTCAATGTGATTGGACCATTCGTACTCATTGCAGTTACGCAAACGTAACTTTCTTGTAGCATCCATAACGTCAATAGTTTATATCCAAAATCGATTTAATGTGACTGCGAATTTTGGTGGGGGTTGTCCCCTACGCAATTTACTTCCCCCGGGTGAATCATCAATTTATATGATCGTGTTATTATTAAGAGGAAACTATGCGCCACACCCACTTGGCAGACTTTAGAAGTTTTGTGCAGAACTGATGAAGACGAATCCACCCGGCAGTCTCATCAATGGAACATAATTGTGAGCAACGCTTTCAAAGTATATTGCATAGTTCATTATTACTGAATTTAATTCAACAAAGGCGCATTTTCTTCCTCTTCTTTTTCATAATTCAAAACCTTCTGATACACGGATGAAATATTTTCAGGAAAAACATTCATTAAGTAATTCATATTGCACGAAAGGGACTTTTTTGTTTGTTGAGAAAATATTAATAGGACAAAAATTAAATACTCGTAAAACAGAAGAAATTTTCTGTGTGGTTTCGAACGCAAACAAAGAAAGCGGGAGAAGTTTTTATTGTGGGCGAGTTGACGTGTGAGGCGGACAAGAGGGTCGTGGGGGGGGGGGGGGGGGGGCGGAAACGGAAGCAGACGTACAACAGTTCACCTGCCTTCCCGGGTGGGTGGGAGAAGCGGGAGGGCGGCGAAGTTGGCGCGGATCGTCTCGCCTTCCGATCCGGTTCCGAAAGGACTTGAGCGAAGCTGATTAGAATTTCGCTAAGCTGCTGGTTGGAAGCGACTCTACCGATCAACCCCTTGGTTACTTTGCCTGGACTGGAGCCTCCCGTCATCAATGAATGGTATTCGCCTCGTAACAATGAAATAATGAAAGTTTTCAAGAGTTATCGGTATTCTCAAGAGATCAAAAGGCGTAGTTTGAGATTCTATAGGTTCACGTTGGGAATCTAGATATCTAGTTAGGAAATAGAGATATATGTGTAGAGAATCGGAAAATCTAGAAAGAGATCAAGGAAGGAAATCGAGAGATCTAGGGACAGAATCAAGAGAATGTTGAAAATCAAGAGATCTAAGGAGAAGATCGAGAAACCCACTAAGGAAATCGGGAGATTATGACCTAGAGAAGGAATCAAGAGATTTTTGTCGGGAGTCAAGAGATCTAGGCTGAGACTCAAAAGATCTAGATTAGGAATCAAGGGATGGAGGGAGATAATCAAGAAATCCAGGCTGAAAATGAAGAGATTGAGAGAGAGATGTAGGGCGAGATCAAACCACTTAGACAATCAAGAGATTGTTGTCGAGAATCAACAGGTCTAGGCTGGGACTCAAAAGATCTAGGTAAGGAATCAAGAAATGCCAAGCAAGAAATGAAAGGAGAGAATCAAGAAATCCATGTTGAGGATCACGAGATCTAGGTGAGGAACCGAGAGATATAGGGAGATACAAATGATTTAGGTAGGGGATGGAGAGAACTAGGGAGAGATCAATGATTCAGGTAGGGAATCAAGATGTTTAAGTAGATAATTAAGAGATAGAGGGACAGAACCAAGAGACCCAGATAGGGAATCCGGAGATCTATGGCGAGATTAAACGACTTAGAGAGAGAATCAAGAGATCTAGGGTGAGAATCAAGAGATCCAGGTAAGGAATAAAGATATCTAGGTAGATAATTAAGAGATCGAAGGAGAGAACCAAGAGACCCAGGTAGAAAAACAAAAAATCAAGGGAGGAAATCTCCCTTGAGAAAAACAAGATTAAACGACAAAGAGAGAATCAAGAGATCTACGGAGAGAATCAAGAGACCTTGGCAGGAAACCAAAAATTTAGGTAAGAAACCAAGAAATGTCTTTAGAGAATCAAGAGATCTTGGCTGGAAATCAAAATCCAGGTTGGGAATCACGAGATCCAGGTAAGGAATCAAGAGACATAGGGAGAGATCAATGATTTAGGTAGGGAACGGAAAGTTCTAGGGAGAGATCAATGTTTAATTAGGGAATAAAGAGATCTAGGGAAAAAATCAAGAGATCCAGGTAGGGAATCAAGATGTAGAGGAAGAGATCAAACGATCTAGGTAGGAAATGCGCACTAGACTGCACTGACTAGAATGCTTCAGACCTTCACACCCTCAGACACCACCGACAGTAGCGCACCTATCAGTGTGTGCAGTTTCTAAACCTTCTCAAAATCTGTTTTAAAACTGTCCCAGTCGTATTCATAGTTTGCCAAATTTCAGAATTAGGATTTACTCCACGAATTACCAAGTAAAAGTTAAAGATGAAAAGTACAAGTTTTCCAAGTTGGAACTGTGAGAATCGAAAAAATCGAGTGAGAATCGTAAGTCCAAAGTCGCCTGCCGTAGATCCAAGCCATCAACATAAAATTGATGTTGATGGTATTCCACGGCAGGCCACTTTAGACTTACGATTCTGACTCGATAGCTCGTAGTTCCAACTTGAAAAATTCTGGGCTATCGGGAACTGAAGAATCGTATTTCAATCAAATTCATGTTTTCACAAGCGCACACAGTTTGACAGCAATACAACTCACAGGTGGCTGTCTAGGGCTAATCCTGCATAATATTTTCCTCTCCCCATTTGGCTTGCGTTTTTTGTAAAATCTACTGAAACCCCATGTATAGTACCTAATATCAGTAGGTAGCTCAATTCTAATATTTATGTACCTACTTGAGTAAACATTCAGTCTTAAGAAATTATTGAAACCAATTTTGACAAGTCTATTTTTGAAGCCTCAATCTGATCTCGCTCCACCGATCTTGATTCGGCAACAATCCCTCTTCTTGGAATATAACTTGGACAAACAAAATTATGAATCATGATAGATCGTTTGTGCCGAATTACCGCGGGACAACCCCGAATGACTCCCAGTCTCAATTCAATTCGCAAAAATAGTCAATTGGCCGACCTCGTCGTCCATGAGTCATGACCTCTCGAAGCTAATGACTTCCAACGCTCAAACTATTTTTTCGAAACTTCCCCGAAAAAATAATCTCTTCCGATGAACTTCCGAGATAGCAGGAATAATATCAGGTGCGGTCGCTATTGTTTTCCGGCGGCTTCCTTCCTCCTCCTCTACTCGGAGATTGGAATACTGATACGAAATTTTTCAGGGAAGAATTTATCATTTCATTCGGTCGGCACGTAGGTGGAATTTTCTCTTCGCTTTATTAATTATCGGGTCTGCGATGACGAGATAATCATTCGAAATAAGGGGAAGAGCGAGTGGAGGGAAACGAGAAACTTGACTCAAGGGAAGACTGGATACTAGATGGAACTATATTTCCACAACTGTGCGTCATGGCGCCAGACTGACACCAGTGGAGACTTGACTCCAGGTAGAATCGACTACTAGATGAAGTAATATTTTCACACATCGCATAATGGCGCCAGACTGACACCAGTGAAGACTTGACTCCAAGTAGAATCGACTACTAGATGAAGTAATATTTTCACACATCGCATAATTGCGCCAGACTGACACCAGTGGAGACTTGACTCCAAGTAGAATCGACTACTAGATGAAGTAATATTTTCACACATCGCATAATGGCGCCAGACTGACACCAGTGGAGACTTGACTCCAAGTAGAATCGACTACTAGATGAAGTAATATTTTCACACATCGCATAATGGCGCCAGACTGACACCAGTGGAGACTTGACTCCAGGCAGAACTGACCACCAGTTGAAGTAATATTTCCACACATTGCTTGATGATGCCAGACTGACATCAATAGAAAATTGACTCCAGGCAGAACTGACTACTAGATGAAGTAATGTTACCACACATTACATCATGGCGCCAGACTGACACCAGTGGAGACTTGACTCCAGGCGGAACTGACCACCAGTTGAAGTAATATTTCCACACATTGCATCATGGCGCCAGACTGACACCCGTGGAGACTTGACTCCAGGCACAACTGACCACCAGTTGAAGTAATATTTCCACACATTACATCATGGCGCCAGACAGGCACCAGTGGAGACTCGACTCCAAGCAGAACTGACCACCAGTTGAAGTAATATCCCCACACATTGCTTGATGGCGCCAGACTGACACCAATAGAAAATTGAGTCCAGGCAGAACTGACTACTAGATGAAGTAATGTTACCACACATTGCATCATGGCGCCAGACTGACACCAATGGAAACTTGACTCCAGGCAGAACTGACTACTAGATGAAGTAATATTTCCACACATTGCTTGATGGCGCCAGACTGACACCAGTGGAAACTTGACTCCAGGCAGAACTGACCACTAGATGAAGTAATATTTCCACACACTACATCATGGCGCCAGACTGACACCAGTGGAAAATCGAGTCCAGGCAGAACTGACCACTAGTTGAAGTAATATTTCACACATTGCA
Organism: Apolygus lucorum; assembly: GCA_009739505.2. Lineage (NCBI taxonomy): Eukaryota > Metazoa > Arthropoda > Insecta > Hemiptera > Miridae > Apolygus > Apolygus lucorum. The sequence goes on from CM019181.2 coordinate 24,200,501, forward strand.
TCATGGCGCCAGACTGACACCAGTGGAAAATCGAGTCCAGGCAGAACTGACTACTAGTTGAAGTAATATTTCCACACATTGTGTGTGGTTTTGACTCATCACGTCTCTTCGGTACCAAGACGCAAAGTGTTGCCGGACATGAAAAAACTCAAAAGGTATCCAGTTTAAATATGGCAACAAATTTTCATCATGAACTGAGATCCACAAAGAATTTTTGAATTACTTTCCTTCTTGTAAACCCCCTACTACTAGCGATATATTTTCCTTGTATCAATAATGAAAAGAAGAACTTGAATTCAAAAGGCCTCTTCGAAACTATCCTATATTCACCAAATAAATATAACAACCTTCCAATTTGTGTTCGAATGTCTCCAATTTCAGTGTAGGTATGGTAATAAAATATGTAAGTTTAGTGTAAAATGCCTATTTTGGGAGCTGATGCGCTGATTTCAGCCCTCAAAAATTTTTATTCGAAAGGTTTATGATCAATAAAAAAAAATTATATAACTTTCATCCAAATCATCAGAACCTCAAGAAAAAAGCTAGAAAAATCAACGATTTTTCACTTGGTCTTTCATCTGACTCAGGAGAAGAGGGTACAACCACATATTGTGGTGACATAAAGGGATATGTGGTGACATTCACCAACCTATATCGATATGTTATCTTGGTCACATCTGGCAGTACTTGCATCGACAACATTGTTGAATGAGAATCTTGGAGTCTGTTTTCTACTGGTTTATTAGGTCATGTTTCGGTGAACGCCCACGCCTTCTTCAGCCTTTACAAATTAGCCTAGGGATCACCCCGTGGACGCTCAAGCTAATGGAGGACTTGAGGGAATATTATAGAGGGATGAAAGGAAGTTCCCCCACCAAACGACCAGCAGTTAAGGTAGCAGGGCGCGGGTGGTGATAACACGGAGTACACCTGCCGAGATGGTCAACTCCAGTAACTCACAAGGCTGCAACCATGATGTTGTTGAATGCCACTCATTTTAGATCCACCCACTCCCCACATCTGAATTTTAGGAATTAGTATGTTCTTTTATAAGCTGTATTTGTAAAAATTAGCTTGTGTGACCACTCTCAGGTACGAATTCTACTCACAGTTATACCTATATTACTAGTTACCTCATTAGTGTTTAGAAATATGGGTGAAACATTTTTTTTTTCTATTCAATTTCCTCCAGTCATATATCTGGTTACAACACCCTATTCCACTTGTACAGTACAGTGTAGTTACAGTCCACTTGTACTCAAGTTAAGGCCTGTAGGCTTGATCGGTGACTAATAATGGTCCTAATAATTATTCGAGTTGGACCGTTGGTGGAACCCTCTCCACTTAAGGGTGTGAGGCAGCACGTAGCCACTTGGGAAATCATCAGAACAAACTCTGATCTTCCCTTTGAAAGATAGCTGATGACGACCGCGACGCCAGGAATGGCAGTCGGATAAAAATTCAACCTGAGATGGCTGTTTACATTTACTTTACAGTCCTCTTGCTCTATCAAATCATCAATCTATAGCATTTTTCAGTCAAATGAAACCTTTTTTCTATCAAATGAAACTTCGTACCAACCAAATGAAACTTTGTTCCAAACAAATGAAACCTCGTACCCACCAAATGGAACCTCTTTTGAAACTTTTTTTCAAACAAATGAAACCTTATTTCAATCAAATGAATCTTTTTCAAACCATCCATAAAAATTACTTTATTTAAGATTGTTGCAAAACAAGTTAATACAGAGGCACTACAAATAAATTTAATGAAGTGGGTGACCAGCATAAGCAGTATGAGGCCATGAGTAATCTTGGTGTGCCTGGTAAGCTTGTACGCGTGGTTCAGTTGACCGTGAAGGAGGTATCTTGCCAGGTCAAAGTTCAGAACAAGCTCTCAGAGACGTTCCAGACGACAAGGGGACTTAGACAGGGAGATGCTCTTGTTTAATGCCGCGCTGGACAAAGCAATCGGAGAATCTAAGATTAATACCCGAGGCACAATCTACTACGAATCTGTCCAAACACTGGCATATGCAGATGACGTGGATATAATTGGAAGAAGTTTGCCAGCCGTCAGGGAATCCTTCTTCGCCATTGAGGGTGAGGCGATACAGATGGGACTCCAAATCAATGAGGCCAAAACCAAGTACATGGCAGTCGGAAGAGATAAAAGAAACTGTGGAGGCTCTCACCTATTTCGGGTCTGCAGTAATATGGAATAATGATATAGGCCGAGAAATTAGAACCCGAATAATGAATGCCAACAAATGCGATTTCGGCCTAATCAAGCATTCCAGGAACCGTAATGGTCAAGATCCACAACGATTGTTCTTTACAAGACACTTGTGAGACCAGTCCTGATGTATACAGAAGAAACCTGGACTCTGTCTGTAGCTAATAAAAATGCATTGGCGGTATTCGAGAGGAAAGTGCTACGCAGAATATTTGGTCCTGTTTGTGACCGTGGTACCTGGGGTGCACGGTTCAACCGAGAGCTTCATGACCTGTTTGGGGACTAGAGTGTAATCGACTTTACAAGGTGCTGCCAATTAAGGTGGGCAGGTCACCTAATACGGATGCCAAAGGCAGAGCTGCCCAGGAAAGTCCTCATGGGTGAACCAGGAGGGAGACGCCAGCGGGGAAGACCACAGCTGCGTTGGGTTGATGGGGTGGAGGAAGACTGCAGGAGTTTCGGAGTTCAGAACTGGCGCACTGTTGCGCAAAATAGAGCGGAATGAAAAAGTTTCTTGAGGCAGGCCAAGATCCTGGATTGTAACGCCACAGGGAAGGTAGGGTGTCCAGCAGCTGCGGCAGGCAGTTTCATCATCATGTTTATGACGAAGTTGGAGCAGTCTGTCGCGGTGATGGTTTCGACGCTGCGAACTATGAACTCCTCGATGTCACAGTGATCAGCAATATGGTTGGACCGATGAGTTTCATTTGATTGAAATAAGGTTTCATTTTTTTAAAGAAAAAAAGTTTCATTCGGTTGAAAGGGGGTTTCATTTGATTCGTACATGGTTTCATTTGGTAGGTATGAGGTTTCATTTGATTGGAACAAAGTTTCATTAGGTCGGTACGAAGTTTCATTTGATAGAAAAAAGGTTTCATTTGACTGAAAAATACTATATAGTATTGTATCCTTTATAACTAGGCTATCGCCGAAGTCTTTAGTTGGTATCTCCAAGTGCAATCATCACCATCTTTACCTGTAACTTATTTTCATCATCCTCTTACTGTAACAATCAGCGCCTCAACCAACTGTAAGAGGCGCAGAGAGTACTATGTGTACTCTCTGTCTGTGTTTGCGTTACAGCAGAATTACAGTAAGATAATTTGCGTAAGATCTGAATTATAGAATAAATTCACATAAGCGAACCTACATTTTTGTCGCGGATAAAATATTATGAAAATTTACTCACTACTGCTAACCAGGATTCTCGCATGTGGAACTCACCTGAAAATTAAAAAAAAATTGTTAAAATAATGTAAAATTTACTAGAGTAAAAATAAATAGGTACATAGAAAAATTGAATCATCAGCTAAGTAAGGTAGCTTCTAGTAACGGCCTGAAAACTTCTTTATTTGATGAGAAAAAGAAATAAGACACTGAGGGAAATATCGAGTAATTTAAATGAGGTCAGACACACAAAAGGAGCAGCTGTTGTAAAATCAAGTTGTGGTTCCAGGTGATGAGACAGGATACCGGTGTATCTATTTGCCGAGTGAACCGTGGCAACCCTTTTACTGAACCGAACACCCCGAAATCTATCTATTGTTCATAACTCCATTCATATTGATCAGACCAAGAATGATCTCTTGTAGTTGGAGTACGACGAAGAATATAATTGAACATTTGTTTTTGCCCGGTGAGTACTTTTGAGGATGCTCTTTGTTTGATTTTTATTGACACATCATGTCAGCAACGACGGTGTAGTGACCGGTAAAAACGCCAAGTATCACTAAATCATCGCTAATCATGATAGTCTCATCATATACGGTCCGACGATCTTCGGTGAAATCACAAAGTAACCGAAACGACTAATTACTCCTCACAGCTTACAAGATGTTCGTTAGCAGAGTCGTTTATAACGTAGGAAATCACGCCCACGGCACGCGCTCTAAGCGCCCCTACCGAGATTCGATGGACAATCCAGGTTGAAAACGCCTCTCATTAGATTTTAAGAACCAAGAATGAGTGTTTGGAGAGCTTCTTAATTAACTGAAGACAGGAACCCACGCCGTTTGTTAACACGTTTTTCGTGTTTTCCCTTCGCGGAAAAACGATCCTACATCGACCCACGGTCCGTATTACGATAGGTGCCTTCGACTAATTAAAAGTTGATGAAAATCCACGAAAAATTGGATGTTATTCGACCGTAATTGGTTACGGTCTGTCTCGAACGAACCCATCTCCGACAAAATCGTGTTGTTCCTCGTATTATTGTTTGACCGAATCTAGCCGGTATTAAAATTATTAATGGCCCGACAAACGCCGCACCTCAACTTTTTATGGAACAGTGATTTACGTAGACAAGAAATGTTTACCGGAAAACAGCTTTCTGGTTGCCCAAAGGGGAAAGGTATTCATTTTTAACTTTCTTACTGAGTCAGAAGGCATGTTTCGAAAATCCGTTGTGTACAGTTCAAAAATTGATATGGTTCTTCGATGACTACGTAGATAATTTCACCAGTATTGTAGGCATCGTCAGTGGATGCGGCACTATTAACACACTTACACAAACATATCAACATAAAATTCACATCGTAGTTGGTAGCAGTACTTCTCGCTCGAAATTGGTCCACATAGTGAAGTTATAGGGCTACTTTTCTAATAAAGTCACGGATACATTTTTGAATGTCAGGTAGCGAGGTTGGTAGCACTACTTCTTGTTCAAAATTAGTCTACACAGTGAAGTTATAGGGCTACTTTTCTGATAAAGTCACGGATCAATTTTTGAATGTTAGGTAGCGAGGTTGGTAGCACTACTTCTTGTTCAAAATTAGTCCATACAGTGAAATTATAGGGCTACTTTTCTGATAAAGTCACGGATCAATTTTTGAATGTTAGGTAGCGAGGTTGGTAGCACTACTTCTTGTTCAAAATTAGTCTACACAGTGAAGTTATAGAGCTACTTTTCTGATAAAGTCACGGATCAATTTTTGAATGTTAAGTAGCGAGGTTGGTAGCACTACTTCTTGTTCAAAATTAGTCTACACAGTGAAGTTATAGGGCTACTTTTCTGATAAAGTCACGGATCAATTTTTGAATGTTAGGTAGCGAGGTTGGTAGCACAACTTGTTCAAAATTAGTCTACACAGTGAAGTTATAGGGCTACTTTTCTGATAAAGTCACGGATCAATTTTTGAATGTTAGGTAGCGAGGTTGGTAGCACTACTTCTTGTTCAAAATTAGTCTACACAGTGAAGTTATAGAGCTACTTTTCTGATAAAGTCACGGATCAATTTTTGAATGTTAGGTTGCGAGGTTGGTAGCACTACTTCTTGTTCAAAATTAGTCTACACAGTGAAGTTATAGGGCTACTTTTCTGATAAAGTCACGTATCAATTTTTGAATGTTAGGTAGCGAGGTTGGTAGCACAACTTGTTCAAAATTAGTCTACACAGTGAAGTTATAGGGCTACTTTTCTGATAAAGTCACGGATCAATTTTTGAATGTTAGGTAGCGAGGTTGGTAGCACTACTTCTTGTTCAAAATTAGTCCATACAGTGAAATTATAGGGCTACTTTTCTGATAAAGTCACGGATCAATTTTTGAATGTTAGGTAGCGAGGTTGGTAGCACTACTTCTTGTTCAAAATTAGTCTACACAGTGAAGTTATAGAGCTACTTTTCTGATAAAGTCACGGATCAATTTTTGAATGTTAAGTAGCGAGGTTGGTAGCACTACTTCTTGTTCAAAATTAGTCTACACAGTGAAGTTATAGGGCTACTTTTCTGATAAAGTCACGGATCAATTTTTGAATGTTAGGTAGAGAGGTTGGTAGCACTACTTCTTGTTCAAAATTAGTCTACACAGTGAAGTTATAGGGCTACTTTTCTGATAAAGTCACGGATCAATTTTTGAGTGTTAGGTAGCGAGGTTGGTAGCAGTAGGTACTTCTCGTTCAATATTAATCCACACAGTGAAGTTATCGGGATGTTTTTCTGATAAAGTCACGAATCAATTTTTGAATGTTAGTTTACGAGGTCGGTAGCAGTAGGTACTTCTCGTTCGAAATTGGTCCACACAGTGAAGTTATCGGGATGCTTTTCTGATGGTTGTGGATCAATTTTTGAATGTTAGGTAGCGAGGTTGGTAGCACTACTTCTCTTTCAAAAATTGTCCACATTATTTGTCCCAAGTCAAAAAATTCAAAATTGTCCCAAGTTATCGGGATACTTTTCTGATAAAGTCACGGATTTTACTCCTAATTTTTTGCATCGTTGTTCGTTCCGCTGATCGCTCTTTTACATTTCAGTCCGAAATTTCGCTTCTTTTCCGGTAAACCGACGCTCAAACGGCTGAACCGTTCGTATTGAAACAATTTCCCCGCGTTTCCCGGTGGAACTATTTTCCCAAAATACACCCACGATATTCGACGATTTTGGTGATTTTCCGTAACTTTTTACGTGTTGTTCGCGTTCTGAGACACTTTTCCAATTATACATTTTCAGCTTCAACCGATTTCTCGGCCATTTTGTAAAGAATCGAAGATGTGGCCTTTGATGTTGAAGTGAAAAGTGCGACTATGTTTAAAATAGTGACATTGTTCCGATTGGATTTGAAGTGGTTTCGGGTCGAATATGGAATTGATATTCTATGAGAAGGTGAGTGGTTTGATTCTTGGTTATTATAGTTAGTGAGGGATAAAGCTCTAAAAAATTCGACACCTACAGGAAATTTCGATAAGTATTCTGCTCCCACCTACGAAATTCGGTTTATCCAAGTTTTTACCGGCTTAAAACAGGACACAAAACCCTCCCCCGTGCGATGCAACGGGTGATTTCTGATGAAGTCACAGACCAATTTTTGAATGTTAGGTAGCGAGGTTGGTAGCACTGCTTCTCGTTCAAAATTAGTCCACACAGCGAAGTTATTGGAGTACTTTTCTGATGACGTCACGGATTACCTCAACACAGCTCTTCTTCAATATAAATATTCATGTAAAGGTAAAGTTAATTGCACCAAGGTAGTAATATATTGTTGTGTTAATATAATGCCTGTACCGTGGGATCTGTACAGTTCCTGCATATACTACTACAACTGTCAGATCCTGAAAATAGTAGAACAGAAAAAGAAGCATTTTTATCCAACAAGTTTCGTCCCTCTCCTACATAAAATTTTCAGCTAGAAACCTACGATTGTACCGGATTGGCTTCACAAAGTCTTGAGAAAACTCAACTAAACAATTTTCGGCAGCAATTCCAGACCAACTTGTATACCATCACCATCTGGACTGTACGACAAAAAATAATAACAACATAAAATTATTCAATTTGATGTTGACTTCGGTTTCCACTATAATCATAGGTATTAAAATCATCTTTTTAAGATAATAACAGGACAAACAAATTTGGGTCTTCAAAAATCGAAATTTCTACTCGCATTTTGCGTTTTGGAACAACTTTAGTCTTCCTGTGGTCAATTTCTTGTCCACATTGTTATACAAAGTGACGATAGACCGACATTTAATAGACCCTAAGATGTTATAAAAAGTCTAACTGTTGAAATTTTGATTATTTTGACTTGTAAATCATGAGATGAAATCATGGTTTGATACTGATAGAATTTCCAGCGTTTTTGCGAGTTAACCCATATTTGAAACAGTTTTTCTCGATTTTTGAGAACACGTAAATTTATTGTAACAATTTATAGTATTGGTCGTGCTATCCTCAATAGAAATTGACAGCTAATTTCGAATGTACCTAGCTAAAATAAATAGAATACTAATTAATTTGAATTTGTCATTTTCGTATCCAAAAATTTACATTTCACGAATACGTTAAACAAAAACTAGGGATTCAAGTAATTTTTAATATAAGGTCTCTGAACACCATACTCTGAAGAACTGGCTTGAAGAACCCCATTCTTTTGGTAGTATCAATGTTTTGACACACTATTGGATTTTACTATATTTTCCAGGTTGCGTTTGATGTGAGATGTACTCGTACTTTTTAGCTACACCTAAAAAAGTGAGAAACATCAGGCTTTATAGTAGAATGTTTCAATCCTGATTTCCATGAAGGAAAAATGTCACAATTTCTCATTTCAATACTTTGGGCCATTATTGAAATTATTGAAAACTTTCAAAAATGGGACCCCCCTAGGGTTTTTGAACACTTAGTGTTGTTGCATCCTTCCAACATAGATTGAAAACGTGAGGAAGTCCATTTTGACGTGGAAGGATGTCCAGCTCGTTATTTAAGATAATGCTTTCGTCGATTGGAGATTGGGCCTTGTAAAGGTGAAATCCACATGACACATCAGTCTATCGGTGTCTTTTTGAAAACGTCATGAAATCGATACTTCACATCAACGAGCAACGTGATGACTCGACTTCTCTACGAGCTGCCATAATATGAAAGTTATATTACAGTTGAATAAGCGAAAATCGAGCGAGATGTCAATTTTTCGCGGAACGTCTACCGCGTTCGCTTCATAAGCTAATGGCTAGAAAAACGAGGAAGATGGCGTCAAAATGTTCGAAATAAAAACCAGTTGGAAGTCCATTGAATCTAGAGTGGGTTGAGCTTGCTCAGAATAGGCCCTACAATGGTGGTCATGCTCGAACTTAACTGATTTTCAGGGGAAAATGTAAACAATGTTAAGTTTTGGACAAGTTTCTTCTTACCATTCGGAAAACTAGTGGCGGTTTGGAAAGAAAAATGTTTTACCTTCTGGGATACGGACTAACCAACAAGCAGCCAAAGAAGACTATCCAAGACTAAATGACCAAGAACAGACAAGTGAATAAGGTATTTTGTCTGAAAAAGCGCAATAAGGACTTAGAAGGCTGGTAGACAGTGGTATACGAACGTCTGAAGGAAAAGGGTGTACTACCGCTTGCCAGTGACCCATGTTTCAACACAAGGAATGATAGGAAGGCGACATCTTGCTAGTAGCAATATAAGTTGACTTATATGCATGAAATGAGGAAGGTAGATGCCATAACAGAGAAAAGATGATGCACACACCTTTTTCAAATGCACCAAAAGGGTAGCTGGAAGAAATCAGTATAGCTAGCTGAGCTGAGGGAAACTCCCCAAAGTTTAAAACCAGAAGCAGTTGCTAGCAAGAAGCTGGAAGAGTTGGAGTATTGTGGCAGAATAAACAGATAGTATCCTGACAAGGAAGACACTGTTAGATTGATTGATTGAATGGCGTTTATTTACAAACAGGGAAGGATTAGGACAAAGGAGTCCTCTCTTCCATCCTCCCTGTAAAAAATTAAATAATTATTCCTCATACAATCGAAGGTTAGAATTAATATAAAACAAAAATAGTGACCGAATCTTACAAAATACATTATTACAAATATGCAGTAAATACCAGTAAAATAAGTTGCTAGTAATCTCTATATAAATCTAAAAATCATTTCTTCAATTTGCTTCGGAAGCTATCAACAGATTTGGATAGATCGAAATGTTAGGAACATTCATTATATAATTTTATAGATTGAAGAGTAAAGAATTTGCTGGAAAGGATGGTACTGTGATGCGGAATTTGGAGAGTTGAAGAGGCGTGACGGGTGGGAACAGAGTATGTTATTTAAGAAATTATAATGGGTAAGCAGGTATTTGGGTTTACGGAATTTTAAAATTTTTAATTTCATTGCTAATATAGATAATTTTTTTTTTTATCTCATGGATCTGCAGCCACCCTAATGTCACGTAATGAATGTATGAATACGAAACAAACGACTGCGTTCAATGCTGTTTGCAATGTTTGCATTTGCTCACCAGAAAGGTGGCAATATACTAAAGTCGCTTACTCAAAAAAAGGCACTGAGGGCCTGCACCTAGGGAGAGAGAGAGAGAGAGAGAGTGAGAGTGAGAGAGAGAGAGAGAGAGAGAGAGAGAGAGAGAGAGAGAGAGAGAGAGAGAGAGAGAAGGAAGCACCTGACCTGTCTCGCTATCCAATGATGAAGCACCCCAGAACACAGCCTGAAGTAATGTGTTAAACGGTTCCAGGCTGATCCGGGATTGAATCTACATAAACTCGAAGAAGCGGACCCTTCAAGATATCTAATAAAAGGTTGGCATTAGCGTTATTAGCGAATTTCCAAAGAATTTAGACCCCTCAAAAAACACATTTACGAACAATTTCTAACCGAAAATTTAATTTCTAATATGCATGTACTGGCTAAATACTTATTTTAAAGTTTAGGGCTGTTATTTCGGCTGATTGAATCCGATTTTGGAGCAACCGACAGTTAAAAATATCCGAAGATGATTTGGGGAAATCTGAACATAATCCGAACTCAAGTTAATGACCGTGTTAGAGCTCCGGAGCTTGCCTCTCCCCGAAACTACTCAAATAAAATTGGACTGGCTTTAAAAGAATGTTTGAGAGCCGCATAAGATCAGATTTACATTCCAAATTACCACCGAAAGCTCGAAGCAGATGTATAGTTTGTGAGTACCTGGTTATGAGAGGTCTACCCCTAATTTCCAGGGCATAACCGACAATTATGGGGAGGGATCGCCAGGTTTCGGTTTTTTGATTCGGAGAGTGAAGGGGGGTTTTTTGGAAATGGGGCGTCGGATAATTACCAAGGCCTACCCGCTAGGGACAAGATTTTCGGGCGTTGAGAGGGGAGATTTGATTTTACGTCTTTTATTCTTCCTTTTTTCCTATCTGGATCCTCGAAACGGAAACGGTAGGTCGAGAAACGAGGTGATTCCACAGGAATTGAGTTTGGTGGAATTAGAAGATGAATTTCCTGCAAAGCGGGCATGCCTTCCGGTAACCTACAAAATCGCGAAACAAGTTTGAAAAGCTTATTAGTGAGATTGTTGCTCGAAATTAGGGCTTGCAGTTAGGAATGTAACATCGACATTAATATTCCTTTCTCTGTATGAAAGGTAGGGAGAATATTAAGATTCTTGAGAATACTAATTAGTATTGGTTAGCAGGTCAAAAAATGCTGATTCTATTAAAAAAAAAAAAATTATTCGCAATACGCGTTTTAGGGCTCTCGGAACAACATAGACAGGGAACAGTCATAAATGACTGTCATAAATGACTGTTCCCTGTCTATGTTGTTCCGAGAGCCCTAAAACGCGTATTGCGAATAATTTTTTTTTTTGCTTTCCCTTGCATTATTAGATAGAAAGTTGCCGCTATTTGTAAGAGTTATAGGTTTTTTTTTAAAAATGAGGTAAATTGAGTAAGGAAAGGTAGATACATTTATACGAGGTCTGCCCGGAAAGTTCGTACAAGAATGAGACAACAATTTGTTTTACAATTAATGATAATTCGGTTTTGTCCCCCTCAAAATACTCTCTGTGTGACATATTGAACTTCTGCCATAACCGTTTCCACTGTTTGAAGGCTTCTTAAAAGTCCTCAGGTTGAAGGCTGAGAACTATATATTTATCAAGGTCAGCGTTAAGTCTTCCTCTTAAGAGAAATAATTTTCATGAATAAATTAAGGATGAGAGGTAGCTCGAGTGGATCAGATGTCAGTAAGGGAATGGTTGACTCCACCCAATTCTCGTATCTCGTGTATAAATGCTCCAACTCGAGGGACCACTGCATCCAGTCTAGCCTCACAATCAGACTAGATCACTTCGAACACCTACTTCGCTTTCTCGCATACTTTCCTTGCTTAATTCGATCATTATTGGTTCTAAGTGTCGGGTGAACTCTCCTAACCACCACACACACATCTAGTAATGCTTCAACGCTTCAGTTACATCACCCTCACCTCAAGTCGTCAACTGCTCTACGGGCGGTCTGTAACATCCCTTCTAAATTATTCCTTCCATTATCTTACCTGAGTAAGTTCTAAAGAAAAGCCAATTAGACAGTAATCAAGGAGGTACCTAAATTGTGAACATAGTCAGAATTCCGAGTATATCGCAAAATTATAACAATCATCTAGAAAAGGTGCATTAGAATCTCATTATCAAGGGGTTGTAATCAAATTACAGTCTTATCATTCACTAATGTTAGGCAATATAAAATAGCTTAACATAGGTAGGTCATATCGATACCTTAAAGCGCAAAGGCGCTATGTCCATCCACCTTCCACATTTTTTTTTTTTTTAATTTCAGAAAAACTCAAATTCAACATAGGTAACGCTTATTGACCTTCTTCACAATAAAATTATTGCATTTTTTCAATGATATTTTTATTTGTTAAATATTAATAACATAACGACTGAGCACATAAGGAGCCCATCTAGTTAATTTACTTTTACAATTTAATTAAACGGTTTGTAGAGTCAACAGCCCATTGGCTATGCTCTAAAGTACGGGTAACACAACACTGTGTCTCAGTTTATCACTAGGTCCAAGGGTTTGGTCCTGTCAAGCCGCCGAACGGCGTTGAAGTTGGAGAAGACAGAGGACTTCGGGATTGATAAGTCCATGAAGCCAATGTTCGTGTTTTCATCGCATGTAGCTTGATCTCTTCACTGACAATGGAGATCGTAATTTCTGATGATCGTCATTACTGATTATAGCATGAAAATGTCTTGAAGAAATTATAGAGTTTAGTGTGATAAACCATTATTTTAGGAATTGTGCGCTGGTGAGAACTTCTTTTGCGCTATTCGCAAAACTCCGTTTTTGGACATAGCGCCTTTGTGCTTTAAGGTCGATATTATGCCTGTGAGATTTGTTAGTACGCGTAGACAACTTGGAAAAATAACGCAGCTTATCAGATATAAATAATATATTATAACGTTACTAATGTGTTGGGGGGGGGATCTTGAAGATATACCATAGTGAGGAGGAAGGCTACAGCGCAGTTACGTGATTTTGCAGTGTGTTGAGAACATCTATACGCTTCAGAAGCGTCTTGTTACCATTTGAAGGCTAAGGCGGTTATACGTATTTTTTATTTTCAAGTTGAGTTTTTTTGGGGAAAATGTTTGCCTTTATTCATAAAAATATAAAGAGCGGTTGGGATCGAAATTCCGAAATGGAACCTACACTCACAGTAAAAGTGTGATTTTCATACTCGTTATTCAGTCTTGAATATCCTCGGTTGAAGTAAATTCCAACTTGTAATCAGAGGTTTCCTATTGGGTGAACATGTTTCTATGCCGTGCTTCCTCTATATGGTTTATGAATCGTGTAATTGCCGAAATTACAAAGACTGGATCGGATTTTTCGAAGCCGTTGCGTCGCCTCGATTTCTCATTTACAACACGCATCGTCATGGCGTGCTAATCCATAATTTTCAACGCAATGATTTTGAAAATAGTTCGAATAAAAGACCAGATACACATTGCTTTAATTGTCTTCAGTTTATTTTCCCCGTCTAGGTATATTTATAGGCAGGTGAACTTGACCCCAGTCGGACATACGGACGAAATGACACCGACAGACTGAAGAAATGACTGACACGCAATCATAATTTTATTCAGAGTGAAATTCATCATTTTTATTTTGAAGGCCCTAAATTTTTTGACACATTGCAACGCTTTCTCATATTTTATAGTGAAGAAACAAAACTATTAACCGTTGTGTAATTACGTGCCTTCTAATACCTACATGCTCGACTCGACAGTAGACACTCATATACCACAACACACCACAACATACCACAACACCACAACCTAGATGTTGTATATGGTGTGTTGGTATGTTGTGTGGTGTTGTTGTTGTTGTTTTTACATGTTGTGTACAACACAACATTTAAAAATAATGAGTTTCCCGGCTTGTTGATTGTTCTCAATTCGGATAAAAGGACATCAATTTTGATTCATTCCGAACTTCATTCAATTTGAGTTTTTGAAAGATACTAGATATCAAATGCGATAAATCCTGTAAAAAAACATCTGTCAAAGAAATGGGTTACAATCGGAAGTTTATATGAATGTTGAACCCGCCTAGAAAACGTTAAACGTCGTATCACACCTTCGTAATTAAAAATTAATAAAAATAAATACGGGATTTTTCTTATACCTTGTTTCTGATAGTTCCACTTTTCTCAGTTTGGTACTTTTACTCAAGTTTATCGATAATTACGTGGACAAACTTCGATGGGAAAATAGGTCAACTGGTCCAACAATGGTGTCTACTTGGATTCGACCAGAGCTGCCATAGGAGAACTATATCTCAAGTAATGTTGTGGACTAGTTTCGTCCCTCATGTCGCCGGACTGAGTGAATTTATTCAACAAGTTATTTGGGCTGATTGTTGATAAAAACCTCACTATTATCAATCTAATTGAGTAAAAAATGCTCTCGAGTTTTGATTGAGTAATATTCTTAAAAGAATATTGTTTGTAAAGTCAATAAGTACGAATTTATAACACCAAAAAATAGGTACCGAGTCGAGGAATAATTCAATATTTCATATAATAATTTTCATATTTTTCATATGATGATAGTTTTTAAATCACAATAACCCAACTGGCCAATTTTTTTCATTTTTAATACATGACGGGCCCTTGGAATTGAGTACAATAATAAAATCAGAGAGACAGATATTTGGAGGGTTTTCTATAATTTTCCCAGTAGGAGTTGATAAACAAAACAAATAAGTATAGGCACCTATTCAATGTTTACATTTTGCCGATCCAAACAAAATGTTGCTTGCAGGTCAATAGTAGCAACAAAGAAGCGGTGACGACCTGATTCTCACAGATTATCAGGGTTTAATCTCGGCATTATATTCTCCACACACCCATGGGAAACAGCAGCCAGTCTTTCTACTACGTGCTCAGAACTATCGATCAACCACCAAAACCAGAAGGAATGTTGGAGCTTCCTGGCAGCATATTATGGGAGGTGACTGTTTAGTATGCGTTGATTATATTAAATCTGAAGGCACGGAGATGTATTTTGTTATTTCTATCGTTTAAAGATGCTATAAATAAGCGGGCCGGAGGGGTCTGTTAGTATTTGATAACTTTCTGTCAACTGGAAATCGAGAGTCGAAACAAATCTCGTGAAAGTTGAAACGACTCTTTTGACAAGGGTTGTTAAATAATCCTATACGGTCATTTCAGAGAAATGCTGATACTTGAGTCAAATAATATAAATTTTACACTAATTAGTCATTGAAAATTATGGTAATTAGACGTATATGAAAGTATGTACCTTCTTTTACGCTTGAGGTATGTAGATAACCAAAATCTACAAGAGTAAATTTGAGTTGGCAAGAGTACAGCGCGACCACCCAGTCAACATAACATGACGACTTACAACAAGGTGAAGAGGTACACGATATAAAGTTAGAAAAACGACCCAAAACCAATTTTTACAAAAAGATTCAAGTCAAATAGGTGGTTTTAACATGGAACATGTTTTGCTATAGGGTAACTACCCAAAAAAACCTTACGCTGGAGGGGGACGCGGGACGGTCACGCGCCTTTCCGACACTCCGGTATTCGAGACGCGAAGCGCCGTGTTATGAAACTATGTATAGAATGGTTGGGGAAGTATACTTGTTATACAGCTAATTTAATGTTGTTTTCGAAAACGTGGTCGATAGTTGAGAAAAGTCTTTTTAACGTGGAGAAATTCGATTTTTCATGGGAGAAAACACGGTTTTCTCATGAAACACTTTGAAAAATCATAATATTATTTATTTTGACATTTTCATGTTTTTGTTTTGGCACATAAACTGAAAAATCGTCACGAAAACTTGCCCACGCGACCAACAAATAAAATAGACTGTGTTGCGTAGAGAACAATCAACTGTTTTGATGCTTGGGTACCTTACTTCACTACTTTGTTGTGTAGTGGAAGAAAACACACATGAAAAGTCCCTATGTACCTTCTTTTACGCTTGAGGTATGTAGATAACCAAAATCTACAAGAGTAAATTTGAGTTGGCAAGAGTACAGCGCGACCACCCAGTCAACATAACATGACGACTTACAACAAGGTGAAGAGGTACACGATATAAAGTTAGAAAAACGACCCAAAACCAATTTTTACAAAAAGATTCAAGTCAAATAGGTGGTTTTAACATGGAACATGTTTTGCTATAGGGTAACTACCCAAAAAAACCTTACGCTGGAGGGGGACGCGGGACGGTCACGCGCCTTTCCGACACTCCGGTATTCGAGACGCGAAGCGCCGTGTTATGAAACTATGTATAGAATGGTTGGGGAAGTATACTTGTTATACAGCTAATTTAATGTTGTTTTCGAAAACGTGGTCGATAGTTGAGAAAAGTCTTTTTAACGTGGAGAAATTCGATTTTTCATGGGAGAAAACACGGTTTTCTCATGAAACACTTTGAAAAATCATAATATTATTTATTTTGACATTTTCATGTTTTTGTTTTGGCACATAAACTGAAAAATCGTCACGAAAACTTGCCCACGCGACCAACAAATAAAATAGACTGTGTTGCGTAGAGAACAATCAACTGTTTTGATGCTTGGGTACCTTACTTCACTACTTTGTTGTGTAGTGGAAGAAAACACACATGAAAAGTCCCTATGTGTTGCAGACTCGTATGCAAGCATTTATTTATAATAATCCTGTCTTTTTTTAAAAAAACTTTTATCATAATGATAATAATGATGATTTATTATCATGATTTATTATCATATAATATGAGATATTATCTCGGCAACAGATTTAGCTAATATGGTGCTATTGGTGGCCTTCTGCTCACTTAGGTATACATTTTTTTTGTCAAACACGGATGTATCCACACATTGTACCACATTGTATCGAAACCGCGTCTTGCAGTTCTACCCATTTTGTGTCGAAACCAATCGGAATTGGCTCGAAATGTGCAACCCACTCACACACAATCGTCAAGAATGAATAGCAAATAGCAATTTTAATGAACCTTTCCAGTTCCATTTTGAAAATCTGTATCAAACATCCTGAGTGAAGTGAAGTGTAGTTTGTGTACATTCATTTCACCTCTTATGATGAAGTTTGAATAGAAATACGAAGAACTCGCACTGAATTTTCTTCCGACAATCAGCTTATTTAGATGCCCGAACTTATCTGCCCTATATAAGAGGAATGATAAACATAAGGCCACGTCTCTACCTATTAATCAAAGAAAGAACCGTATAGTTAGCATGGGGTGTGTTACTCTGTTCATGCGTGCAATCGATAAAACCTAAACTTACTATGAGTTCCATCAACAAGGGGGGGAACGTGCGTAATGACATGTGTCCATCTATCTTCTCCCTTCCTTTCGCCTTATCGATCCGGGCAACTCAAAAACACCTTTGTCATTTTTCAGCCCAATCGAAAAAGCTCCCCTTTTGAATTGTTCGTCGAGGGCAACGAAGGTACGCTGGAGAGTTCGAACGGTGCCGAAGTTAGTTCTTATTTATAGGGAAAGCCTTTAATGACCAGTATATTACTTTGATAGCTCCACGCAGTGTTATTCAAAACAACGCATCGTTGACATTATGAAAGAACCCGAACTAAATTCGTCCAATTCCTTGAATCGATACCGTCAAATTAAATTTTAGAAAACCGTGTGTAAAATCAATCCTTCAAAAAACTCCGTGTAAAAAAAAAAAAAAAAATTAAAAAAAAATCCCCAATCAAATGTTAATATATGGAGCTGTTCTACAAGCAAAACTCAATCGCCAATCTCGAATATTTGTATCATCATGATTATAATGGAAATTCCAAGTAAAACCACGTTTTTCACTACATTTTTTGGACATTTTTGGTTTCAACTAAAGGATTCATGAACAATTTTTCTTCATTGTATGAACATTGACAAACATTGGATGAACATTGACATCTACAGGATGTCTCAAAAGCTGTTAACTCCCCTGCTAAAATTTTTGGAATCCATGAATTTTTTGTGAGGATCTCAAATATCGTATTTTTTTGCACGTGCGCATGCGCAAAACATGCACCGACTTTCTTATTCCAAATGGGAACCCCATTTTTTTATTGCAGATTCGGATTCTACGTAAAAAATAGTAATAGTATTAGTATATAAACAGTATAGTATTAGTATATAAATCACTCCTCAGTTGATTTTTTACTGCGCGCAACCCGCCTCCCTGGAGGCTCAAAGTTGCACAAACTATTGCGCCCAAAATCAGATTTTTGTAAAACCCCAAATGTGGCACATGTTTTTTCATTATTTTTCGACGTTGAATCACGTGGTGGTATTTATTTTTCAATTTGTTCGGAATTCTTGATATGACGGCTGAAAATTCGGTTGTTTCTAGCGAAAAGTCGCTCTTTTCTTCGTCCTCATGAGCTGTGAAGCGATTTTAATTAGTTCGGAAACTGTTATGATGCAGAGTTCAGAAAAGATTTGAAGTATTGTGGAATTCTGAAACGAGATAAAAACCTATGCAGGAATGACAAAAAGAGCGACTTTCACGCTGCACAAAAATACGACATCTGAGATCCTCACAAAAAATACATAGATTCCAAAAAGAAAGATTTTTTCCTTGTCACGAAACGATTTTAGCTGGGGTTTAACAACTTTTGAGACGCCCTGAATGTGTTTAATGAAAACCCCAACAAAATACCAGAATGTAGACAAGGGAGAGTTTGAGTTGGCACAACATTGGTTTTTTGGGACTTTCTAATTTTGTTGTTGTTGTTGTTGTTATTTTCGTTTTTAATGATTTATAAGAAGCAGAATGTATGAATTGGGCAAAAGTAACGTCTATGAAGCTCGCCCAGCTGATTAAACTCCAAAAAGCTCTTTAGCACGACAAACTCCATCAACATACCAAGTTTCAAGGAAATCGGTCGAAGAAATGGCAGAATTGTGTGAGAATTACAAATTATTAGAGCACTAAACAAAAACTGGGAGAAAAAACACTTTATTGAACATTGTAGAAGGATTGAAAGTTGTCAAGGACTCCAGTAGTTGTCTAAACGTAATGGATTTGCCGAAAGTTCAAAATGAGTTGCCAAAAGTTCAAACTAAAGAAAAACTAGTTTTACCTCAGACAGATTGACAGACGGGGAATAAAATTGAAAGGCTCTAAAACGCGTAACGAGAGTAATAAGTAAATTTTATTTTGGAGGACCCTATTTTTTTAACTTTCTGACGATAAAAAGACCTCTACACTGACCGTAGTGAGAAAACATAATGGAAGCCCCGAAACATGAATTTTGAGGCCTCAGTATGATGGGGTTTTAGGTTTCCACATCAAAATGTTGAGACCAGTCGACTCAGGAATCTTTTCCTACCAAGAATAATCAAAATTTCAATAGATATGGCATGAAATGCACGTTTATTACCTTTAATGTCAATTAATTCCGAAATAATCTAAATATTTTTCAATAGAATCTATATCTGATATAGTTATAGTTATTACAATGTAATAAATTATAACTATAATATAGTTATAAAAGAATATAGTTACAACTAATATAATAATATAGTTATAATATAGTTATAACTATATTATAGTTAAATTATTATATTATAATAATTTAATAAATTATAGTTATTAAATTATTAAAGTAATAAATTATTAGTTTATTTTTTATTATTTTATTACATTAGGTAATATAGTAATTAATTATAGTTTTTGCAATGTACTCTAGGTCATAAAGTCAGCTAAAAGTTTCCTTGTCAGAGTCACTTACAATGTAAATTTTAATAATGAAGTACCGACCTCTATTCATGAACTTTAAATTATTTCAATCAGCTAAAAGAGATGATTTCTACACAATCACTCCAACCTACGTCAAACTGAAATACGTGAAATTTCCCAGTTGCCGATCGTTGGGTGGAAATTGTTTCCTTAGTAACACACTTCCATTTATACATCGCGAGAAATAATTAATAAAATCGTTCCCAATCATTAAAGTCCGAACAAGGTCGTATAAAATCACTACCCACCTATTTGTGATGGTTGATTGCATGGATCGGAAAAAGTAACCTTGAACAATAATTTAATAGTTCCACGTTGAGTCGGTTGGTGAGTTCGTTTCGTTATTTCGAGCGATTTGAAGGAGCGAAAATATCAAGCAGTAAATTTGTAATACCAGATGGTAGCTTAATTTCTGTTGCAAATGGAGCTTTCGCTTTCATACCAACTATAAGCCGATGAGTTTTGAATTGGTTACCAATTTACATTCAGAATCATCAATATTACCCAACTTTGTTTCCTAAATTGGTAATTTATGTAGTACACACTGTGGGTTTCAAATCCATACAAACAGATGGAAATAGACTCGCCATTTAGAGCCCATTAGGACAGTTTCAAAGAAATCGATGAAGGCTATTTGGTCTATTGTGATCGGGTACACGTTTTTGATTATGCGTTTTTGATTATGCCGTCCCTAGATATCGGTTCAGATTGTTTTCACATGTGCCTACTGAAGTAATGTTAACATCCATTTCTGTTTGAATTTTCTTCCAACTGCCATTCCTGACGTCCCGGAAGTAATTAGCTGTCAACCACAGAGAAGATCAGAATGGGGTGTGACCATGATTTTTATTTTATTTTACATTTTTAATCCAAAGTAGACTTCACCTAGAGAATTTTGACACCAGCCATTCTCTTTTTGGATGAGTAGATCTTTTTCTATGATTTTTCAAAGTTTCAAATTATTCTGACTCACGCACCCCTCCCACCTGGGCGGGACCTCCCAGCCCACTGTGACGTAATCATTCGAAACTTTGAAAAATCATAGAAAAAGTTCTTCTCACGCTTGAAGGTCGCGAATGGTGTCGAAAGTCTCAGAATGAGGTTTAGATTAAAAATAACAATAAACAGTTTTTCCGACCCATGCACATACCCTATTGGAACTGATGACTTCGCTACTTGGGTATTGCATCCCCCCTTGAGGAAAGAGTGGTTCATTAACGGTCCAACTCGAAAAATTATTAGGATGGATTTGTGTCACCAATCCAAATAACATCCCGAGTCAACCGGCGCTCCGATTCATTAAACCAGCTAATGGCCGTTGGTTCTTGTGTCTACCAAAAGGTTCATAGACATATCATTAATCAACCACCAGTTACAACAATTGATATTTTTGAGGTTGGGTTGTTAGTTCCTAGTTTTCTACCCAAAATGTTTTCTAGCCTTACTTTAAAAAGCTGCAAACTATTTCACAAAGATTTATTATTTTCGTGTATAGATCACGCGTCTGCAAAGATCACAGCTTTGCCATTGTCACTATTATTTATTTTTTTAGCTACCAACCATAAGTAAGTATTGTACTACCTACCCACAACATAATTACAATCTCGTAGGGAGCGAACGGATTGTCCTTCAGAGCTCCAGGTGGTCTCTAAAAATTCTGAACATGCAATTCTATTTCAAATTGGTAAAAAAAACTAATACCTTTATTTCTACGGTTTTCGAACTAGGGCACTCTTGAGATTTTCAACCCCTAATTTTCACCACTTAGAAGTTACTGACATCAACCAAAAGCTTTGTGGCACAACTCGACCCCAAATGGAGCCTATATGCCAAATTTCAACCAAATCGGTCTAGGGTTGCTCAGAAAAGTGCCGTGTACGACGGACGGACGGAAAATTTTTTATTCAATTTCCAGATTCTAGTTACCTTGAAACGTAAAACATCAAATTATGAGCGGAGTTAATTGTTTTTATTTTTTACTTGCTCGGTTTGAATGGTTCATTACTGAAAATAATAAACGATAATTTATTTTAATTATTGAAAATTATCATCTAATAGATCACCCTTTTGCAAAGAACAGGGGTTTTCTCGTGGACTGTATACAAACGTTAGATACTCCCAACTTTAAAAACGCCCAGTGCCCTTTTCAGAAGATATTCTTGAATGGTCGCTCTCCGGCACCACACATCTAGTAGTTAGAAGATAGGAGGAGAAGGGATCACCAAACTGTAAAGTTAACTTATTACCTAAGGCTACTAATGATCTGATTCCAATGAAATTGATAAGGGACGATCTTGTGTCCCAAACACACAAACAGTGAACATTGAGTGATTAATTTAATTAGCTAGTAATAATTAACCTTGTAGGAAGCGAACGGTTGGTCCTACAGAACTATGGTCTCATTCCAGAAAATCGTCAGTGTTGTAAATCAATGAAAATGGAATCAATTAAAAAATAATACGATTATATTGACATTTTTAGATCTACGGCGTTGGAAAACTACAGCCCAATTTTTTAAATTCAATTTTTAGATCCTATGTACCGAATATTTTTTTTCTTGATTGATTCTAAAGATTCATTCTTGAGAGTAATGATTTACAATAATTTTTCATTTATTTTTATCCTATACACTGAAAAATCATTTTGGATGCATTTTTGAAGGTGTCATAGTCTAGAAAACGGAAAATATTGCTCGACAGGTACACTTGAGTTTTTCTTAATGTAGAAAGTCGCTTCTTTGCCACCCTATAATATAGGGTACTTAATATATTATATTAAGTAGGTACTTAATATATTATATTAAGTAGGTACTTCACAAAAATTGGAACAATTGTTTCGACTATTGGTGAGATGAGGAAAACATGAAATTTTGAGGAAAAATTTGTCATACTTGCTCCAATAATGTCTATATTGATTTTCTTTATTGGTTAACTTCAGTTGGTCTCTGAGAAGGGTACAAACATTCGACAATTACATCTACGGAATGTATATTGAAGAGAAAAATCTAATCTTGAAAATGGGATGTATTGCAGCTCTATAGGACTGCTCGTTCTCGATAAATTGGTCTGAAACACGATTTGCAATTTCGCGAATTATTCGCCCTCCCTCAAGTCGAGCGGGCACCCATGGAAGTTCCAGTTCCATCTGCATTATGTTAATAGCAACTCGATAACATTGAGAAGTGATACAAAGGCAGGATTATTATACTACTAACTTCACATATTTTCACCTCCCTCCATCTTGTAGGATTGACGATGAAATTCATTCTACTCGTGGGAAGAAAATGTACCTGAACCAGGATCCCTCAACGCGATATTGAATGAAAGCTTTCAACTTGACCTGATAACACTCGCTAGCGTGCAAATAAATTCAACAAACTAAGTAGACAATGTAAACGAAACTCGTCTGATAAAAGCAAACTGGCGTGCTTCTGACGATCAAACTAAAATTACCGACCGAGATGCGTAACGGTCTTTCCCCATGACGGTCTTTCCACGTGGTCAAAAGCTCTGTAGGGAAATATCCAAACCGCTCGTTCCGAGCAGAACAGGAATAACGAAAAAACACCGAATGATTTGTAGGGATGACTCTTCTCGAAAAATATGGCAGTAAAAGAAACTCGACAACTCGGAATCATCGAGCATCACAACGAAGGATTATTGCGAATAAAACCTTGTGCATTTTGTTAAAAACAAAAGGAGAAGAAAATTCGTTTAGGTATAATTATCCAAACGATCAGGCGAACGAGTTTTTTATCGAGCGCATTTATATGAATCGTTTGGATGTTCTTAGCAACTGGATGAAAAGTGTTCATTCAAATAGAAGTGGTCAATAATTACTGTATATTTTTATATAAATTGTTGGAATCGCTGGTTATTGAGTGATGCATCCTAGCTACTTGTGTTTATATCAAAATTTCGTTGCTAAATAAATCGTCATTCTTAATTCGTACTCGAACCTAGTGAGTTGTTGTTCACCTGAGTCGTAATAATTCGGACAACTAGCTGAACAGCCTCCTAAAAGCAGGCAAAAAGGAATCGTAGATTCTCGTAATCCCCGAAAAGAAAACCGTAGCACCGTGACATAAGATGTCTACTACAAAATTATACATAAACACGTAGGTAATTAAATTTCCAGACGACAACTAATCCTAGAAATCAGTCAACAAGTTGAAAAAAAAACTGTGTGCCCTAAATGTCAATAATATCAAAAAAAGCTGCAAATTATTACACAACGGTTTATTATTTTTATATAGATCACTCGTCTACAAAATCACCAACCATCCAATATGAAGAGAAAAAAAATAAAAATAAAAAAATATAAAAAAATCAAAATCACCAACCATTGATCGCATTTCGGTCAGCTCTAATTTGAACGGAGATTAGGCCTCTTTTGCGATTCACACTCGTGTTTGGATTTATATATATATATATATATATTTCAATATAAACCCTTAAATTTTCGTAGGGAGCGAACGGTTTGTCCTACAGAGCTCCGCGTGGTCTCAAAAAATTCTAAAAATTCTATAGAATCTTAATTTGAAGGAAAAACAATACCTTTATATCGAAATTTTTTGAGTTAGGGCGTTTTCAAAATTTCAAAATTGATTTTGGAACCCTTAGAAGTGGCCTACATCAACCAAAAGCTTCGGGGCTCAAATAGACCCCGAATGGAGCCTACATACCAAATTTCATCAAAATCGGTCAATGCTAAGTGGCAAAAGTGCCGCGTACGGCGGACGGCGGACGGACGGCCAAATTTTTATTCGATTTTTGGATTCTACGTACCTTGAAACGTAAACCATCAAATTTTGAGGGGGTGTTAAAAAAAAAATTTTCTTGGTCGATTCCAAAGGTTCATTATTGAAAATAATAAACCAATACCTAAGGCTAAGAGAATAAAATTTTGAAAAAACACAGATTGGATGAACCAGGTATTTACCATTATTGTTATTGTGGATTGTTGTCCTATTGAGTGGAAGTTGAGGAGGATTGGTCGAATGAAGCTTTCAAAAATGTCCCCGCTTCAACACCTATCGTTCGACTTTGAGTGTGTTCACTTCTCTCTGCGACCTTGTGTTAAGGCCGAGGGAACGATTTAAGCGAAATCTGGCCACTACCTAGTCCTTGTATAGCAAAAATCGGTATATAATAACCCAAAGTACTATAGAATGGTTAGTTGTTGAAGACATTTCAATTTCGATAACTATTTTCACAACCAACTTCAACTGTCTCCAAATTTACTGGTTTCATTTCATACAGCGATCGCATTTTGGTCAGCAAAAATTTGAACGGAGATTAGGCCTTTTTGCGATTCACACTCGTGTTCCTAATTTATCGTAAGTCCAACCCTTAAGTTCTCATAGGGAGCGGACGGTTGGTCCTACAGAGCTCCGGGTGGTCTCATTAGATTCTAAAAATTCCATACTATCTTAAATTGATGTAAAAACAATACCTTCATATACAAATTTTTTGAGCTAGGGCGTTTTCAAAATGTTAACCCTTAGAAGTGACTGGCATCAAACGAAAAGCTTCGGAGCTCAACTAGATCCTAAAATTCTACGTACCTTGAAACGTAAACCAACATATTTTGAGAGAGGGGGGGGGGGGGTTAACATTTTTTGTTTTTTTAAATGTTTTTCTTGATCGATTCCAAGGGTTCATTATTGAAAATAATAAACCAAAAATTGGATAAATATAACTTATTTTGGAGAAAATCTGATAAAATAAGTCAAATTATATCATAGTGGTTTCAACGTGGGGTTCAAAAATGAAAATTATGTTGAAAGTTTCATTTGGTTCTGTTAAAGGCAAATTAATATTCAGGATACTAGCGATGTTTATGAGCTAAAATTTCACGAGAGCTTGAGAAACTGGTGGAAATTTATGATAACAAAGATAAGTTAGCTGTGGTTAAAAAATTCGAAATGACTAGTGCCAAAAATTCCTTTTAAGAATACCTGATTTATTCGTGGTAAGTAATTTGTTTATTTACCAGGAAAAAATAAACACAAGAAGTCTCCAACAATTTCACATCCCGATAGGAAATTTGGAATAAGAATACCTTATTGAACGTGAAAAGTTGTCACAAATCAAAAATGGCTGAAAATCAGATATCTTACCTAAAATTATTGTTCTTGAAAATTTGCTTAGTGCTTCAATAGGACTTTCATTATTGACAAAAATTGCAAATTTTCAAACCTATTCAGTCGATCGTGGAAAATTTCATATAGCTTTTAAAACCAAATAAAAGGGTGTTTTTTTTTTGGTTCAATATTACCTGTAATGTGCTAATAATGTAGTGCTTCTTAGTGACTGAAGAGCTTTCTCTTCAAGTATGATAACTCATTTTGAGGATTTCACAAAAAAAGGTTCTTCCAGTTTGTCAACTACGAAAGTCTGTCACTGTCCATCGCTTTCATGTTTTTAGCACTCCCAAATTTATGGCATTTCAAGCTGCACCAGATATCGATATGAGGTCATTGTTTGACTCGATCCAATATGCGTCCCCTCTGGCGATTACCGTGTTATTGATGAAATTTTAGTTTTCTGTGGTACATCGTGGTTTCGAATTTTTTGAAAATATCAATAATTAGTTAGCGTTAGTCAGCGAGTTCCGATAACGACGCGATGGCCAATCAGTTTAACCTTCGGAGGCCCCTTAAAACATATTTTCGCTCATTATTTTTAATATTGAACCTTTGGAATCGGCAGGGGAAAAATATTTAAAACCACACCTCAAAATTTTATGGTTTACGTTTCAAGGTACGTAGAATCCGAAAATCAAATAAAAATTTGGCCGTCCGTCGTACGCGACACTTTCCTTATTAGTTCCCATGGACCGATTTTGACGAAATTTTCTATATAGGCTCCATTTGGGGTCTAGTTGTGCCCCGAAACTTTTGGTTGTTGTCAGTCACTTCTAAGGGTTGAAAAATTAGGGTTGAAATTTTCAAGAGTGCCCCAGCTCGAAAACTCTCGAGATAAAGGTATTGCTTTTCACCAATTTATGATAGTATTGAATTTTTGGAATCGAATGAGACCATTCGGAGCGCTGTAGGACCAACCGTTTACTCCCTATGAGAACTCAAGACAGCTGAAGACGAACATGACATTCCTTCTCTACAGCGACTTTCAATCATTTCGAACCTGAATTTGAATATAATATATTCAAATTATAATATCTGTTTGGTGGAAACACTACATTACATTTTAAAGTCCCCGAAAAAATGAACTCCATTCATCGTTAAATTAACGAATAGTATCTCAGTGAAACGGGCGCAAGTTGGGTTAACGGATTCCTACAACGAATGTGGGAAGCACAAATGCGTTTCTTCTCTACTTTGGAATCCGTTGACAGTCGTTGAGGAGTTTTCAGATCAAAAAGCTGCCTCGATTTACATTAAGTAGGTCGCCCGCAGCTCGCATGACAGTCATACTCGGTGATTTCCTCATTGTCAAGAGAACTGCCGTTATATCGCGAAACCTAGACATTTCGTCTTTCCGGCCAGCTGCCACCAGAGACCACCTTTCTATTCAAGGCGGGTTGATATTTTTCGATACTCGAACTGGCTCTTTATAACTTTTCTCTCCCGAATCACAAAGATGTTTCTATTCAAAGCAAGCAACGGACTTGCGGCTTTTTCTTTTGTGCCCAAAACAAAGGAGATGGTTAATTTATGTCAACTTCCAACGGTGGTCCTCACCGTTCCTGGTCACGTTTGGAGAAGCGAGTGGCATTTGTGATGTTTCATTTCACACGTTATTACACAATACTAACGCTTCACCGATACGAAGATTTTACAGAAAATCGTTCTGACCAATGCAACCATTCAAAGAGGTGTCCCCATAGATCGGGAATACATAAATCTTATGCAGAGTTCCTCGTCACAGTGGAATTATACACTTTGTGTGGTTATTTATAACACATTTATATTTTACAAGAAATTCATACGACAATAGTTACGAATTTTTTTCAAAACACACAACACAATGTACCGGATCTCAACATTTCACAGGTTGTTCCGGCCATATGACATCGACAGTATCGACTATACTGTAGTCACATTTTAACACTCCCCCTCAAGCTGGACGTTGCTGCTGCTGAACTCCCAAGCTTGAAGTCAGTGACAGATGTCTTGGCCCTGGTAGCGGTTTGGTAAAAATATCTGCTACCAAGTCTTCCGTTGGTTTGTATTTGAGGACAATTCGTCCTTCAGCTACAGCTTGTCGAACAAAATTATGTCTAATGTCAATGTGTTTAGTACGTGGATGATGTACTGTTTGCAGATGGAAAGAATGCGGATGGCTTAGTGAGGTGTCCTTGTGTATTACAGTCCCAAAAACATCCCCCTTCTCCTACCTGCCACTCAAGCCAGAGAAAATGATGAAGTAGGATTGATTTTCACAGACCGTTCGCGTACTTTAAAGCAGTGGTCCCCAATTCTATACAGGGTGTCGACCAAACTTCAAGGATCGATCGTACATCTAATTTAAGTAAGAAAATGTGTCGTAACATATTTGCTTTAATCCCTTGTTTTTCCAAGTTTTTTTTTCAATTTCAAATTTTTTTTGTGTTCTTGAACATGTCACTAAAATTACCAGAAATAGCTTAATTTACCGTTAGAAAGGGTGCCAAATTTCTCATTCTCCTACAAAAAATTATTTCCAGTAAAGGATGGTGCTTCTTTCACATTTTAAAAGTGAATGAAGAGTAAACCTGAAGGGCAAGTGAACTCACAATCGCGATGGACTTCTTTCCTAACAATTGGCAGAGTGGAGGGGCTCCCTAACTCATTATGGCTCGAGTTGCTCAATGCCCAAATTACGAAGGTCTGAGATATGGAGGCCCCCCTTTCCCCAGCCTGACTCACCAAGCTACCTAAGATTTTGGAACAGGTAGTCGTCTATGTTAGCAGGTATGCCCTTTGAAAAATTGGCCAGTCGCATTCTTTCTATCTGCGAACAGTACTGGGTTGTGAGCGAGTTCTCGAGCCCCACGATTGTCACAATACACCGTCACAGGTCCTTCTTCCTCCATCATTCTTAAAACGACTAGTAATATTTTCATTCTGATCGCCTCTTTTGCTGCTTCTGTTGCTGCCATGTACTCAGCCTCTGTGGTCGAGAGTGCTAGCTGTTTACGAGCCTCCCAACTAACTGCCCCTCCAGCAAGCAAGAACTTAAATCCTGTATATAAGTGCCTGTCGTCCACTGACGACCCCCAATCAGCATCGACATACCCATGCAGGTCTCCCCCTGATTTTGTGTATGACAGCTCATGGTTCAGAATTCCCTTCAGATATCTTAGCACTCGTTTTGCTGCTACAAAATGCTCCTTGCGATAACATGAATTGACTCAGCATGCTGACTGTCTTGTGCATGTAGCCAGGTACATAAGGAATCCGATTAGATTTTGATACGGATATACGTTCATCTCCCCCTGTATCAAATCTCTCGGCTTCTGGAGCTTCACGTTCACGTCTGCTGGTGAGTTCACAGGATTAGAATTATCCATTCCAAATTTCTCTACAATTTGCTTGATGTACTTGGATTGAGACATCTTGATCCTATCATTTTCATGCGTAATTTTAATGCCAAGAGTGTAGAGAATTGCTCCCATATCTTTCATTTCAGAATTTTCTTTCAGTCTGTTTTTGACATTGTTCATTGCGTGCTTTGAAGCAGTGGCTAGGATGAGATCGTCAACATACACTCCAATTATGGTGAAGTCTTGATCAATCTCCCCTGTATACACGCATGGATCTGCATAATATGAATGGATCTGCATCATATTATGATGGTCTGAATCCACTCTCCCTGAGTCGTTCATCGAGTTTTTGGTACCACATCCTCCCTGATTGCCGATGTCCGTAGAGTGCTTTCTGAATCTTGCATACTACTTCCCTCCTACTCTACAGTTTTTTTGAGATGCCCTCTTGCTTTATATTGAATATAACCTCCTTCTTTTTCATTTCTTATTATTTCTTTTTGAAAATCGTTTTATCTGACCAATGCAACCATTCAAATAGGTGTCCCCATAGATCGGGAATACACAAACATCTCACCCCCTTGAAGGATCGTTTTGAGGCGTATTGATTAGTGTACACACTTATTACCTCAAGAATTCATATACAAGGTGTCCCATATTAAGGACCGAATACTTCAGGAGTCGAAGGAGGAATGTTAAATGCGTCTGGAAACATCTACCTTCTTCCCGGTTATTGAATGTATACGATTTATGCAGCGGGGAAATAGCTCTGATGACTTCCTCTCGATTTCTTCTAGAAGTCTTCAAATCAGGGGTGTAAGCAGCGAGATATCATTCCTCATGTCCCACCATGAAACTGAAGTCTCTAAAATATACATCCACCTGTACTGACCAATTGAAATGGTAATCGTGCATAACAATACACGAAAAATACGTAGTTATCCTCAGTCCTTGGAATGTCTCGAATCTAGGTTACTGCAGACGGTGGGTACCGACCATATTTCTGGTACACAATATAGGAACTCCACATATATGAGACGTAATCAACAAAATGTGGCAACATCAGATGAGATGCTTATCAGCAAGGAGCTAGCCTCAAGGGCGGTCTTCATTAATTAGGTTCCGCGAGCGCGCAGATTATCCTGTACGGACAATTACCACGTCCGATCACTTGTCGAACAAGGATCAAGTAGCCGCACTATTACTATTCATAAGTGGGAAACCATCAAATTAAACGATCTTCCAAGATACTTGAATCTACAAATATACCGAACGCGACATCTCCAATGTAAAATCCATAATTTTAAAAGCCACCAAACCTTATTGGTTTATTATTTTCAATAATAAACCTTTGGAATCGTTCAAGAAAAAACAATTGTTAACCCTTCCCTTCAAAATTTCAAGGTCCGTAGAATCCTTTCTACGTACTTTCCTTAGTTCCCATGGACCGATTTTGATGAAATTTGGTTCATGGGCTCCATTTGGGGTCTAGTTGTGCCCCGAAGCTTTTGGTTGATGTAGGTCACTGCTAAGGGGTGAAAATTAAGGGTTGAAATGTTCAAACGAGCACTAGCTCGATAACTCTCGGAATAAAGATGTCGTTTTTTCACCAATTTTAAATAGCATCTAATTTTTAGAATTTTTAGAGACCACGCGGAGCCCTGTAGGACAAAACGTTCGCTCCCAACGAGAATTTAAGGATTGGACTTACGATAAATCAGAAACACGAGTGTGAATCGCGAGAGAGGCCGAATCTCCGTTCAAATTTTAGCTGACCAAAATGTGGATTGTACTAAGTTTTGCGTCCTTAGCAATCATTTTTTTCCTTAGCAACCAGTAATCGAATTTCTAAATGGAGGAATTCTTTATTTCTTCGAATGGTAGTGTGAAGCTTTTATTTCATATAAATAAACTCGATTATGAAGTGAAACTTAGTTGGTAGGTAGTGGCAATAGCAAAGCTGTGTTCTTTGCTGGTGAGCGATCTGAACAGAAAAATAATAAATCTTCGTGTAATAATTTGCAGCGTTTGTTGTATAGAATTACCTCAGAAAGAGAGGGGAAGGTATACTGCTTTCCAAGATTCACTTCATTCATAACTCTGGAAGATCTGAATTGAATTGATGAAAAAAACGTCTGCCAAGTGGCTGTGGCACATAGCTTCCTCGTATCCATAACCCGATTGTATAGATGATCCGATGCATAGTAGTTAATCTCAAAACATCAAAACATCAAAACATCCCTGAAAATTTCATTGAAATCGGATGGAAAATGTAGAAGTTATGGCCGTTACAAGGAATTCACGTTTGCGCATGCGCAGTGGCTACTATCAGTCCGAAGGTGGTGATCTTCATTGGGGACCATCTACAACCTAATCCGCATAATCCCTGAAAATATCATTGAAATCGGACAATAACTTCGTATAGTTATGCGCGTTACAAGGAATTCATGACAGACAGACAGACACACAGACACTGAACCAAAATTGTTCAGAAAGGTGAGACGCAAAACGCGAGTGAAAATTTTGATTTTGGAGAACTTTTTTTTCGACCTTGAAAAGTGAAAACAAAGCTTCCGCTACCTTGGTAGACTCGAAAGCAAAAAAATCAATTTTTTATTATTTCTTATTACGTGTCTATAATTTAACAAGTATGTTACAAGTATGTTAGTTCGTAGGTTCGGATTGTTAAGAATAAATTTCTCAGATTTGTAAATAATTTTTATGAATTTTTATTACTAATAAATTTGTAACTAGGATGTTAACAATATAGTAGCTTGAGAGTTCAAATTAATTATGATGAAATTTTGACTCCATTTGGGGTCTGGTTGTGTCACGAAGCTTTTGGTTGCTGTAAGTCACTTCTAAGGGTTGAAAAATGAGGGATGAAATTTTGAAAACGCCCTACCCCAAAAAATTTTGGTATCAAAATATTGTTTTCCATCAATTTAAGATAGTATTGAATTTTTAGAATTTTTAGAGACCACGCGTCCCTGTTGGACAAACCGTTCTTTCCCTACGAGAATTCAAGGGTTGGACTTACGATAAATCAGAAACACGAGTGTGAATCACAAAAGAGGCCTAATATCCGTTCAAATTTTAGCTGACCGAAATGCGATCGATGATTTTCTTCATGTTCTTTTGGTAACTATGGCAAAGCCGTGTTCTTTGCAGACGGGTGATCTATATAGAAAAATAATAAACCTTTGTGTAATAATTTGCAGCGTTTTCTTGTTTGACTTCACAAATTCATTGTTAAAAATAACGAACAAAACAAAATTTGTTCAAGGTTTTTAATGAAAACAGTTTGGTATGAGATTATGGTTGGTAGTTTGGAAATCAGCACAAAATATCCCCTACGAATACCCTACCAAGAATTGAAAAAGAATTTCAATAGTTCTAAATTGATTCAAAATCGGCTGAAATTGCCTCCCGATTATTTGCGCTGATAACTTTCTGTCGTCCTCGAACCAACGTGGGCATAAAGACACGATTTTTTACTGAATTTGACGTCGGTTCCTCCTCCTCCTCTCGAAGATTGTTTAGCAAACATCCGAGTTTGTGGACATCCCTTCTGGACATTACGGTTTCAAGTTTGAATAAACTTCCTGATATTTCTAAGCTCTTCCGAGCCCTCGAAGAAAACAGATATTGAGGTTTTATGGCTTCTCAGCGTCCAACTCGTTCTTTCGGCTTCGAGAGTATTTTTCTTTTGGTTTGAATTTTTTTTATAAATCGAAGTTCTGCCCGTAAAAAAGGCAAAGATCCGTCCACAAGGCGTTAAATTGGCGGCCGGCGTTTCCAATTTGAGCGTTCAAAGTGCTGGAAATAACGTTTTGGTTGATTTTTTTCCATAATGATCCTCTGGAATCGACCAAGACAAAAAATTGTTAAACTACGACAGAATTTGATGGTTTACGTAACCAAGTATACGTACAATCTACGTAGAATCTAAAAATCGGATAAAAAATTTTCGTCCGTCCGCCGAACGCGGCACTTTCATTACCATGGACCGATTTTCATGAAATTTTGTATTTGGGGTCTAGTTGTGCCCCGAAGTTTTTGGTTGATGCCAATAACTCCTAAGGGGTGAAAAGTAGGGGCTAACATTTTCTAAACGCCCTAGCTCAAAAACTTCAAATATAGAGGTATTGTTTTTTTTATCAATTTAAAACAATATTGAATTTTCAGAATCGAATGAGACCACCCAGAGTTCTGTAGGACCAACCGTTTACTTCCTATAAGGACTTGAAGTTGAGGAGAATGATAAGGCAGGAACACAAGTGTGAATCGCAAACGAATGTTCACTCTCGGAAAGTGGTCTAATCTCCGTCCAAAATTAAGCTGATAAAATGTACTAGAAAAAAATAAATCGTTGTGTAATGATTTGCAGCATTTTATAAGAAAGCTTTGAAGTCGATAAAATTCCAAGTTGGCACTTCCAGCAGAAGGGAGACTTGAATTATGAAATGAAAACCTTTTTAACCAAAAAAACGGACCGACCTAAAAATGATGTCAGTAAACACCAAAAAGGGAGACATGATAATCTCGGTGAATTCAAATAGGAAGGTGGATAGGTAGGTACGCATTGAAGTCGCCGCCGTGCCCATCTGTAGACACAAATTAACCACCTCTATGATCTGAGTACAAGAGTGAGTACCATTGAGTTAAAATGTGTTCCCAATCTATTAGGCAGTTCGTAACTGCTGTCAAGACTTGTTGTGTCGAGTATTTTGAATCTTTCGATTTTAGCAATTTTCAAAGATAGTCGAGAAACTGATCGGAATACTGTTGGAATAACTGATCTGCAATACATAAACCAATCAGGAACTAGGGAACCTAATCCGAAGGAATGGTTACAGCTCAGTTTGAAGAAGCCAGGAGTCTAGCGAAGAATAGAAGAACCTTCTAGTCCCACAAATTGTCGCTGGGATGCAATAGGAGGCCATAGATCGGGCACTTTCCCACCCCAGAGCATACTTATTGTGTATTACAACAAAAACTGATCAACATAAACCTGTGATTTTTGCAATAAGACAATTAACCGTTGGAAGAACATCGGTTGTACGTGTGTGCACTGATATCTGATATATTAAGAATCTGCCTGAAATGCCCTCTCATCAGGAATTCGTCCCCAAATGACCAAAAATCGGTTGAAAATTCGCCAGTTCTGCAGGAATGAAACGCCAAACCAATGAAGAATGTCGTTTACAAGCCCAAATATCAGAAGATGCTGCTCTTAAGCTACAAATTCCTGATTATTGCTACTCATCAGCTTAAACACCTGAAGAATGCTGCTCATAAGCGTTCAATCGTTGAAAAATGTTGCTCCTAAGAGCTTGATCCCTGAAGAATGCTGCTCGTGAGCGCCAATTCCTTACTGAATCCTACTCATAGGCGCCTAATCGCTAAAAACTTGTGAAAAAACCTGTGATTTTTGCAATAAAACAATTAACTGTTGGAACAACAACCATTGTATGTGTGTACTGATATCTGATATATTCAGAATCTGCCTGAAATGCCCTCTAATCAGAAATTCGTCCCTGAATGACCAAAAATTGGTTGAAAATTCACCAGTTCTGCAGGATTGGAACTGTTTTTGCCAGTGTTTTTGAGAAACATCAGAGACATCATAATGCGCAGAAACCTTCAAGGATTTGAACGACGCAAAAAACCAAAAAAACCGCCAAAATCCGCAACACAACCTTCTTGATGGAGACATTCACCGCTTCCTAGCGCTTTTCGAGTGCACCAAATTGCACAAAACGCAAAAATGTCGGGTTTTCAAGTTGTACTAAAGTTCCTTATTTGTTACTGGATTTCAACGATTTTATACGCGCTGAATCCCTTGACTACGTCAATTTTTCACTACCTTCGTTATTGACGCTTACTGGTTTAAATTGAACCAATCCTCATCAATTGGGACGTCCCCTGGGAAGCATGCATTACGAAACAATATATTTTCAGTTAATAGGCCGAAACAACTATAATGCTAGAAATGAAGCAATCAGTGTTGAAAACAACTGGTAGTTGCTTACTTTTGGTCGTGAAGCGATCGTACTGAATTGTAATAATGAGCAATGAAGTCATAAAATCTGCAGGTGGTTGCTTAATGTTTTGTTAACAAGAAAAAACACTGTTTTTGTAAGTAAGAAAAAGCCCGCATTTTTTCTATTTTAACACAGAATGTGTTTTTGCGATGACCTACCGAAAAAAAATCGTCACGAAAAAGCGACAGAAAAAACCGTTACGCGCCTTTTATAATGATTTTCACGTGCAACCAAGCCGTTGGTAAGGAAATAGAACTCCCGCAGTGTTCATTGCACAGAAATTGTTCACCATTCGTTGGAAAGCTCTCAATTTATATAGTATTTTTCTTGTAGTTACATATTTATTTATATAACATTTATAGGGTTTTAGACCAAATTAAATGTCTAACAATTATTTATTTTATTATTGCCAAAGACTCCACATTTATTATTGTTGTTTTTATTTAACGGATGACTAGCATCGCAAAAACACATTCTGTGTTCCTATGATTTCATACAGAGTATGGAAAAAGAAATAAACCCGGGGGGGGGGGCAGGGGGGCGGAGCCCCCCGCCGAGTCGCAAAGCGCCGAGTTTTGAAATCGGATCTCTCAAGAATAAACTAGAACATAAGAAATGAAGCAATAAGTCATAATAGCAACAGGCAGTTGCTTGAACTGGTTGAACACAATTTCTCAAAATGAACTGTGATTTTAAAGAAAAAACGAAGCACTAAGGGCTGAAATCAGCTGGAAATTTCTCAATTTTCTTCGAGAAACGGTAAAATATATTTCCCTAGGATGAGCTTTACTGAGGAATGGAGCTAAATTCTCAAAATCATCAGGAATTTGCTTATTTATTGCTTCCGAGTCTACCAAGGTAGCGGAAGCTTTGTTTTCACTTTTCAAGGACGAAAAAAAAAAGTTCTCCAAAATAAAAATTTTCACTCGCGTTTTGCGTTTTAGACCTTTCTGAACAATTTTGGTTCAGTGTCTGTGTGTCTGTGTGTCTGTCTGTCTGTGTGTCTGTCATGATTTCCTTGTAACGCGCATAACTATACGTAGTTATTGTACGATTTCAATGAAATTTTCAGGGATTGTGCGGGTTGGTGTGTAGACGGTCCCCTATGAAAATCATCATCCCCGGACTGATAGAAGCGACTGCGCATGCGCAAACGTGAATTCCTTGAAACGGCCATAACTTCTACATTTTCCGTCCGATTTCAATGAAATTTTCAGGGATTGTGCGGGTTGGTGTGTAGATGGTCCCCTATGAAAATCATCATCCCCGGACTGATAGAAGCGACTGCGCATGCGCAAACGTGAATTCCTTGAAACGGCCATAACTTCTACATTTTCCGACCGATTTCAATGAAATTTTCAGGGATTGTGCGGGTTGGTGTGTAGACGGTCCCTTATGAAAATCGTCATCTTCGGACTGATAGAAGCGACTGCGCATGCGCAAACGTGAATTCCTTGTAACAGCCATAACTTCTACATTTTCCGTCCGATTTCAATGAAATTTTCAGGGATTGTGCGGGTTGGTGTGTAGACGGTCCCCTATGAAAATCATCATCCCCGAACTGATAGAAGCGACTGCGCATGCGCAAACGTGAATTCCTTGAAACGGCCATAACTTCTACATTTCCCGTCCGATTTCAATGAAATTTTCAGGGATTGTGCGGGTTGGTGTGTAGACGGTCCCTTATGAAAA
The DNA here is from genome assembly GCA_009739505.2 of Apolygus lucorum. Taxonomy (NCBI): domain Eukaryota; kingdom Metazoa; phylum Arthropoda; class Insecta; order Hemiptera; family Miridae; genus Apolygus; species Apolygus lucorum. The sequence goes on from CM019181.2 coordinate 24,237,479, forward strand.
TCGTCATCTTCGGACTGATAGAAGCGACTGCGCATGCGCAAACGTGAATTCCTTGTAACAGCCATAACTTCTACATTTTCCGTCCGATTTCAATGAAATTTTCAGGGATTGTGCGGGTTGGTGTGTAGACGGTCCCCTATGAAAATCATCATCCCCGGACTGATAGAAGCGACTGCGCATGCGCAAACGTGAATTCCTTGAAACGGCCATAACTTCCACATTTTCTACCCGATTTCGATGAAATTTTCAGGGATTACGCTGATTAGGTTGTAGATGGTCTTCAATGAAAATCAAGGCCTTAAAATTCATAGAAGCCTCTTAGCATGCGCATACGTAAAATCCTTGTAACAGCCATACCATTTACATTTTTCATCCGAATTTGATGAAATTTTCTAGGATTGTCCAGATTAGCGAGTAGATGGTCCCCTATGAGGGTAGTGAAAGGTACTTAGAGATTGGTGTTTTGAGATTAACTACTATGCATCGGATCATCTATACAATCGGGTTATGGATACGAGGAAGCTATGTGCCACACCCACTTGGCAGACTTTTTTTTTTTAACTTCCATATAATTTATGCTAATTTTTGTAAAAAATGTATTTAACTTGTGTCTCAATATTGGTATATTTTTTCAAATCGGATCTTCATAGAATTAACTAGAATATGTGAAATGAAGCAATAAGTCGTGGAAACAGGTGCTTACCTACTTTTCGTTGTGAAACGAGTCAGAAATTCCTAGATCAAACTATTATGAAGATTGAAGAAGACATAAAATCAGCTGTAAATTTCTTAATTTTCGTCCTGAAGCGGTAAAATAGAACCCGCTAGAATGAATTAGACTGAAAAATGAAGCTAAAGTCTTGAAATAACTGGGCAGATGGTTGAAGCGGCTGAACATGATTCCGTAGAATAAATTATGATTAAAAAAAACGAAACACTAAGGGCTGAAATCAGCTAGAAATTGCTCAATTTTCTTTGAAAAACGGTAAAATATAATTCCCTGGAATGAGCTTTACTGAGGAATGGAGCTAAACTCACGAAATCAGCAGGCAATTGCTTATTTTTTTTTAATTTCCAAATAACTTCATTCTTGTTTTTGTAATAAAATGTATTTAACTTGTGTCAATATTGGTCTATTTTTCAAATCGGATCTTCATAGAATTAACTGGAATATGTGAAATGAAGCAATAAGTCGTGGAAACAGTTGCTTACTTATCGTTATGAAACTGAAATTCCTAGATCAAACTAATATGAAGATTGGAGAAGACATAAAATCAGCTGTAAGTTGCGTGAAGTAGTTGAACAGAAAACCCTAGAATGAGCCACTATGAGGAATGAAGCAGGTTGTACAGAAATCAGCTGGTAGTTGCTTATTTTGTTTTTGTCGTGAAGCAATTGAACTCAATTTTCTAACATGAACTATAATGAGAAGTTAAGGTAAAAGTCATAAAATCAATTTCCGTGAAGTAGTCGAACAGAATACCCTAGAATGAGCAAAAATAAGAAATTAAGCTACGATCATGGAATCGGCAGGTAGTTGCTTATTTTGTCGATCCTAAAGCGACCTAGAGTGAACTACTGTGAGGAATGAAGCAATAAGTCATGAAATCAGCTGGTAGTTGCTTATTATTTCCATCGTAAAGCGTTTAAACTGAATTCCCTAGAATAATGTAGAATGAGGAAGGAAGCATTTGTAGGTTGGTTCTTGTTTTTGTAATAAAATGTTTTCAGGTTGTGTCTTGTTTTTGGTTTTTGAAATTGGATCTACGTAAAATAAACTATAATGTAAGTAACGAAGCAATAAGTCAGGTGAATGCTTAATGATAAGCAATAATAATATAATCAGCTGTAATAATAAGCAGGTACCTAGTTGCTTGAAGAGGTTGAACGGAATTTCCTATGAACTATGATGAGGGATGAAGCAGTAAGGGCTGAAATCAGCAGGCAGTTGCTTAATGTTTCTCGTATTCTCAAACTGCACGTTTTTATAATAAAACTAACATAAATTTTACCCCGTTTTTTCCGTTTTTAAAATTATATCTACCAAGAATAATTAAGTATAGGTGGTTGGGTTTAGAAGACGAATAGAATTCCCTAGAATGGATGGCAGTTGGACGAAAATTCAACCTAAGGTGGTTGTTTACTTCACCTTACTTCGTTTACTTCCCCTAGAATGAACTATACTTACATTAATTAAAGAAAAAGTCAATAAAAGTCTTTTCCCTAAAAAAAGTAACTGCACCCTTATTTTTTGTAATAAAGTTTCAAGTTTTTTACTTATTTGTTTTCCATTCCGATCTCTCTAGAATGAACGTAAATAAGTGAAACGAAGCAAATAGTCTTAGAAACAGCAGGAACTTGCTTATTTTCGTCGAGAAGCGATGAAACAGGATTCCCTAGAATGAACTTCGCTGATAAAAGAAGCTGAAAGAGCTGAAATCAGCTGCAGTTGCTTAATTTTTCCGTCTTGAAGCCTTTGAACTTAATTCCCTGAATGGACTTTGTCGAGGAGCGAAGCAATTTGTTTGTTGGCGCTGCTTTTTGTAATAAAATTGGATCTCTTTAGAATAAACTATGATCTAACAAAAACTAAGCAATAAGTCATAAAATCAGCAGGTAGTTGCATGAAGTGGTTGAATTCAATTCCCTTAAATGAACTTACAGAGAAAACGAAGCAGTAAGGGCTGAAATCAGCTGGTAATTGCCCAATTTTCGTTGAAAAGCGGATAGAATTCCCTAGAATTGAAGGTAAAGTCATGAAAGCAACAAGCAGTTGCTCGATTTTTGTCTTATCTTTCGGAAAACTTCATTCTTGTTTTTTGTGATAAAATACATTTGAATCGAGCCCCATTTGTTCTATTTATTCTATTCGGATCTTCATAGAATTAACTAGAATATGAGAAACGAAGCAATAAGTCATGAATTCAGCAGGTAGGTGCTTGAAGTGGTTGAATATAATTCCCCAGATTGAACTTACTATGATGAGAAACAAAGCAGTAACGGCTGAAATCAGCTGATAATTGCTTAATTTTCGGAGCAAAGTTCGGACTTTTGCTGAATAACTACAATGTACGAAACGAAGCAATAAATTGTGAATTCAGCAGGTAGTTGCTTGAAGTGGTTGAATGTAATTCCCCAGATTGAACCTACTATGATGAGAATCAAAGCAGTAAGGGCTGAAATCAGCTGATAATTGTTTAATTTTCGGAGCAAAGCTCGGACTTTTGCTGAATAACTACAATGTACGAAACGAAGCAATAAATTGTGAATTCAGCAGGTAGTTGCTTGAAGTGGTTGAATGTAATTCCCCAGATTGAACCTACTATGATGAGAATCAAAGCAGTAAGGGCTGAAATCAGCTGATAATTGTTTAATTTTCGGAGCAAAGCTCGGACTTTTGCTGAATAACTACAATGTACGAAACGAAGCAATAAATTGTGAATTCAGCAGGTAGTTGCTTGAAGTGGTTGAATATAATTCCCCAGATTGAACTTACTATGATGAGAAACAAAGCAGTAAGGGCTGAAATCAGCTAATAATTGCTTAATTTTCGGAGCATAGCTCGGACTTTCGCTGAATAAATACTAATAATGTAAGAAACGAAGCAATAAGTCATGAATTCAGCAGGTAGTTGCTTGAAGTGGTTGAATATAATTCCCCAGATTGAACTCACTATGATGAGAAACAAAGCAGTAAGGGCTGAAATCAGCTAATAATTGCTTAATTTTCGGAGCATAGCTCGGACTTTCGCTGAATAAATACTAATAATGTAAGAAACGAAGCAATAAGTCATGAATTCAGCAGGTAGTTGTGTGAAAGTGGTTGAACGGGATTTCTTTCAATGAACTGTGACGAGGAATGAAGCAGTAAGGGCTGAAATCAGCAGGTTGTTGCTTACTTTTTTCGTCGTGAAGCGGTTGAACAGCTGACGGGGTTGTCACATGGCACGCACGGCGCAATGTTTACAAACAGGAAGTCCGCGCAGGGGTGCCAACCGGGAAAATTCAACTTGACACTCGTGGAAAAACGTATTCGGAGGGAAAGACGAGAAAACGCCGGTGAAACCGAAGGGGGGGAGTCAATGTGGCGAAATTGTAGTCAATGTGGTTGAAGTCAATGAGGGAAGAGAGCGGACACAGATAAGCAAGCACTGAGGGGTTCAACGCGGACACTACTGAGTCCCGACCAGACACCGGGCCCGTCCCAAATTATTATATTATTTTTTCCCCTAAAAAGATGATCAGTGGGGTTGATTCGGGCGGCGGGGAGGGGGGTGGATGGGAGGCGGCGCATGCGCAGTGAGGGGTGACAGGGCATGGAGGGGGGATGACGAGGGGGTTACGCTTCCCCCCTCCGCCGCACGCCCTTCCTCGCCCAGCTCCGCGGTATAATGCGGTTATTACTGCCAATAAAGAATTGTGATGAGCCCTTCGGTGGAGGAGGGAGGGAGGAGGTCGCGGGGGCGGGGCGGGAGGGAGGGAAAGTTCCCCCCTTCCACGATCCCCAGGAACTTTTTTTTCTTTCTTTTTCTCGTTTTTTGTCTCGTTTTTTTTCTCATTGTCATCGCGGGAAGAAGCTGCGACGCCGCGCGGATGTGGTAGCTTCTCCGTAGCTTCGCGGGTGTAGGTTGTTTTTCTACCAGGAGGGGGCGGGACGTAAGCTCACCCGCACGGCGCTTGTGACTTCGCGCCTTCAGGGGGGTTGAAGCGTCCTCGCCTCTATAACCCCCCCTCCCCCCCGCCACAATAGGATAAGCGCCAAATCCTTAAAGAATGCTGCTCATGAGCGCCAAATCTCTTAAAAATACTGCACATACGCGCCAAATCCTTGAAAGTGTGCTGTTCATTTAATTCCTGAAAAAGGATGCTCATAAACGCCAAATCCCTTCAAAAAAAAAAAATAATAATAATAAGTGCTGCTCAAAAGCGCTAATTCCTTACAGAATCCTGCTTATAGGCGCCAAATCCCAGAAAAATGTTGTTTAGAAGCGCCATAATCCTGAAAAATCTGCTCGTAAGCGCCAAGTCCTTGAAGTATACTGTTTATGAACGCCAAATCCCTGTTATACTGTTTACAGGCGCCAAATCCCTAAAAATATGGCTTAAAAATTTTCCAAATCCCTGAAAACTGTTCTTTGTAAGAGCCATATACCCGAAAAATCTGCTCATAAGCGCCAAATCCCTGAAAACATTGCTGAATAATTCAAAATCACTGAACATCGCCGCTTATAAAAGCCAAATCCTTGAAAAATGTTGTTTAAAAGCAACATATCCCCGAAGAATACGCTCATAAGCGCCAAACCAATGAAGAATGTCGTTTACAAGCCCAAATATCTGAAGACGCTGCTCATAAGCTACAAATTCCTGATTATTGCTACTCATAAGCTTAAATACCTGAAGAATGCTGCTCATGAGCGTTCAATTGTTGAAAAATGTTACTCATAAGAGCTTGATCCCTGAAGAATGCTGCTCGTGAGCGCCAATTCCTTACTGAATCCTACTCATAGGCGCCAAATCGCTAAAAACTTGTGGAAAAACCTGTGATTTTTGCAATAAAACAATTAACCGTAGGAACAACATCGGTTGTACGTGTGTGTACTGATATCTGATATATTAGGAATCTGCCTAAAATGCCCTCTAATTAGAAACTCGTCCATAAAGACCAAAAATTGGTTGAAAATTCGACAGTTCTGCAGCAATGAAACAGCAAACCAATGAAGAATGTCGTTTAAAAGCCCAAATATCTGAAGATGCTGCTCATAAGCTACAAATTCCTGATTATTGCTACTCATAAGCTTAAATACCTGAAGAATGCTGCTCATAAGCGTTCAATTGTTGAAAAATGTTGCTCCTAAGAGCTTGATCCCTGAAGAATGCTGCTCGTGAGCGCCAATTCCTTACTGAATCCTACTCATAGGCGCCAAATCGCTAAAAACTTGTGGAAAAACCTGTGATTTTTGCAATAAAACAATTAACCGTAGGAACAACATCGGTTGTACGTGTGTGTACTGATATCTGATATATTAGGAATCTGCCTAAAATGCCCTCTAATTAGAAACTCGTCCATAAAGACCAAAAATTGGTTGAAAATTCGACAGTTCTGCAGCAATGAAACAGCAAACCAATGAAGAATGTCGTTTAAAAGCCCAAATATCTGAAGACGCTGCTCATAAGCTACAAATTTCTGATTATTGCTACTCATAAGCTTAAATACCTGAAGAATGCTGCTCATAAGCGTTCAATAGCTGACAAATGTTGCTCATAAGAGCTTCATCCCTAAAAAATGCGCCAAATCCTTTAAAAAAAGTACTACTAAAAAGCCCCAATTCCCTACTGAATCCTACTCATAGGCGCCAAGTCGCTAAAAACTTGTTTTTATAAGCGTCAAATCTTTAAAGAATGCTTCTCACAGTCCCCAAGTCTCTGAAAATATCGCTAAAAAATGCCAAATCCCTGACAAATGCTGCTTATTAGCGCCAAATTCTTTAAAAAAAAATACTGCTCAAATGCACCCATTCCCTATTAAATCCTGCTTATAGCACCAAATCCCTGAAAATATTGCTAATGAAATTCCAAACCCCTGAAAACTGTTGTTTATAAGCGCCATATTCCAGAAGAATCAGCTCATAAGCGCCAAATACCGGAAAATGCTGCTCATAAGCGCCAAGTCCTTGAAGTATGCTGTTCATTAGAACCAAGTCCCTGATAATATTGCTTAAACAATTCCAACTCACTGAAATGTGTTGTTTGTAAGCGCCATATCCCTAGAAAATCTGCTCATACGCGCCAAACCAATGGGGAATACTGTTCATAAGCCCAAATACCTAAAAAAAAAAAAATGCTACTCATGAGCGCCAAGTCCTTGAAGTATGCTGTTTATAAGCGCCAAATCCCTGAAAATGCTGTTTACAAGCGTCAAATCCTTTAAAATATTGCTGAAAAATTCCAAATCCCTGAAGAATGCTGAACAGAAGTCGAATTCCTGAAAACTGCTGTTTATAAGCGCCATATTCCTGAAGAATGCTGTGCCCAAATACCTGAAAATGCTACTCATAAGCGCCAAATACCGGAAGAATGCTGCTCATAAGCGCCAAGTCCTTGAAGTATGCTGTTTATAAGCGCCAAATCCCTGATAATATTGCTGAAAAAATTCCAAACCAATGACGAATGCAGTTTATAAGCCCAAATACCTGAAGAATGCTGCTCATGAGCGCATATTCCCGAATGATCCTGTTTACAGGCGCCAAATCCCAGAAGAATGCTGAACAGAAGTCGAATTCCTGAAAACTGCTGTTTATAAGCGCCACATTTCTGAAGAATCTGCTCATAAACGCCAAACCAATGAAGAATTCTGTTCCCAAATAACTGAAAATGCTACTCATGAGCGCCAAATACCGAAGAATGCTGCTCATAAGCGCCAAGTCCTTGAAGTATGCTGTTTATAAGCGCCAAATCCTTAATAATACTGTTTACAGGCGTCAAATCCCTGATAATATTGCTAAAAAATTCCAAATCCCTGAAGAACGCTGAACAGAAGCCAAATACTCAAGAATCTGCTCATAAACGCCAAACCAACGAAGAATGCTACTCATAAGCCCAAATAGTCATTTAATAGTTGCTTAATTACTTCAATAAATAGGGAAATAAATAAAGTAAGGCCAATCCAGCTTTTACACCGACTGTGTTTTTTTTTTCAAATAAGAACCCCGATTGGTTTATTATTTTTATTAATGTACTATTGGAATATGCCAAGAAGAAAATTTCAACAGCCCCATCAAAATGTAATGTTTTACGTTTCAGAGTATGTTAAATCTAAAAATCGAATTAAAAAAAATCAGAAAAATTGGAATCGAATGAGACCACCCAGATCTCTGTAGGACCAACCGTTCCCTCCCTATGAGAACTTAAGGGTTGTACGTGCGATAAATCAGAAACACGAGTGAGAATCATCAAAGAGGTCTAATCTCCGTTCAAATTTTAGCTGACCAAAATGCGATCGCTGTCCGTTTCTTCGATTTGTATTCAGTTTTGCTTTCTGAGCAACCAGAAACCCCGAATACCTCGAATTGATTGTGAAGCGAAAATATGGTTGGTTGGTGGTGAGAATGGCAAAGCTGTGTTCTTTGCAGGCGAGTGATATACAGAAGAATTATAAACCTTTGTCCATTATAAACCTTGATCTACAGGATTTCCAAGTCTAATTCGGAATTATCCAGACTAATTTCGGAAAATTCCCAACCATATCCAGAACTTTCCAAGTCAATTACAAAATTTTCCAAGTCATATTCAGATTTTTCCCAAACAATTTCAGAATTTTCCATTTCAACTTCAGAATGTGATGAATTTGTAAATAGAGAAATTTGTAAAGTGATGGAGACACTTACTGGCGCCTTACTTTCTGGCTCACAACTTTGGACTATAAGAATTTAAATTTTAGCTGTAAGGTCCCAAAAACTTTAAGAAAGAAGTTTAGAGAACTCAGTTTTGTGATTTAGAGAATTCAGCCATAGAGTAAGACCAACTGGAGAGTCTCTTTTTGGTCGGTAAACTAGAATGCCAGAATTGGGCCCGATTTGGCCTTTTATAAGGAAGGTCATGAGTGAAAGGCGTGTCCGCACTGTGGTTAGGGCCTTCCTTCTAACAATTTGTCATAGGTACATCGCAAATAAAAATCAGTTTTTTCTGTATTTTCAAAAATCTTCATGCAGGCGATCGTGCAGCAACGGAAGACTTAAGGCGTTTCTTCCCCTTGAAATTGGCAATGACTTTTCTAAAGGAAAGCAGCTAGAAAAACATGAAACATCATGGCACATCAAACTTTCTCAGAACATAGCATCATAGCACAACTTTCTACGAAGAATTAGTTGTCATTCCAGTTAGCTTGGGACATGGTACTTTGTTTTTATTGAAGTTTATTTAGTGGAGAATAGATTACAAAATAATTTTTCAGGAAAAACTCCCTAATCATTCACGTAGTCAAACAAAACCCAGCTCATCATCTGAGCTGTAGCCTTCCGCCATGTTGAAGATTGTAGATGTGCCAAGATTTCAGATGATTTTAGTTGTGCTATGATAACTAAATCGGAAAAATTTCTGAGGTTAGAACGGTATCTTATTTGAATTTTCGCGCCTGAGTGATTGGTGGACTTAGTTTTTTGATTGCTCCACTTGAAACGCTGTAAAATTACGGCGTTTCAAGTGGAGCAATCAAAAAACTAAGTCCACCAATCAGTCAGGCGCTAAAATTCAAATAAGATACCGTTCTAACCTCATTTTAGACAAAATGTTAGATGTGCCATGATGCATCTTAAGCGACGATATATTTCTGTAAAGTACCTAATCTCACTAAGTAGATGGTCCCCTATGAATTGGGAGGATGGTACCTCCCAATTCATAGGGGACCACCATCCTTTTCGTAAGGTACCATCCTCCCAATTCATAGGGGACCATCTACTTAGTGTGATTAGGTACTTTACAGAAATATATTGTTTTATTGTGGGAAAAGATCAATTTGATTTGGAAAAAGTTTAATTTGATTTGGAAAAAAATTAATTTGGTTTGAAAAAGGATTAATTTGGTTTGGAATAAGATTCATTTGGTTTGGAAAAGGATAAATTTGACTAGGAAATGCTAAATATCACCACGCAGAGAGATTGATCACATTCCGAAATTGAAATGGAAAATTTTGTAATTGTTTTGGAAAAATCTGAATTTGACTTGGAAAATTTGGATTTAACTTGGAAAGTTCCGAAATTGAATTGGAAAGTTCTGAAACTGGATTGGAAAATTCTGAATATGGTTGGGAAATTTCCAAAATTGGTCTGGATAATTCCGAAGTAGACTTGGAAATCCCATACATGAAGGTTTATAATGGACAAATGTTTATAATTCTTCTGTATATCACTCGCCTGCACAGCTTTGCCATTCTCACCACCAACCATATTTTCGCTTCACAACAATTCGAGGTTGCTACTGGTTGCTCAGGACGCGAAACCGAGTGAACTCGAAGAAACGGACAGCGATCGCATTTTGGTCAGTTAAAATTTGAACGGAGATTAGGCCTCTTTGGTGATTCTCACTCGTGTTTATGATTTATCGTAAGTCCAACCCTTAAGTTCTCATAGGGAGGGAACGGTTGGTCCTTCAGAGATCTGGGTGGTCTCATTCGATTCCAATTTTTCTGATTTTTTTGACATTTTATGTCTTTACTATGGCACATAAATGAAAAATCGTCAAATCCTTGAAAAATGTTGTTTAAAAGCAACATATCCCCGAAGAATACGCTCATAAGCGCCAAACCAATGAAGAATGTCGTTTACAAGCCCAAATATCTGAAGATGCTGCTCATAAGCTACAAATTCCTGATTATTGCTACTCATAAGCTTAAATACCTGAAGAATGCTGCTCATGAGCGCCAATTCCTTACTGAATCCTACTCATAGGCGCCAAATCGCTAAAAACTTGTGGAAAAACCTGTGATTTTTGCAATAAAACAATTAACCGTAGGAACAACATCGGTTGTACGTGTGTGTACTGATATCTGATATATTAGGAATCTGCCTAAAATGCCCTCTAATTAGAAACTCGTCCATAAAGACCAAAAATTGGTTGAAAATTCGCCAGTTCTGCAGCAATGAAACAGCAAACCAATGAAGAATGTCGTTTAAAAGCCCAAATATCTGAAGACGCTGCTCATAAGCTACAAATTTCTGATTATTGCTACTCATAAGCTTAAATACCTGAAGAATGCTGCTCATAAGCGTTCAATAGCTGACAAATGTTGCTCATAAGAGCTTCATCCCTAAAAAATGCGCCAAATCCTTTAAAAAAAGTACTACTAAAAGCCCCAATTCCCTACTGAATCCTACTCATAGGCGCCAAGTCGCTAAAAACTTGTTTTTATAAGCGTCAAATCTTTAAAGAATGCTTCTCACAGTCCCCAAGTCTCTGAAAATATCGCTAAAAAATGCCAAATCCCTGACAAATGCTGCTTATTAGCGCCAAATTCTTTTAAAAAAAATACTGCTCAAATGCACCCATTCCCTATTAAATCCTGCTTATAGCACCAAATCCCTGAAAATATTGCTAATGAAATTCCAAACCCCTGAAAACTGTTGTTTATAAGCGCCATATTCCAGAAGAATCAGCTCATAAGCGCCAAATACCGGAAAATGCTGCTCATAAGCGCCAAGTCCTTGAAGTATGCTGTTCATTAGCACCAAGTCCCTGATAATATTGCTTAAACAATTCCAACTCACTGAAATGTGTTGTTTGTAAGCGCCATATCCCTAGAAAATCTGCTCATACGCGCCAAACCAATGGGGAATACTGTTCATAAGCCCAAATACCTAAAAAAAAACGCTGCAAATCATTGCTCAAAGGTTTATTATTTTCTGTATAGATCACCCTTCTGTAAAGATCACTGGTTCTCCATCAATAGCACCTACCACCATCTGTATTCTCCCTTGACCTTCCCTCTCAAATTTCAGCTTCCTGGGTTCAATAGGATTGAAAATGGCTTCGGAGCTCACTCAGCTGATCAGTGATCTGAAGAGTGAAAAAGATCTCCTCGAATGCTGGAGACGCCTGGAAGAGCACTTCCATTCAATAGGAGTAAAAATGGCTTTGGAGCTCACTCAGCTGATCAGCGATTTGAAGAGTGAAGAAGATCTTCTCGAATGCTGGAGAAGCCTGGAAGAGCACTTCCATTCAATAGGAGTAAAAATTGGCTTTGGAGCTCACTCAGCTGATCAGTGATCTGAAGAGTGAAGAAGATCTTCTCGAATGCTGGAGAAGCCTGGAAGAGCACTTCCATTCAATAGGAGTAAAAATTGGCTTTGGAGCTCACTCAGCTGATCAGTGATCTGAAGAGTGAAGAAGATCTCCTCGAATGCTGGAGACGCCTGGAAGAGCACTTCCATTCAAAAGGATTGAAAATGGCTTCGGAGCTCACTCAGCTGATCAGTGATCTGAAGAGCCTTTGAGCAATAATTTGCAGCGGTTTTTACCCACCAACATTTTTTTTACCTACCAACTTTTTTTTACCTACCAGCTAGGTACTACCTACCACACCATACTGGCTTCACACCTTCACAATCAAGTTTATTAGAAAGAACTAAACGCTTCACACTCGATTGGAAAAATAGAAAGCTTCATATGGAAATTTGATTACTGGTTACGCAGAAGGCAAAACTGTATACAAATCAAAGAAATGAACAGCGATCGCATTTTAGTCCGATAAAATTTGAATGGAGATTAGACCTCTTTTGCGATTCACAATCATGATTCTGTTTTATCGAAGGAAAACCTTCAAGTACTCGTAGGGACCGAACGGTTTGTCCTACAGAGCTCCGGGTGGTCTCAAAAATTTTTAAAAATTCAATACTATTTAAAATTGGTGAAAAAACGATACCTTTATTTCGAGAGTTTTCGAGCTAGGGCACTCTTGAAAATTTCAACCCTTAATTTTCACCCCTTAGAAGTGACCTACATCAACCAAAAGCTTCGCGGCACAACTAGACCCCAAATGGAGCCCATATACCAAATTTGAACCAAATCGGTCCAGTGTTGCTAAGAAAAGTGCCGCGTACGGCGTACGGCGTACGGCGTACGGCGGACGGACGGAAATTTTTTTATTCGATTTTCGTATTCTACGTACCTTGAAACGTAAAACATCAAATTTTGAGGGGGGGTTAAAATTTTTTTTTTCTTGCTCGATTCCAAAGGCTTATTATTGAAAATAATAAACCAAAAAATGCTACTCATGAGCGCCAAGTCCTTGAAGTATGCTGTTTATAAGCGCCAAATCCCTGAAAATGCTGTTTACAAGCGTCAAATCCTTTAAAATATTGCTGAAAAATTCCAAATCCCTGAAGAATGCTGAACAGAAGTCGAATTCCTGAAAACTGCTGTTTATAAGCGCCATATTCCTGAAGAATGCTGTGCCCAAATACCTGAAAATGCTACTCATAAGCGCCAAATACCGGAAGAATGCTGCTCATAAGCGCCAAGTCCTTGAAGTATGCTGTTTATAAGCGCCAAATCCCTGATAATATTGCTGAAAAAATTCCAAACCAATGACGAATGCAGTTTATAAGCCCAAATACCTGAAGAATGCTGCTCATGAGCGCATATTCCCGAATGATCCTGTTTACAGGCGCCAAATCCCAGAAGAATGCTGAACAGAAGTCGAATTCCTGAAAACTGCTGTTTATAAGCGCCACATTTCTGAAGAATCTGCTCATAAACGCCAAGTCCTTGAAGTATGCTGTTTATAAGCGCCAAATCCTTAATAATACTGTTTACAGGCGTCAAATCCCTGATAATATTGCTAAAAAATTCCAAATCCCTGAAGAACGCTGAACAGAAGCCAAATACTCAAGAATCTGCTCATAAACGCCAAACCAACGAAGAATGCTACTCATAAGCCCAAATAGTCATTTAAATAGTTGCTTAATTACTTCAATAAATAGGGAAATAAATAAAGTAAGGCCAATCCAGCTCTTACACCGACTGTGTTTTTTTTTTCAAATAAGAACCCCGATTGGTTTATTATTTTTATTAATGTACTATTGGAATATGCCAAGAAGAAAATGTCAACAGCCCCATCAAAATGTAATGTTTTACGTTTCAGAGTATGTTAAATCTAAAAATCGAATTAAAAAAAATCAGAAAAATTGGAATCGAATGAGACCACCCAGATCTCTGTAGGACCAACCGTTCCCTCCCTATGAGAACTTAAGGGTTGTACGTGCGATAAATCAGAAACACGAGTGAGAATCATCAAAGAGGTCTAATCTCCGTTCAAATTTTAGCTGACCAAAATGCGATCGCTGTCCGTTTCTTCGATTTGTATTCAGTTTTGCTTTCTGAGCAACCAGAAACCCCGAATACCTCGAATTGATTGTGAAGCGAAAATATGGTTGGTTGGTGGTGAGAATGGCAAAGCTGTGTTCTTTGCAGGCGAGTGATATACAGAAGAATTATAAACCTTTGTCCATTATAAACCTTGATCTACAGGATTTCCAAGTCTAATTCGGAATTATCCAGACTAATTTCGGAAAATTCCCAACCATATCCAGAACTTTCCAAGTCAATTACAAAATTTTCCAAGTCATATTCAGATTTTTCCCAAACAATTTCAGAATTTTCCATTTCAACTTCAGAATGTGATGAATTTGTAAATAGAGAAATTTGTAAAGTGATGGAGACACTTACTGGCGCCTTACTTTCTGGCTCACAACTTTGGACTATAAGAATTTAAATTTTAGTTGTAAGGTCCCAAAAACTTTAAGAAAGAAGTTTAGAGAACTCAGTTTTGTGATTTAGAGAATTCAGCCATAGAGTAAGACCAACTGGAGAGTCTCTTTTTGGTCGGTAAACTAGAATGCCAGAATTGGGCCTGATTTGGCCTTTTATAAGGAAGGTCATGAGTGAAAGGCGTGTCCGCACTGTGGTTAGGGCCTTCCTTCTAACAATTTGTCATAGGTACATCGCGAATAAAAATCAGTTTTTTCTGTATTTTCAAAAATTTTCATGCAGGCGATCGTGCAGCAACGGAAGACTTAAGGCGTTTCTTCCCCTTGAAATTGGCAATGACTTTTCTAAAGGAAAGCAGCTAGAAAAACATGAAACATCATGGCACATCAAACTTTCTTAGAACATAGCATCATAGCACAACTTTCTACGAAGAATTAGTTGTCATTCCAGTTAGCTTGGGACATGGTACTTTGTTTTTATTGAAGTTTATTTAGTGGAGAATAGATTACAAGATAATTTTTCAGGAAACACTCCCTAATCATTAACGTAGTCAAACAAAACCCAGCTCATCATCTGAGCTGTAGCCTTCCGCCATGTTGAAGATTGTAGATGTGCCAAGATGTCAGATGATTTTAGTTGTGCTATGATAACTAAATCAGAAAAATTTCTGAGGTTAGAACGGTATCTTATTTGAATTTTCGCGCCTGAGTGATTGGTGGACTTAGTTTTTTGATTGCTCCACTTGAAACGCCGTAATTTTACAGTCCACCAATCAGTCAGGCGCTAAAATTCAAATAAGATACCGTTCTAACCTCATTTTAGACAAAATGTTAGATGTGCCATGATGCATCTTAAGCGACGATATATTTCTGTAAAGTACCTAATCTCACTAAGTAGATGGTCCCCTATGAATTGGGAGGATGGTACCTCCCAATTCATAGGGGACCACCATCCTTTTCGTAAGGTACCATCCTCCCAATTCATAGGGGACCATCTACTTAGTGTGATTAGGTACTTTACAGAAATATATTGTTTTATTGTGGGAAAAGATCAATTTGATTTGGAAAAAGTTTAATTTGATTTGGAAAAAAATTAATTTGGTTTTAAAAAGGATTAATTTGGTTTGGAATAAGATTAATTTGGTTTGGAAAAGGATAAATTTGACCAGGAAATGCTAAATATCACCACGCAGAGAGATTGATCACATTCCGAAATTGAAATGGAAAATTTTGTAATTGTTTTGGAAAAATCTGAATTTGACTTGGAAAATTTGGATTTAACTTGGAAAGTTCCGAAATTGAATTGGAAAGTTCTGAAACTGGATTGGAAAATTCTGAATATGGTTGGGAAATTTCCAAAATTGGTCTGGATAATTCCGAATTAGACTTGGAAATCCCATAGATGAAGGTTTATAATGGACAAAGGTTTATAATTCTTCTGTACATCACTCGCCTGCAAAGAACACAGCTTTGTCATTCTCACCACCAACCTTATTTTCGCTTCACAATCAATTCGAGGTTGCTACTGGTTGCTCAGGACGCAAAACCGAGTGAACTCGAAGAAACGGACAGCGATCGCATTTTGGTCAGTTAAAATTTGAACGGAGATTAGGCCTCTTTGGTGATTCTCACTCGTGTTTCTGATTTATCGTAAGTCCAACCCTTAAGATCTCATAGGGACGGAACGGTTGGTCCTACAGAGATCTGGGTGGTCTCATTCGATTCCAATTTTTCTGATTTTTTTTAATTCGATTTTTAGATTTAACATACTAATTTAACATAAATTCCGAATTAGACTTGAAAATCCTATAAAAATACTAACCTTTGTGTAATGATGTGCAGCGTATTTTAAAAGCATTTTAGAGTAAAACAGACTGGTTGCATTAAAGCCAGAAGATTGATGAATAGTAGGTACTGCTTAAGTGTATTTTATCGACAACTTTGAACGAAAAATTAACTGATTTCTCGAAAATTTGCTCCGACTGACGAAGCGGTTTCTTCCCCTGAGACCCACTTGAAATCAGCGATCGCGGACTCTTCTTGAAATCTCTCTGCTATGAAACCTATCCTATGAATCTGACGGATGTAGAAGAACTTCAAATTTTTTTCCCTCCTCTCGGCAGTATTTGAACGTCGCTTCATCACACGAGGGAGGTTGTCATCGTCTACACGAGCGACTCATAGCCGTCATCGGAACACGTGTCGGATGATTAGTCACTCGCTGGTCGCCATTCTGATCCCCTTCTTGGAAGCGGCATAAATATTCCACCCGCCATTCAAATTACCTCTTAGTCACATTCATAAAATTAGCCCAAAAGAAATTCGAATCCGACGCAACATCTTTTATAAGACACTGTTTACAAAGCACTTACACTGACACCGCACACTACACTGAGTGGCCAACCCTCTTTTTCAACCCTACTTTTGAACAAATTAGGCCAAGTATTGCAATAACCACACATTAGGTCATTGCTTTTGTATAACAAGTTTTAGAAATTGTGGATCTTCTAAAACAACTCAAATCAAATCAAATATATTTTGTCAAACGACTGTTTGTCATACGACTTGGTAAAACGACACTTTGTCAACGACGTTTAGTCAAGACTGTTTGTCTAAAGACTTTTCGTCAAACGACTGTTTGTCATACGACGTTCGGTCAAACGACACTTGTCAATAACACGTTTAGTCACACGACTTTCGTCAACTTGTAAACTCATCTTTGTCCTAAGCTAGCACTCAGCCTGAAAAGGCTAGTTTGCGCACGCTTAGCTGAAGAGATCCGAAAGATCGAAACGAAGTACCAAACAAAACGATCACGACTGAAGGTGGGAATTTGAAACGTTCTAACTGTACCAAACGCATTCTTGATGCAGAAGGGGCAGTCAGTTTTGTATCAGTGTGGATGGGACTTTGGTCAATCGTTTTCGTCATACGGTGACTCATCAGCAACGCGAAGAAGCGTTGGAACGATTTGGATTTAAGCAAAATGCTTGTTTTAAGCTAAAAGCTTGTTTAAGCAATATATTTTGGTTTATTATTTTCATTAATAAGCTATTGGAATCGAGCAAGAAAAAAGTTTTTAACCCCCCTCAACATTTGATGTGTTACGTTTCAAGGTACGTAGAATCCGAAAATCGAATAACAAATTTTCCGTCCATCCGCCGTACGCGTCACTTTTCTTAGCAACTCGGGACCGATTTGGTTCAAATTTGGTATATGGGCTTCATTTGGGGTCTAGTTGTGCCGCGAAGCTTTTGGTTGAAGTCAGTCACTTCTAAGGGGGTGAAAATTGAAGGTTGAAATTTTCAAGAGTGCCCTAGCTCGAAAAATCTCGAAATTAAGGTATCCTTTTTCCACCAATATTAAATAGTATTGAATTTTTAATAATTTTTGGGACCACCCGGAGCTCTGCAGGACAAACCGTTTGCTCCCTACGAGTACTTTAAGGTTTTCCTTCGATAAAACAGAATCACGAGTGTGAATCACCAAAGAGGTCTAATCTGCCTCGACCAAAACGCGATTGCTGTTCGTTTCTTCGAGCTGTATTCAATTTTGCTTCCTTAGCAACCAGTAATCAAACTTCCATATGAAGCTCCATATGGAAGTTTGATTACTGGTTGCTAAGGAAGCAAAAAATATTATTATTCGAATCGAGTGTGAATCGTTTAGTTCTTTATAATAACTTGATTGGGAAGGTGGGAAGGCAGTATGGTGGGGTAGGTGGAAAAAAAAAGATGCAAATTATTTCACAAAGGTTCATTATTTTCCTGTATACTTAGATCACTCTCCTGCAAAGATCACGGCTTTGCCATTGTCACTTTTCTTTTTTTTAACCATAAGTACCTACTACCTACCTACTAGGGCATTATTGAAAATTTCAACCCCAACCACCAACCACATGGAAATCAAGGGTTGAAATTTTCAAAAATACCCTAGTAGGTAGTAGGTATCTATAGTTGCCTTTGACACAGTCAGTCACCCTGACCGATTGCCTTCCTAGTGTCGGAGCCCCATCTCGGTTAATCGAGTATGTGGCCTGTCTGCACCAGGAAGGCGTGACGGTCCTCGAGGCAGGAGGTGAGGTGTCAGGGGATATACGGCTCGGGCGTGGAGTACGCCAGGGGGATCCACAATCGCTACTCGTCTTCAATCTGGTCGTGGATACGGCCTTGGGTAAGCTGCCCACAGAAGTAAGGTTTGATCTCACCCCTGGGGTGCGAGTAGGAGCATTGGCTTTTGCAGATGATGTCGATACCTTAAAGCACAAAGGGGCTATGTCCAAAAACGGAGTTTTGAAAAAAAAACGCAAAAGAAGTTATCACCAGTGCACAATTCCTAAAATAATGGCTTTTTACGCCAAACTCTTTAATTTCTTCAAGAAATTTTCGGGCTATAATCGTCAAGAAAGTCAATAATAGTTTTGTTAAATTTGAGTTTTTCTGAAGTTGAAAAAAAAATTAAAATGTGGAAGATGGATGGACATAGTCCCTTTGTGCTTTAAGGTATCGATGTTATCCTACTCGCAGAAACCCTTGAGGGCTTGCAGATCGCTCTCAATGCATTTGCTAAGCAGCTAGCCAGGTGTGGACTTGTGGTTAAGGGGGTCTCAGTCGATTGCCGTTTCATTCCTCGTTCCGGGTCAGTATTTCAGGAAATCGAAGGCGCAAAAACTTAAAAAGTTGTACCTGAATCTGAAATTTTAAATGATTTTAGAATTTGTTAGTGCACGGCCCTAAGGAATTGAAAAAATGAAATATTGCCTTTGGAATCATCAAAATCGAACAATAATTGCCAAAGAAAAATGGGGAAAACCGTTAATTCAGTCATGTTTTTTGAGCTAGGGCGTTTTTAAGTTATCAGCCCTTATTTTTCAACCGTTAGAAGTGACTGACGTCAACCAGAAGCTTAGGGGGAAAGAGAGAAGGGGGAATTTTCTCTAAGCTCTTCTACATTGTCTCATTTGCAAATCTTGCCGAGTGGTTTTGTACGTTTAAGTCTTCTGGTGATTTCATCAGTGTCAATGAGGCGGACAGCTTCCTCGTTGACTTGAAATCTAAGCTGATGAAGATGATGCACAGATAGTTTCGTTGAATGTTTCGATTTGGAGCTCATAACGGAGACGCTCATTTCGAAAATACACAGTATTTTTGAAATCTTTGAGCCGTACAGTCCCACAGATGCGCTTCGTAAGTCCAGAGTGGCTTCAGGACTTGGTTGTACAAGTAACATCCATGAGAATCGGAACAACCTTTGTTTGTTGAATACCTACCATTCTACGAAACATTATTTGAAATTTGGTAGAAAAGTCGGCCGAGACTAAAGGGTGGCCAAACTGAAGTGAAGATCTGAGAGGGTTGAAAGATGAGAAAGAACACTTTGCAGAAAAACTCAATAAATCTCCTCCTCCAAACCCCCCGGACCGCCACCTCCACCACCTCCACTAATCCATAACCATCATTTTGTTCCGAGTGGATATTTTTTTTCTCTCAAGGGGGAAAAGTTTCAGAAGGGTGGGAGATGTTTAGAGCGAAAAGGGTGTATTTGATGTCGGGAGTAGATGTTTCCGGGGTGCCATGTGTCATAATCTGGAAGTGCAAGCTATGGAAATTCCTCTGTGTGGATATCCTGGGTTGAAGTTTCGACTCTTCCTCAGTCAATTGGAGATTTTCAATTCAGGTTGTGAGACCAGGACGTGGGTTGTACAGTTTCCCACGTTTTTCTGAGCTGAATCAAATAAGACCATTTGATGATCGATACTGTTACTTTCGGATTTATGATGATTCAATCTACAAGTTCTCACTAGAACGTATTTTGACATGGATATGTCCTTTGGCTGGGGGTCAAGGAATTTTGCGCCACACTTTTATTTTGCCACAAAAAAATGCAACGCTGCAACCAGTGAACAAAATCATAGCTAAAGTGACTCGCCTAATGAATGAACACTTAATCTCTTAGCACACTAGTGACGAACTTTAATGTCTATAGTTCTTAAAGTTACAGTACTACACCACTTGAATTTGTCTGATGTTGTTTAAAATTATATAATTTTAAACAACATCAGACAAATTCAAGTAGTGTAGTACTCCAAGGAACAAGAATAGCATGGGAGAAGACGAGAAAAGTTGATTTTTATAGCTAATTTTCCACAATAAAGGAGGTAATGTATTTCACCCCATGAGTGAACACTATTTCCTAGTGAATGAACCCTGAAATTCCAGTGAATGAACACTCCATTCCCAGACACATTTCCTGGTACCTATCTCTTGGTTCTTTGAAAAAAATCATCACTCGAGCAACGTAATTAAAAAAAGGAACCAATCCATTATATTGCTACCAACTATAGGTATGCAGGCATAAAATAGGGTAGGAAAAATGTGATCGAACATCATCAAATTTTACTTTAGGAACTTTGAACATAAAAAATAAACGTAACTATGTAGAATATTATGAGGAACATTATTTGGAAATATTGGCACATAGGATTGTATACTAAATATCGACCACGATACTACATGTACTTACTAGTAAGTGAAAACAAGTAGGTATAAAAAAAACCCAAACAAAACATTGGAGGTATTACTTACTTATACTACATATCGGTAGCTATGAAGCAATGTTCTCTAGAACATTCATATTACGTGCAATCGGAGAGATTTAATAATAACAATAATAATAATAAGAGAAAAAACACTTTATTGAACATTGTAGAAGGAATGAAGGTGGACAAGGACTCCAGTAGTTGTCGAAACGTAATGTGGATTTGCCGAAAGTTCAAAATGAGTTGCCAAAAGTTCAAATTGGTATGCCAAAAGTTTGCCAAAAATTATTGCCAAAAATAGAAATTGATTTATGCCAAAGGGTTTTTTTTAAAATAATAATAATAATAATAACAATAATAACCTTCTATCCGTACCCCCTTTCTACCACTGATAAGCGTACCGCCGGTATGGGATACCGCCATTCAAGGATACGCCTCACATTCGATCACTATTGATACATTTTGAAAATGTAAGTAGTTTTAAGTTCCAATTTTTCATAATATATCAATTAATTCCGACTTTGAGAAATGTTTTCACCAGAATACCTCCCTGTACGTACAATTGGTAGGTAAGTTTCCATAAATTGGATGAAAACTAGATCAGTTAATCTTAAACTTTATTGACACAAAAAACAACAGTCTTATCTTGATTGCTATAGTCCCATTGGTATGGCAAAAACCTCTTTATCAAAACAGTCTCATTCTAACGTTTACAGTCTCATTGACAGTGGCTGAATTGCACGTTTCTCGTACGGGGAGGGCTGAGGGACCGCGCTCAATCTGTAGATACACCCGTACATAGGTCACTAGAAAACAGCAGACAGGTAGAAATAAACAAATGACACTCACGTGACCTTTCTCGTCGAATGTTAGGAGGGTAATAAGGGGCTCGGTTCATTGCTCTTTCTTATGAAGTGTACATTGATGTTTGAAGGGAGGGGTGCGGTATCCAACACCGCGGTACGGATAGAAGGATAATAATGTTTATTCTTTGAAAAGTAATAGGTAGGTACATATCTTAGGTGTATTTCATTTCATCATTTTAATTTTCAAATTGACGAGTTTGATTCCAAAAGGTACTAAAGACCGTTTTCATCAAAGTTGAGTTAACACTTTCCCAGGGTTTTAGGGGGGAAGTTTTTCACAGAAATGCGACCGTTTTGGAGCAAAAGATAATCTATTCCCTTGACAAACGAGGGGGAATGTTCCGTTTAACTTCAAAAGGTACTACATCCAGCACAAGGGCGGTCTCTCATCCGTTTCGTCTCAAAAAGTACTATATCCACTTCGTTTGATCCCAAAAAGTACTAAACGCCACGTTTGGTTTCAAAAAAGTACTATATCCATAAATCTGATACCTGCTTCAAATCTCGCTCAAAATTATTTTCAACCTTGAACTAATTTACCATTTTTTCTAAAAATATTTATTATGATTTAGAAATGTATGAAACATTACATCATTGGTTTATAGCACGTTTTTCAGGTCGTTTTTCTCACTTTGACCAAAATGGATACAGTAACTTTCGGAATCAAGCTCCTCAATTACACCTAGTTGTGCCCCAAAGCTTTTGGTTGATGTTAGTCACTTCTGAGGGTTGAAAAATAAGGATTGAAATTTTCAAAACGCCCTAGCTCAAAGAAATTCGATATAAATATATTGTTTTTTCATCAATTGAGGATAGTATTGAATTTTCAGAATCGAGTGAGACCACCTGGAGCTCTGTAGGGCCAATCTTTCGCTACCTATGAGAACCTAAGGGTTGAACTTTTGATAAATCAGAAACACGAGTGAGAATGGCAAAAGAGGTCTCCGTTCAAATTTCAGCTGACTAAAATGCGATCGTTGTTCGATTCTTTGAGTTGTACCTACTCACCTTTTCGTCTTTAGCACCCAGTAATCGAATTTCCTAATGAAGGCACCCACGACTCCTTATTTCTTCGAATTGAGTGTGAAGTGAAAATATGGTTTATGGGTAGTCACAATGGTAAAGCTGTGTTCTTTGCAGGCTCGTGATCTCTTCAGACAAATAGGTAATAAATCTTTGTTAATAATTTGCAGCGTTTTGTGAATATGCTACAAAAATTATTATTTTATAATTAAGTTAAGTAACAATAATGTTCCAAAAAGTATCCTTTAACTTATTTTTGATCTGAAAATATTCCATTGCTCCGCTTATTCCCTTGAAGTGTTGGTGGAAAGAACGGTTTTGATGTACAAGCCACATCGATTCCGCGTGTGGGTGGTAATAAAAATGGTAGGTAATCTAGGGCGAAATTTTATAGAACATCTACGGAAAATTTGATAACAAAATGACTTTGAAAATTCGCCTAAACTGACTGCGTTTTAGGTGAGACTGGATGATTGCTTAGGTAGTTCGGTGAAACCGGATATTGCTTTCAGAGTGTAGCGTCTAACGTGCGCATTATCGATAAACACCGCAAATGTTACCTAGGTATTTCAGGACTCGTTTTCCCTGACTATTCCAAGAAAAAAGAGATAATGTCATCGGAAAATCGTGCAATAAAATGTTGTAAAGGAGTCAATTCCACGTCGATTCAGCACGTCGTTCAGAAATATCCAATTCTCGTTATTTTGAGGATTCTCACGGCTGGAACCGTGTTATTAGACAGGTCGGAAGACAAAATCTAATATATTCCCTTATGTCTAGGATATTGAAGAATGCCGGATAAAATCGTGATTTTTTAATCAAAATTGTATAATTGTTCTGTATACACAGGATGCGAGTTTCGGTTGCGATGTTTTGAGTATTTGGCCGTTTAGGTACCTACCAATTCAAACGAGATGAATAGTTGGCTCAAATACGTAGTGTACGATGTTCAAGAGATAATAAAATCGATGAATGGAACACAACATGAACGATAGTCACAAATTTCTTATTTTACCAATAAAAATTTGGAAAGGGAATTAATAGTTGGAAGTTACTAGTTAGTCAAAAAATCATATTACGATGGAATTTTTTGAAATTCCTACTTGCTCTGATTGCCATCTAATCTGTTTTGAGGAGAGAAAATTTTTATTAACTGATGATTCTGACCGAATTGGATGACATTTCAGTGGCTCTCAATCAAACAATTTCAAGATTCGGATGTTTTAACAATTTTATTTTCTATCTGACATCATCACATGTAAAACATTGGAAGCAATCTCGACTGTAATATCGAGCCTACCTTGAACTCATTCCTGTAGCAGATTCATCTTTCGACCTCAAAGCTGGGGTACAATGGGCTAAGAAATGATCGATTTAACTTAGTAATAATAATTCGAAAAAATCTCAAGAGTGATGAGTCGTTGTAGGCAAAACTTTGTCTGGAGTGTCAAAAAAGTAAATTAACGACGTACAAATTCCTCAATTTGTTAATTTCCGAGAGCTGATGAGTGATTCAGAGTGCAAATTGATATTGAGGAACCTCTGCACAATCAGAGGGATATTTCTATGGCCTCGTCTGTATTGACAGATTCGGTTACGATTTTTACTTTGTTTACTATACTAAAGGTTTTCAAACACAGACCTGTCCCGTTTAAAACCTGCGGTTGAAAAAGAATTGGATAGACTGTTAGATGAGAGAATCATAGATCCAATGGACCCAGCAGCAAACAACATTGAGTGGGCATCTTCGTTAGTACCAAAGGTTAGTGGTGAGGGGAGGAAAGAAGCAGCTGATCCTCAGTTTTCATTTATATATCGTGTCGAGCTTTCGCCAGTGGCATCGTCAGGACACTGTTAAACAACGAGTGCTTGTTTAGAGGATAAGACAGTGACTTATTGGAAAACTAGTCAGTTCAGTTACAGGGTTCCAAGACCAATCTCACTTCTACCAGTATTATCAAAATTATTTGAAAAACTAATCCACAAGCGACTAGTACCCATAATCGAAGAACGTAAGCTATTTCCAAGGCACCAGTTTGGCTTTTGACAGAAACATTCCACGATCGATCAAGTCCATAGAATAACACATATAATTGAACAAGCCCTTGAGGAAAAGAAAGTCTGCTCAGCCGTCTTCCTTGACGTCGCTCAGGCGTTTGACAAAGTTTGGCATGAGGGACTCAACTACAAGCTGCGCAAAAATCTACCAATAAAGTATGCTGAGCTGCTTCAGTCTTATCTCACCAATCGCTACTTCAGAATAAAGCAAGAAGACGCCTACTCAGGGCCAAAGCTAATCAATGCAGGAGTCCCACAAGGGAGTGTTCTTGTACCGCTCTTGTATTTCCTTTATACCAGTGATCTCCCAGAAATTGGAATGAACACCACAGCCACCTTCGCAGATGATACAGCGATTTTGGCAGACGGAGAATGTAACACTGAATCCACCAACAAGTTAAATCAATTAATATCCAGCATACAAAAGTGGACAGCAAAATGGAGAATGAAAATAAATGAAACTAAGTCGGTACATGTCGATTTCACTAACAAGAGAATCGAGTATATTCCGGTACATTTCATGGGAAAAGTTATTCCGAATGCTAATGAAGCCAAATACCTAGGCATGACACTAGACGCCAGCCCATGTCAGTAAAAAGAAGGAAGAACTCCTTCTAAAATTCAGAAAAATGCATTGGCTAATGGGGAGACGGTCGAAATTGTCAATCCAGAACAAGCTTAAATTGTATAACCAAGTCCTTAAACCAGTCTGGACATATGGAGCTCAGCTTTGGGGCTGTACGGCTCAGTCAAATCGAGACATCACCCAAAAATTCCAGAACAATGTGCTAAGAACGGTGGTCAATGCACCATGGTACTTTCGAAACGAACGTCTCCATCATGAGCTTCGGATCGAAACAATAAACGATGCTATAAAGCGACAAGCTGCGACCTACAGCGGCTAAGATGTCACATCAACGAGGAAGCTGTCCAACTCCTTGATACAAGTGATATCATCAGAAGATTGAAGCGTACCAAACCACTTGACCTACCTTACTTGTTTACTTGTGAAGCAGTGAAGTGAAACATCCACCATAATCAACAAAACTCAGTGATGTATCTTATATAAGTCCATATTTTCAAAATAATATTGTTAATAAGTAATACTTGGTGCAATGAAGAATATTGGGGAAAAAAAGGTACAGGGTTAGCTGCAAGTTTTTGCCTTGCCCACGGTTTGCATTTACATTGGTCATCGTGTTATTGTAGGTTTTCATTCCCACATTACTTCTATAGATCCATAAGGTGGAATTACACAGTCCTGGCAGGTAAGTACAATTTCTTACACCTCTAATAATGATTAGGTAGTTATAGAGTTGTTAGATCAGCTAAATTTAGTATAATTGTGTGGCGGTATGTACTTACATTTAAGATAAGTTGGATGGTTGGTTGATGGGTTATAATGTAGTAGGTAGGTTAAGGCATTTTCCATAACTGAATTGCTTTATTACTCTGGTAAGTAGTCACCAAGTCACATAATTGTTTTGTGACCATACAAGCTGCAATTATGTCTATGGTATCTAATGGTAGGTACGAGCGACACCAAGAGAGTGACTGAATACCGCAGCAGCATACTGGAGCTTCTGTGTCTGGGTCATGAAGTTGCTCTCCAATGGGTTCCATCCCATGTAGGAATAGATGAGAATGAGCGAGCTTACAGGTTGGCCAAGCAAGGGGCAGCAATGGAACAACAAGACACACGACACACCGATATTGTAGTGGCTCCAGAGGTCTAATTGAGAATTCACAGTAAAAGAGAACTTGGAACTCTCTAGAAGAGAATGCCCAAGGACGTCAATGGGAGACTCAGACCCACCCTGAGAGGACTCCCCATCACACCCCGCCCGACATCTCCCTAGCAAGTTTCAGATTGGCGACTGGTCGTGACTACCCGCAAAAGCATCACCAACGAACAAGGAGTCACTTGGGACCCGAGATGCCCTCATTGAGCACAGGACAAGACATGACAGCATCTCACCTTCACACGTGTCCTGTTCTTGAAGACACTAGAAGAACTTGCTAGAATAACAATTAGTGTGAACGCCTAGAAAGTAGTATTGGGCTGCACGAGAGCTCGTGGCTACCCTGCCGGAAAGCACTGCGACATTAAAGAAAATCATGTTGTTCAGTAATGCATGCATTCCAGGGGCCGTTGAAATTGAATTGAATGAGAACCATTTCAAAACGTTGATTTCATCTGTCTGGCTCGACATTTTCAGTCAATTCAGCGAAAAAATTGAGCTTTGGAAGTGGACCTCCCTCTCGAGAGAACCAACTCAAAACGTTGATTTCATATGTCTAGCTCGGAATTTTGAGTCAATTCAGCGAAAAAATGAGCTTTCGAAGTGGACCTCCCTCTCGAGAGAACCAACTCAAAACGTTGATTTCATCTGTCTATCTCGAAATTTTGAGTCAATTCAGCAGAAAAATGAGCTTTGGAAGTGGACCTCCCTCTTGAGAGAACCAACTCGAAACGTTGATTTCATCTGTTTAGCTCGACATTTTAAGTCAATTCAGCGGAAAAATGAGTTTTGAAAGTGGACCTCCCTCTCAAGAGAACCAACTCAAAACGTTGATTTCATCTGTTTAGCTCGACATTTTGAGTCAATTCAGCGGAAAAATGAGTTTTGAAAGTGGACCTCCCTCTCGAGAGAACCAACTCAAAACGTTGATCCCAACAGTTTAGCTCTTCATTTTGAGTCAATGGGGTGTGCGCCTGGGTAGGAAAAACTGTTTATTGTTATTTTTAGTCTAAGGTAGACCTCCTGTGTAAATATTTTCCTATGAATTTTTAAAGTTTCGACCGTTTATGACGTCACAGTGGGCTGGGGGGTCCCGCCCAGGCGAGAGGGGCGCGTGACGTCATAAACGGTCGAAACTTTGAAAATTCATAGAAACAGATCTACTCACGCTAGAAGGTCGCGGTTGGTGCCAAAATTCTCAGGATGTAGTCTACTTTCGATTAAAAATCTAAAAAAAATCAAGGCACACCCCAGATTAATACCAGTTGGTAAGCGGAAAAAACTGTTCACTCGATGTAATTTATTAAGTATTTTAGGCAATAAATAGTGATCCCCCCCCATGACCATTATCCACCACAACATTTCTAGCGGCATGGGAGCCTCGCATTTGAAGAGCATTTTCATATCCATGATCTACGACACCCAACATGCAAATTCGAGTCTCCCCCCCCCCCCCAACCACCACCAATGGTGACAGTCTGGCACCTAACGATAATACTTCGTAATGTTGAACTTTCATCTATTTGTTTTGGTAGGCAGTCCGTCGAAGTTCACATCCGTAATCAAAGTAAAACACACAAAAAAAATCCACGAAATAAGCGGTTTATGGTGTCCTGGCACCATGGTGGCACCACTTTTAGTTCCATGGTGGTACAGAGAATAATTCATGAAAATCCGGAAGTTTGATGAGAATTTTTTTTTCAATTTCAAAGCTTGAATACAATGGGGTGTGCGCCTTGATTTTTTTTTAGATTTTTAATCGAAAGTAGATTACATCCTGAGAATTTAGGCACCAACCACGACCTTCTAGCGTGAGTAGATCTGTTTCTATGATTTTTCAAAGTTTCGACCGTTTATGACGTCACGCGCCCCTCTCGCCTGGGCGGGACCCCCCAGCCCACTGTGACGTCATAAACGGTCGAAACTTTAAAAATTCATAGGAAAAGATTTACACACGCTAGAAGGTCGCGGTTGGTACCAAAATTCTCAGAATGAGGTCTAGCTTAGATTAAAAATAACAATAAACAGTTTTTCCTACCAAGGCGCACACCCTATTACTAAGCAGTAAAGGAACCGAAATATTGAAAAATCGGATATTTTGTGAATATTATACCCCCCCAGTCGCCCCCTCCCCGCGCGGATTTTGATACTCTAGTGAAATAATGAGCAATTTGGAAGATTTCTGAGTCGAACAAAAAAGAAACTAGCAATTTGGTTGGGAATTGAGGCCTGGGCAGAGTTTATAGGATTATGCCCGCATACGCTCGTTTTTTGAACACCAAACCCCCCCCCTTCCCCCCCTTGAAAGGCAAAATTCGAAATTCCGGCGACGTAGTGCACAACTAAATAGGTTTTCGCGTCGAATGATAAAAGAACCACAAAAATCGGCTGGAAATTGAGGGCTGGGCAGAGTACACAAGATTATGCCCAAAACGTACGTTTTTTTTAAAAGCATTAACCCCCCCTTTCACCCCTTTAAAACGCAAAATTCGAAATTCCGGCGAGGTAGTGCACAACCAGATAGTTTTTTTACGACGAACAAAAAAGAACCACGAAAATCGGTTGAGAACTAAGGCCTGTGCAGACGACACAAGATTTGGTCACACACACACAGACACCTACACACACACAGACTTACACCTATGGTTTTTTCGTGGATTTGGATTCAGAATGGTCTAAAACGAATTACTGTGTGGTTATTTTTTTTCTGTTGAGTGTTGTCCTCCATCACCCCAGATCGATCGCATAAGGACGCCCAAGTCTTACTGTGCGATGTCCTAAAAACGCTGCGAATTATTTCAAAGAGGTTTATTATTTTCCTGTATAGATCACTGATCTGCAAAGATCACAGCTTCGCCATTGTCACTTTTTTTGTTACCTACCAACCGTAGGTTGGTACCTACTACCACTACTTCACACCTTCACACTCGTTTGAAGAAATAGGGAGCTGTAGTATTTTGAGATTTGGTGGAAATTTGATTACTGGTTGCTAAGGACGCAAAACTGAGTACAACTCGAAGATACGAATGGCGATCAAATTTTGGTTACGTAGCTAAAATTTCAACGGAGATTATGCCTCTTTTGCGATTCACACTCGCGATTCTGATTTATCGTACGTCCGACGATTTCTCGTAGGAAGCGAGCGGTTTGTCCTGCAGAATTCCGGTCGGTCTCTAAGAAATTCTAAAAATTCAATACTATTTCAAATAAGTAAAAATACAATACGTTTATTTCGAGAGTTTTCGAGCTAGGGCACGCTTGAAAATTTCAACCTTAATTTTCACCCCTTAGAAGTGACTGACATTAACCAAAAGCTTCGGAACACAACTAGACCCCAAATGGAGCCCATATACCAAATTTCAACCAAATCGGTCCAGGGTTGCTAAAAAAAAGTGCCGTGTAAGGCGGACGAATTGAAAATTTTCGGATTCTGCGTAGTGACGTAAGCCAACAAATTTTGAGGGGGGTTAAACATTTTTTCTTGGTCGATTTTGAAGGTTCATTATGGAAAATAATTAACCATAAGTTTTACGAATTGAAATTCACGTATACAAATTTTTAACTGTTTGTCAGTTTGTCTATCTGCACAAGACTAATTACAGCCGAACGGCTCAGCCAATATTCATCACATTTGGTACGATTGTACAGTATAGTTGTCGGATGGAAACAAGCTATTTTAGAATAGTGTGCGCAGTGAGCAATTTTGTGCAACTTTTGAACCGCTAGACCGATTCTGATGGTTTGGCACCATGCTTTACGTATCGTTCGTTATAGTACAATCCAGTGAAGCCAGAACCACTTGCACAAGTCAAAATTTTCAATACTCTCATTTGAATGAGCGAGCGATGCGAGCGGACAAACTAGTATGAAATAACATTCCGGCCGCAATTTGTCAGTTATGAGTTTGCTCGAATAAATTATTTGACCATTACCTTCGGTTTTCAAGGCCTCGAGGCTCAAATGAGACGGTGAGAATCGCAAAAGCTCTCGTCAGTTGTATGAGGCAGGTGGCAGGATGAAGGAGGGCGTTATGAATTAACATCACGCCAACAGGCGGTAGAGAAAGACACAAAGATAGGAGGGGGGTCGCAATTTTAGAGCTCACAATACCCGTTTGTTTTGTCATGGTAACCCTCATGATGGTTGTATTTCGGTACGTCGATAATCTTTTGCTGGGTGTCGAAACAACGTGCGAGCTCTCATGAATGAATTGCTTCACAGCGATGCATATAATATTTATACGGTTCTCTCATTTATCGTTACCGGATCAGTTAGAAACTCTGTCTTTGAAAAAAAAAAAAAAAAAAAAAAGCCTTTTACACGAAGTAATTCGATTCAATTTGAACTTTCGGTATAATAATTTGAAATTTCGGCAAAACAATTTGAACTTTTGGCATACCAATTTCAACTTTTGGCAAATAATATTTCTTTTCGAAAATCTCTTATGTTTCGACAGCTACCAGAGTTCTTGTCTGCTTGTTTTTTTTTGTGTCCCCCCCCCCCCTTTATTTGGTATAGGCATACAGCCATTCAACCAGACAATTTACAAATTGTGTATAAACATGTAAAATTCAAAACAAATTTAGTTAAATTACAAATTTAGGTTAATTTTTGTAAGGAAATTGTACATTTCATCGTTAATTATTTCGTCATTTTTGCATATCAATGAGCTAAAATTAAAAGATTGGTCCACTTGAGTAGAAATTACTGAGAAGAACTCCAATCTTGCTGAAACGTAAGTGGGGCAGATAAGAAATAGGTATGTGTTCTAGCGTTTCTTCTTCCTCTGGGCATGACCGGCATCCTCTTGATGGCGCTTTTCCAATCATATACAGGTACTTTCTCGTGAGTCAGTGTCCTGATCTCAGACGAGAAATAGTTTTTACGTACTTTGTGGGTTTCGAACCTCCAAGTTTTGAAAACCATGGATATTTCTTTACTTTATGGAACATGTACACGTAATTTCTACCAGAGGGATATGAGATGTGGAAATTCTGCCACTCGTCCATGTGTCTTTCTTGATGACAGGTTATAATTCTTTATATGGAAACATGTTTTCCGGATCGCCTAATGGGAGAAGGGTTGCTTCCTTTGCCATGGCGTCAACGGTTTCGTTACCCGGCACCCCGATATACGCTCTAACCCACAAAAAGTGGACTCGAATGCCTCTGGTCCTGCACTCTGATACCTTTTGACGAATGTTCCTTTCGAATTTGGTCATTTTGGAGATCGTGTCAAGATTTTCAATCTGGTTAATGCGCTCTGGGAGTCCGATACAGTCCGCTTGTTTCACTCCTTGGATATCCCATAAATGTTATCCTCCCTGTACTGTACAAACAGATACATCGTGACATAGATACCTCAATGTGCTGTCAGAAAATAA
Organism: Apolygus lucorum; assembly: GCA_009739505.2. Taxonomy (NCBI): domain Eukaryota; kingdom Metazoa; phylum Arthropoda; class Insecta; order Hemiptera; family Miridae; genus Apolygus; species Apolygus lucorum. The sequence goes on from CM019181.2 coordinate 24,269,346, forward strand.
AAATATTAAATTCGATATTAGAGAAATAAACGTATTTTTTCTATACAAACTTCATTTATGAGCTTTTGACATATGCGTCATTGTGTGAGAGAAAAGGGCCATTATACTGTTGATAATAGTACCTCGTTGTTACTGGTGTGTAATTGTAAGTATATTGTTATTGGTATCACGTTACTCTTTTCTTCTGTGTAACAAAATGTTTTATAACCCCCAGTGGTAAGACATATCCATGCCAAAATTTCAGGTGCGAGGATACTTTCTACTTTCCTCTCTTGTAAAAACCCAAAAACAACTATTTACTTATTGTTAACCCTTATGCAGGCTCCCAGGCAGAGTTGGGCAAAATCATACTCATGAATATGATTAAGATTTTCAATCACAGGAATACGTTTCTGTGATTATGATTAAGATTAAATTCGTATTCACACAGTAAGAGGATGATTGAAATCGTAATCACGGAGTATTATTAAAGAGTACATTGTTAAGGACAAAAAACCCTTGATTAATCACAGGAATAATAAGATTGAAATTTTATTCACCCATTATGAGTATGATTAAATTCATCATCACAGGAAGCCTGTGATTAATCACAGGAAATCTAAGATTAATCACAGGTAATCTAGTATTAATCACAGGAAATCAGGGATTAATTACAGGAAATCTGTGATTATGACTTTGGTCATACTCATAGTGCGGGAATAAAATTTAAATTCTATTATTCCTGTGAGTAATCACAGATTTCCAGTGATTAATTACAGATTTTTGTGATTAACAATGTACTCATAATCACACTCCATGATTACGATTTTAATCATACTCTTACTGTGTGAATACGAATTTAATCTTAATCATACTCACAGAAACGTATTCCTGTGATTAAAAATTTTAATCATATTCAATATAATTTTGCCCAACTCTGCTCTTTTTGATTGTTTTGGACGAAGGGCATTGAGAACTGTTGTTCTCTCGGTTCAATTTATGAGGAGAATTTTTCTTCTAAATTGGATTAGAACTGACGGGTTTGTGTTTAAGGCAAAGTGTCCCGGTTTTAGTTCCCAAATCCGCCGCCAAGTAGCATCTTGATGATCACATTTTGAATTACCATTTTCTCATGACTGGAAACTTGGATTTGAAATCTGCGAATGCAGTTCTCCAGGTTTTGATAGATAATTTTTGGTAAATTATGTTCAATTCCTTCAATAATTCAAGGTTCTTCAATTCCTCTAGAAAAATTCGAAGAGGAACTGTCTCATTGATTATAGCCAATTTTACTAATGCCGATGAAGGTGTAATTACATTTTAAATTCTGATTAGCGGATTGTGATTGTCATACCTTCCTTCAATATCCTATTTGCGGGTTTTTTCAAAATGTTGCCTCTAACTTCGTTTATTTGAATTATTGTTACTTAAAATTGAATTAAAATGTTCAAACATAATTAATCAAAATCTTAATTACTTTCTAAATAAGTCTGAGTAGTTAAATATTTCATTTTGTTTACAAATGGAAAGATACTTAAATTTGTCCTCGAAAGTGCTGCCATCTATCCAAAAAAATCGTATTAAAATCGGGGACACTTAGCCTTAAATAGTATCTAGTTCATTCTGTAAAATTAATTCTCCCTACCTTCCCCTCCCAGAGCGCTCAACCGCCCAGAAAACAGTCAGTTTTTGGAACCCCCCCCCTATATTTCTCTTGAGCTGCATTAAATGGTTACTCGGCACTTACGAACATATGAGGGGCTTAGAATTCAAGGGGAATAAGTGCGATTTTCATTCAAATCGAGTTTAATACCGAAATATGTAGTTAATGTTCGTAAACGTATCGTGTCTCAAGGATATATAATGGTGTCCTTAAAAAAACACCTAACTAAACTCTTAATAAGTTTGGAATACAAGGGGCTAACTTCTCTCAAGCTCCTTGTATTCCATTTTTTTTCTTTTTTTTAATTCTTCTTTTTGTTGGGATACAAGGGGCATCTGGCTCCAAATTTCAGAATTCCTAAATCGAAACTAAGCCCCATGACTTAAATTACTTACGGGCCGTAGGTTACGGCACTCGACAGCATTTTTGAAGAGTTTATTGCACCCGGAGATTAGCAATGTTTACAGAATTTTGGAATCAGCTGCTGGGAAATTTTCAAAATAGTCACTTATGCCCCTTGAATTCTAGGCACCTCATATAAATTCGCACTTCAAGTAGAAAAACGCTGCAACACATCGGTTTATTATTTTTCTGAATAGATCACTAATTTTCAAAAAAAACGATGCTTTCCCATTATAACTACCTGCCAACCATATTTTTGTTTCACTGTCAAGTTTATATTGGATAAATAATTTTTATCAAACAAACAAATTTTAGGAAATTTTTAAAATCAAAATCGGCCCATGGTAACTAATAGAAATTCTTTCTATTAAATTTTCGGATTCTACGTTCCTTGAAACGTAAACCAAAAAATTTTCGATGGGGGTTAACTGATGATAGGTTTATTGAAGCAAATAATAAACCAAAAACGTCTGCCAAGTGGGTGTGGCACATAGCTTCCTCGTTTTCATAACCCGATTATATAGATGATCCGATGCATAGTAGTTAATCTCAAAACACCAATCTCTAAGTACCTTTCACTACCCTCATAGGAGACCATCTACACGCTAATCTGGAAAATCCTAGAAAATTTCATCAAATTCGGATGAAAAATTAAGTGAGTAGGTGTATGTGATTGGATCAAAAAAATACTTAACCTCGGCTGGGATTCGAACCCGCGACCCCTAGGGGACAGTTGAAGTTATGGCTGTTACAAGGAATTCACGTTTGCGCATGCGCAGTCACTTCTATCAGTCAGGGGATGATGATTTTCATAGGGGACTATCTTCAACCTAATCCACATAATCCCTGAAAATTTCATCGAAATCGGGTGAAAAATGTGGAAGTTATGGCCGTTACAAGGAAATTCAAGTTTGCGCATGCGCAGTGGCTACTATCAGCCCGAAGGTGATGATTTTCATAAGGGACCATCTAAATACTAATCTGTAACATCCCTGAAAGTTTCATTGAAATCGGATGGAAAATGTAGAAGTTATGGCCGTTACAAGGAATTCACGTTTGCGCATGCGCAGTCGCTTCTATCAGTCCGAGGATGATGATTTTCAAAGGGGACCGTCTACACACCAACCCGCACAATCCCTGAAAATTTCATCGAAATCGGACAATAACTTCGTATAGTTATGCGCGTTACAAGGAATTCATGACAGACAGACAGACACACAGACAGACAGACAGACAGACAGACAGACAGACAGACACGGAACCAAAATTGTTCGGAAAGGTCTAAAACGCAAAACGCGAGTGAAAATTTTGATTCTGGAGAACTTTTTTTTTTCGTCCTTGAAAAGTGAAAACAAAGCTTCCGCTACCTTGGTAGACTCGGAAGCAATTAGAATGAAAAAAAAATCGACTTAACCGATGTGAAATACGAAGCTAGTCGACAAATTTTCCAGTCCTCTTGAAATTTAATGTAGTTTTACGGTGCAGAGCCAGAACGTTCAAAAGAACTAAATAATTGCTGTAAAGGAAGAAAGCTAGTTGAGATGTCGAAATGAATTAACGCTGAGGGCAAAAAAAAACTTGTCATTTCAAAATTTTGATAGCTGGTTGTTATTAATCGCTGAGTTGAAATTATTTTCGTTGCGACCTTGGACATTTTTATAGCATTCATAACGTTGCAGGCTCCAGTAGTCACATTAACTGGCAAAATTTCGGTGAGTATTATAAATTGTACTCCAACAAAAAGACACTGTGTGGAAAATATGTTAAAAACGCTGTGTGCTAAGAAATTATATCACAACGGATTTGTTTTTGTTCTTGGAAAATCACCCGTCTCCGAAGAACACGGTTTTTCCATTAATAGTACCTACCAACCATCAATATTATCGCTCAAAACATTATCCCGAAGTGGTGGGTGCCTTCAATATGAAATTTGATTCTTGGTTGTTAAGGAAGCACAAGTGAATGACATGAGAGTCTATTCGTAGAAACAAAGAGAAACTGCATTTGATAAGTTGAAATTTGGGTCACTTCCAATAGACAGTTCATGGGCAATTCACACTCGTGTTTCTGACTCATCAACCCAGTATAGCTGAGGCAACCAACCTTGTGAGAAAACTGTCAATTTTTTTTCAAAGTCCCCACGTGTTCCAATAAATTTCACAGTACACGAGTATTTAACAATTTGAATACCTGTATCATAATACATATGTATTTATCAATTTACATACCCAGAGGGAGCAATTTTGCAAAGATCCTACCCTACAACACGGACCAAGCCTAACGTCAGACAGGAAATCAGAGAAAATCGCATCCCTTTAAGCATTTTTCTTTTTGTAAAAATTGTACAAAATGGAGCCAACAAACAAACTTATCTATCTATCTAATAAGGGTTGTTGAAAATGAAGTTGTATACCTGGTCCCGTCATCGAGTAAGGCAACGATTTGAGGGGTCTCAGGAAACTTCCTTTGAGAACCTCCAGGAGAGCTTGATGAAATCAAACCAATTCGCACAATCCCTGAAAATTTAATCGAAATCGGACATCAACTTCTTATAGTTAGGACCATTACAAGGATTTCACGACAGACAGACAGACACGAAGCCAAAATTGTTCTGGAAGGTTTAAAACGTAAAACGCGAGTGGAAATTTTGATTTTGGAGAACATTTTTCCAATCTTAAAAAGTGAAAACGATCCTTCCGCTACCTTGATAGACTCGGATTTGATTTCTCGTTCATTATACGATACTCTGTTCGAGTTTGTGAGTGTAAAAAGTAAAAGTAAAGAAAAGTAAACAACAATTTCAGGTTGGATTTTCGTCCGACTGCCATTCTTGACGTCGCGGACGTCATCAGCTGTCTTCCAAAGGGAAGATCAGAATTTGTTCTGATGATTTCGCTCATGGCTTCCCATTGCCTCACCTCCTTGGGTTAGGATGTGGGAAAAACGCACGCTGCCGGCGATGAGCCTCAAACCCCCGACCCCCGCAGAAGTCGGTCCAAAGTCCACCGACAAATAACGACGCCCCAACGACCGCAGCCACACCAGATCCCCACGACAGACACGAAGCCAAAGTTGTTCTGGAAGGTCTAAAACGTAAAACGAGAGTGGAAATTTTGATTTTGGAGAACATTTTTCAAATCTTGAAAACTGGAAACGATGCTCCCGCTACCTTGGTATATTCGCATTTGATTTCTCGTTCATTAAACGACACTCTGTTCGAGTTTGTGTGTGTTTATTTAAAAACCACGACCAAACTTATACATGCAAATTTTCAACCTTTGTATTGACTTGCAAATAAAAGCATCATTATTTTTATTTATCTATTTTTCAGAAAACAGGAAGATAATCGAACATTCCATTGAATATTCACATCGAAATATGGAGGATATGAAAATTCTTGCCTGTAGTTATTATCGAATGATTTTCTACCTAGACAGGAATATCAATTTTTTCATGGTAACGCTCTGGTACGTAACCACCGCTGCAACTGTCTCTACCACTGGCAGTCGTTATTTCCCTAGTTTTGCGATGTTTTGTTGAAAAATGTAAAATCATATACTTTCTTCTGAACGTTGTTCCATGTAGTTATACTAACATCCTACATCTCCCAGACACCCCCGCGTTTTCTTCTCGAATGCATTCGATAACGTCTACATACCTCTCACTTCGTCCTCATGTTTACCACAGGAATTTCGTAATAGTTCAAAAAATATTCCAGCGGGCGGCTCTAGAAAGAAAAACCGCTGGTGTCGACGGATGTCAAGTCTGAAACTCGCATTCGCCGGAGATGCCTAGGTCGTAACTGGAAGAGATGAAAGAAACGTCTCAAACGATGTAGAACCCTCCCGTAGAAATTTCAAAAGAGTTGATCAAATAGGCGTCGAAAGAAATGAAAACTTGTAAGAAGTAAAAACACACAAAAACTCCCCGGCCATGAGTTGTACTAGAAATTTTTATCAGGCGAGTGCACAAAAACCTACAATACACATCCTGCCACCTGCGTCGCGTCGCAGGTCGGCCGAGTCTTGAAATTGACTTGCGGACGTCCACGAGAGAGCAAAAACCTCCTTCATTGAATATTCGTCGGATTTGTTTATTTCCCTTCGGAGAGCACAAAAAATAATGTTTTTTTTTCGCTAACATATTAAAATAGGCAATAACTACTTCTTAGGCATCTCGTTGTCGCATTCGTTCCCGAAGAGCTTTGTGTAGTTCTTTTCCCATACGTTGGGGGATATCGAGTTCAACGATTCAAATAAACCTGGAGGATGCAAAAGAGAAAAATCCAAATAGCCATTGAGCGGGGTGGTTTTCCGAATGCGATCCGCACTTCACATATTATTTATACTAAATAATAAAATATACAGCAACCTCTCGGCCAACGACCGTGGAACTGTACTGCCCCGTTAACAAGAACGTTTTAAGTCAATTTTTTCTTGTTTTTTTTGCGACATGGTCTGGTGGTTTCACCGAGACGCATCTTTTAAGCTAGATAAGAGCGGGAAGTCTTACAATAAATATCGAACCGGGAAAAATCTCTTTATCCTATGTATAGTTGAATTTTCTCGTATTTATCTATTAGCGTAAGTTGGATCAAATGTGTCTCGGAAAAAAATATAACCATAAATATGTACTGTCTTTGTTAATCATGTTGATGATGGTGTGTGGAAGAATAGCACACGTGAACAAGCGGAAAAATGTAATCTACTTAAAGAATCTATATCTACTATGTAGCCGTTCAGGAGCTGCTCCGCGAACACCGGAGCATAACTGGACGGTATTATGCATAAACCAGCCATCGTTATCGGGAAAAATAGATTCAAACATTTTTCCGCTTTTTGGTTTATTATTCTCAAAAATGAACCTTCGGAATCGACCCAATAAAATATTTTCTTTTACACCCCCCCCCCACCCCTCACCCTCAAAATTTAATAGTTTACGTTTCAAGGTAAGTAGAATTCGAAAATCGAAAATAAATGTTCCTCCGGTCTGCCGTAAGCGGCAATTTTCTTAGCAACCATGGACCAATTTGGTTGAAATTTGGTATATGGGCTCCATTTGGGGTCTAGTTATGCCCCGAAGCTTTTGGTTGATGTCAATCACTTTTAAGGGGAGAAAATTAAGGGTTGAAATTTTGAAAACGTCCTAGCTCGAAAATTTTTGACATGAAGGTATTGTTTTCCATCAATTTAAGATAGTAATGAATTTTAGAATTTTTAGAGACCACGCGGAGACTGCTACATAAAATTTGGTATATGGGGTCCTTTTGGAGTCTAGTTGTGCCCCGAAGCTATTGTTTGATGTCAGTCTTTTCTAAGGTTTGAACAATTCGATGTAAAGGTATTGTCTTTCCATCAATTTAAGATCGTATTGAATTTTTAGAATCGAATGAGACCACCCGGAGCTCTGTAGGGCCAAAACCGTTCGCTCCCTATGAGAACTCAAGGGTTGGACTTATGATAAATCAGAAACACGAGTGTGAATCGCAAAAGAGGCCTAATCTCCGTTCAAATTTTAGCTGAACAAAATGCGATCGATGTTTTAGATCGATGTTTCAGCCATCACCTAACTGGACAAAAAACATGACAAAACCGTGGAACGAAGGTAGCACGGGATGTTGTAATGATTTTCACTTACAACCGACCAGTTTCTAGTGAAATGTATCACCGTTCGTTTTCATCCCACGAAAATCGTTCGGCACTCGTTGAAAAGCCCTCAATTCATGCGTAAATTATATACTGCCAGAACAGCTGTACGTATGGACGAAGCTGAGATATATCTACCTTTGGTTTAAGAGAACTGTAAACAACGATCGCGGTAAAAAACAACATCGATCTAGTGGATTATATTGATATTTACGATTTCTTAATAACAACAATACCTTTGAGACATCGAGAGGTGAAGGAAATGAAGAAGAATCCTTAGAAGAAGAATTTTTGACGAAGAATTTTAGCCGATTCCAAGCAGTAACCATCCGGGGGTCCAGGGGGCTTGCCCCCTGGCGAGGCTCGGAGGGCCGCCGAGTTTTTGGTTTATTATTTTCAATAAAGAAACCTTTGGAATCGACCAAGAAAACATTTGTGTTATCACCTTCTCAAAATTTGATGGTTTACGTTTCAAGGTACGTAGAATCCAAAAAACGAATAAAAATTTGGCCGTCCGTCCGCCGTACGCGGCACTTTTGCCACTTAGCATTGACCGATTTTGATGAAATTTGGTATGTAGGCTCCATTTGGGGTCTAGTTGTGCCCCGAAGATTTTGGTTCATGTAGGTCACTTCTAAGGGTTGAAAAATCAATTTTGAAATTTTGAAAACGCCCTAACTCTAAAAATTTTGATGTAAATGTATTTTTCCTTCGATTTAAGATTCTATGGAATTTTCAGAATTTTTTGAGACCACCCGGAGCTCTGTAGGACAAACCGTTCGCTCACTACGAGAATTCAAAGTTTGGACGTACGATAAATAAGAAACACGAGTGTGAATCGCAAAAGAGGCCTAATCTCCGTCCAAATTAAAGCTGACCGAAATGCGATCGATGTTTTTCTTCATGTTGGATGGTTGGTGGCTTTGCAGACGAGTGATCTATACAGAAAAATAAAAAATAATAAACCATTGTGTGATGATTTGCAGCGTTTTTCAATCTGTACTCAGTTTTGAGTCCTTAGCAACCAGTAATCAAATTTCTTCAAGAAGGCATCCACAACTCCCAGTTTTGAAACGTTTATTTCTTCCAAATAGAATTGATTGTGAAATAGTTGTGTGGTAGGTAGGTAGGTAGTAACTATGGTTGGTAGGATGTGACAATGGCAAAGCCGTGTTCTTTGCAGACGAGTGATCTACGTAGAAAAATAATAAACATTTGTGTAATAATTCGCAGCGTTTTATAATTTTTAGAGACCACTCGGAGCTCTGTAGGACAAACCGTTCGCTCCGTAAGAGAACTTAAGGGTCGGACTACGATAAATTAGAATCGCGATTGTGAATCACCAAAAAGGTCTAATCTAATCGCCGTTCGTTTCTTCGAGTTGTACTCAGTTTTGCGTCCTTAGCACCCAGTAATCAAATTCCCTTATGAAGGAACCTCAACTGCCAATTTCTTCGAATCGAGTGTGTGAAGCGCTTATTTCTTCCAAATAAACACGATTGTGAAGGACAATTAACATGAAAATAAAAATCAAGTTGAAAGGACTTTACCAGTAGATTGCTTAATAATACAATCAAGCATTCTTTCACCACTCAATTCTATTCGCTCATGTTATTCTTTGTAAAGGAGAACTTTGAGTGGGAGACTATATTGTAATTATTTTCTATAATGAACCTTCGGAATCGAGAAAGAAAAACTCGGCGCTTCGCGCCCATTGAGCATAGACGTACACTTAGGTACTTCTTCTATGCTCAGTGTTCGCGCCTCGCCAGGGGGCAAGACCCCCGGACCACAGATGCAATGTACTTAAAGCCTACTGCGTAAATTATAAAAACGTCGAACATGTTTTAGCCAAATTTAGTGCAGAACCTTTGGTCGCAGGTAGGTGTAATACAAAAGTTATACTATCCCTAGCAACATATCTAAAATGCATTGAAAAGCTCGGCGCTTCGCCGGTTTTGATTTCGCTTTTGATTTTTCATAGTTTCAAATGTTTATGATTCACAGCGGGGGTCCCGCCCAGACGGGAGGGGCACGTGACGTCATAAACATTCGAAACATTTAAAAATCATAGAAAAAGGTCTTCTCACGCTAGACGGTTGCGGTTGGTGTCAAAGTTCTCAGAATGAGGTCCAGTTTAGATTAAAAATAGCAATAAACAGTTTTTCAGACCCATGCTCACACCCCATTAGTGCTTTCACCCTAATCGTTATCCAATGGGACGTCTCCTGCGATATGTGAATTGCTCAACAATATGTTTTAAATACTTACTCATTATCGAAGATACCAGGGAAAATCTATGTTCGTAATAATCTAGTTCAAAAAACTTATTACTTTTGGGGATCGCACTCTTTCCAATTCATGAACAACATGAAATTTCTACTTTTTTCCCCTCCTTGTTTTATTCGTCGAATCTCAGAACTGGAAGGGGACTGTCGAAGATGGAAGCCCACGGGAACCAAGAAGTTGCAATCCGTCACAGCCGCCATATTAGGATGCGGCCGATTCCTTCCGTCAAATAGGCAATTTCCTCGCGAGGCTTCTTGTTAGTGAATCAGTTCGTCATAGAGACCAACAGAGCCCGTGAGAACGAGCTTTACATAAACCGTGTCTTACCTGGTAGGATGGAGAAAGAAGTTACAATTGGGAATATCGTAGGGTCGAAAAAAAGGGCGAACTGAGGCAAAAAACGCTGCAAATTATTACACAATGGTTTATTATTTTATTTATTTATTTATTTTTTTTATTTATTTATTTATTTTCTATATAGATCACTCGTCTGCAAAGCTACCTACCATCCAACATGAAGAAACACATCGATCGTATTTCGGTCAGCTATAATTTGAACGGAGATTAGGCCTCTTTTGTGATTCACACTCGAGCTTCTGATTTATCGTACGTCCAACCCTTAAATTATCGTAGGGAGCGAACGGTTTGCCCTACAGGGCTCCGCGTGGTCTCAAAAAATTCTAAAAATTCTATGGTATCTTGAATTGATGGAAGAACAATACCTTTACATCGAAATTTTTTTAATTAGGGCGTTTTCAAAATTTCAAAATTTATTTTTCAACCCTTAGAAGTGACCTACATGAACCAAAATCTTCGGGGCACAACTAGACCCCAAATGGAGCCTACATACCAAATTTCATCAAAATCGGTCAATGCTAAGTGGGGAAAGTGCCGCGTACGGCGTACGGCGGACGGACGGCCAAATTTTTATTCGATTTTTGGATTCAACGTACCTTGAAACGTAAAGCAACAAATTTTGTGGAGGTGTTAAGAAATTTATTTTCTTGGTCGATTCCAAAGGTTCATTATTGAAAATAATAAACCAAAATAAGCCTTGGGCAACTATAGGTACTCGGAATCGGCGACATTCTATCTATAAGAGTGTAGTTATTAGGGTTGGTCGGCTCCACTAATTATAATTCACAATTGAACTCGGCTGGTTGAAATTTAAGCCCATGACAGCTGTGTCAGTAACTCCAGTGTAGGGGTGTGTCGGTCCAGGTATTTCCCTGGAACGGTTCCAACGGTTATGGTGACAAAGATGTAACCGTTCCAAATTACCGGTACAGTTCCATTACCGGTACAGGCGATCAAATCCCACTCACATGGCATGGATGAAGCAGGCAGTCAAATCCCTATCGTCCTTCTTCCATGCTTATGATATCAACATGCAATACAATAGCATCATTTTCCTTGACAATTCGCTAAAAGGAAGGAATTTGAACAAGTGTTACAAAAGAGGCAATTTATTATGAATAATAGTTACCAAACAATTCAAGGAAAGAATAATGACGTTGCAGTAAAAGAACTTAACATGACAATAATAAATTAGTAATACTGGAGACAACTTCCATGCTAACCAGTCCAGAAGATAACTTCTTGCTCAAGAGCCATTCCATGATTCCATGAACCATTCTCAGTCCATGGAAGTAGTAAGGGCGCTTCCAGGTACAACATGGAACAGAACTGAGAACAAGATCCATGCTTACCGGTCCAAAACCCTTCCCGGTCCAGAGCCATTGAACCATTCCTCATGATATCTTATCGGTCCAGTTCCATCCTTACCAGTCCAGTTCCATCCTCACCAATCAGAATGATCTCTTCCCAGTCCAGAGCCATTTTAAGATATCTTATCAGTCCGAGGAACTGGACCAGTAAGGGTCGAGTTTTTGTCACTGTGTGGAACCGTTCCAACCTGATACTCGGTTCCACAGTCTCGGTACAGCTGTACAGACACACCTCTACTCCAGCGTCGCGATCCTTGTGCAGCACAAGTTGTGCCGCATGTTAGTGAAATAATTCTCAGTAGGGGTGTGTAAGACACGGTCATTTGGCGGATTCGAATCCCAAACGGTCACTCATTACAGAGACCAGGTCTTTTGAATCCGTTCACCCGTTCATTACGTTCACATACCAACTCAATCAGTGAAATGAACCTTTGTAGATTTGTAGAGAGGCAGTTGGGTCTTTGATAAAACTAATTAATATTATGGAGAAATAATGGTCTATAATATACTTAGCTTGGGCTCTTGATGGCAAGAAATGAATAAAAAAAAATATTTTGCCTGATGATTCAGTTAAGTTGTTATTTTGAGACACTAAAGTATCGACACTCAAGCCAAACGGTGCATGGGATATCAACTCGAATACGATACAGTATCGATACTTTTGTAACAATACCCAACCCTAGCGCTTTTTTTCCTCATTGAAAAATAAGAAAATGCGCTAATTACCAAAATACAGTAATTCATAAATAAGGTTTTTTTATTGCAAAATAATAAAGAGTTCTTACAATACGATTACTTACCAAAGTGGTTAACCAAAGAATCCAGAAACCAACAAATAATTCAGATTTGGAATTTAAAAGGAAGCGATCAGAACACAAACACAAGACTAACAACCAGCCAGTCAGAAGTCACACAAAAAACAAGCGAGTTTGCTGCTCACTAAAAAATGAAGAAAAGTGAGAACTAGAAAAATAGTAAAACTAGCTATATCTTCAAAATCCGACGTAAACAAAAAAAAACTGACGTCAGATTCGGATTCAGCGCACCAAATACCATAAGAAAAGCGGTGAAAGAACGAGGCAGCCAGACCACCCCTAAATTTTGTTATCTTGTGTAATCGATATAGGAAGAGGAACAAGACATCGATCAAAGATGCTAAAACAAAACATATTCGATGTCAGTGAAATTGAAACGAGTGAGTCGGTAAACCGAACCAGTTGGAATCAAACAAACAACATCCATAAGGATCCAGATTCAGGTCGTGACTCGAAAAAATGCTGAGTCGAGAAACCGAACGAGTCCGAGTAAGTGAGGAGGCGATTTGAATGAATCAAATGAGCTAAAAGACAAAAACGAACGAAAGATTGATTCGAATCGTATGAGTCAGTCTTTGAGTCTTTTTTGTCTTTCAGATCATTGATTCGAATGAATCATTCGTTCGTTTTTGTCTTTTAGCTCATTGATTCATTCAACTCTCTTTTTAGTCCATACCTAGTTCATTCGGACGTAATACTGCACTTGGATGATGGAAGTTGGATGAAGGAAGAAAACCACTCCTTTCCGTTGATACCTCCATGTAAAAATGTTGTTGATACTTCCATAGAAAACCACTCCTTTCTGTTGATGTACTCCATGGACCTAGAATCCATGATGTACTCCCAAGTAATTTTCACACATTCTTGATCCATGTACAAACATGGATATATGCAAATACATTATACATCCATGTTGCGGGCAATTAATTTGTTTTGTTGGCCTTCTGCCGTTGTTTTCGGAATTTTTTCAGAAATCTCGATTGGTGGGTTGATGAACGAATGACCGTGTTAATTTTGGCAACCCGTTCAGTTCAGACAAGGTCGTTTTGAAGATAAGGTCTTTTCAATACGTTCACTCCTGACCGACACAACTCTAATTCTCAGAACCACCTCAAGTCCAAGAAGACCCTTCAGATCCATGGTACTCCGGCATCTTCTCTACATTTGGAAGTATTCAAGATATGTTCTCCAGCCAGATGGCCGAAAAAGCAGTAATTCCCTCTACTGCCGACACTCCTGAGGTCACCCCTAAGTTGCAAGGTGATTCTTTCTTTATCTATCTATCTACTTCTCCTTCTTCTTCTTCTTGCGTCTTGCTTATGCGTGTGTACATGACAGCCTCTCACATTTACTTACAATGCTTATATTACAAAGAAAAATCATTGTGCAAAATATTCACCTTGACTTTTCTTAATCTTATTTTGTTTTTTCCCACCTCTTATCCAAAATGTGTTTATAATAAAGACAGCCTGACGTAGGTCATTTACTTAGTTGAACGAGGGAGCAACAATAAGACTGCAGAATTGAATGATTTTTCTTTCTGATAGAGTCAACCCTATTCAATTTCAACCAGTAAGCGAAATAACATACATTTTCCATGGTGGCACAAGGAATAATCCATGAAAATCCAGAGGTATTTGATTATGGTCCTTGAATTTCAAAGCTTGGTAACATTAGTTAGCCTCAATAGGTACCCAAAAAATTGAAAAATCGTATATTTTGTGAATATTATCTTCCACTCGCCTCCTCCTCATGAAAATTTCGATAGGTACTCTAATGATGTAACGTGAAACTGGAAAGTTGTCTGCGTCGAAAAAAAAAAAGAATCGGTGGGGTCCAGGTGGTGCGTAAGCTGGTATGGTGGTACAGATATGTGGGTGATGAACTAAGGGACTTATCCACTCTACTGGGCTGCAAATAATGTCCTTTCAATGACACTCAAACCTTCGTGGCCATTAAACTTCAATTGAGTTGTAGCTAATTCCCAAACAGGTAACTAATTTAAAGCAGGAAGGTGGAGGTGCTGAATTGTTTATCACAGGGAGACTAGCTTGTAACTGTTTAGAACAAGAGAAGGGTGTCCTGTTCTGTTAATCCCTCAAAATGGTCGTATGGGGTTTTTCCGATCGAATTATTGCTTTCCTCCTCTCCAACAAGTGTGTGAATAAATCTCACGGCAGCCCAATGCGCAATCAAATACTGGTCTATTGACTCATCGGAAACTTGACCAAATCCGAAGCCTTAAACGTTCTGAGGGTGTTTATGATCCACAACTTGGGCTTGACGAAGATGGGTGAGCCAAAATTCAACCATATAGAAAAATAATATCTCCAAGGTTTCAGAGCTTGAAACATTCATCGGACAGAGGAAAATGATAGGTAATAGGTGTGTAATGTTTATTTACATAATTCATTTTTGACTGACTTCATTCAGTTTGTTCCATTTCCTGTCATTATAAGTTCTAAAAATGTTTAGATTACCACGGAATTTTTTAGTACATAACAATAAGAGTATCTATACAATAATATTTTGTTTCTCGTTTATTTTTAATATTTGAATATTTATTACACAATACCTGAAAAGAAATTCATCGAGTTTCAAAAAAATAGTAGTTTAGATAACAAACTGATTTTGATCATGCAATCGCCTGGCGTAACATATGTCACACCCTTTCATCCCCACCCCGTCATACATATTGCATAATTTTTTTCATGTATCTAGGATCAGTTTCAACAATAATCTATGAAAAAAAATTGTGAATATCAAAATTTTGAGTTTCCGCCTAAAATGGATTAAAATAGTTTATTAACACAATCCTTTTTTTGGTTTATTATTTTCATTAATGAACCTTTAGAATTGACCAAGAAAAAAATTTTCTAACCCCCCCTCAAAATTTAATGTTTTACGTCTCGAAGTAAGTAGAATCCGAAAATCGAATAAAAACGCTGCAAATTACTACACAACGGTTTATTATTTTTATATAGATCACTCGTCTGAAAAATCACCAACCATCCAATATGAAGAGAAAAATTTAAAAAAAATCAAAAAATCAAAAAAAAATCAAAAAAAAAAATAAAAAAAATCAAAATCACCAACCATCGATCGCATTTCGGTCAGCTCTAATTTGAACGGAGATTAGGCCTCTTTTGCGATTCACACTCGTGTTTTGATTTATATATATATATATTTCAATATAAACCCTTAAATTTTCGTAGGGAGCGAACGGTTTGTCCTACAGAGCTCCGCGTGGTCTCAAAAAATTCTAAAAATTCTATAGAATCTTAAATTGAAGGAAAAACAATACCTTTATATCGAAATTTTTTGAGTTAGGGCGTTTTCAAAATTTCAAAATTGATTTTGGAACCCTTAGGAGTGACCTACATCAACCAAAAGCTTCGGGGCACAACTAGACCCCAAATGGAGCCTACATACCAAATTTCATCAAAATCGGTCAATGCTAAGTGGCAAAAGTGCCGCGTACGGCGGACGGACGGCCAAATTTTGGTTTATTATTTTCAATAATGAACCTTTGGAATCGACCAAGAAAAAAATTTTTTTAACACCCCCTCAAAATTTGATGGTTTACGTTTCAAGGTACGTAGAATCCAAAAATCGAATAAAAATTTGGCCGTCCGTCCGCCGTACGCCGTCCGCCGTCCGCCGTACGCCGTCCGCCGTCCGCCGTACGCGGCACTTTTGCCACTTAGCATTGACCGATTTTAATGAAATTTGGTATGTAAGCTCCATTTGGGGTCTAGTTGTGCCCCGAAGATTTTGGTTGATGTAGGTCACTTCTAAGGGTTCAAATTTGAATTTTGAAATTTTGAAAACGCCCTAACTCAAAAAATTTCGATATGAAGGTATTATTTTTTCTTCAATTTAAGATTCTATAGAATTTTTAGAATTTTTTGAGACCACGCGGAGCTCTGTAGGACGAACCGTTCGCTCGCTACGAGAATTTAAAGTTTGGACGTACGATAAATCAGAAACACGAGTGTGAATCGCAAAAGAGGCCTAATCTCCATTCAAATTATAGCTGACCGAAATACGATCGATGTTTTTCTTTATGTTGGATAGTTGGTAGCTTTGCAGACGAGTGATCTATAGAAAAATAATAAACCATTGTGTAATAATTTGCAGCGTTTTTATTCGATTTTTGGATTCTACGTACCTTGAAACGTAAACCATCAAATTTTGAGGGGGTGTTAAAATTTTTTTTTTCTTGGTCGATTCCAAAGGTTCATTATTGAAAATAATAAACCAAAATTGTCCATCCGTCCGCCGTACGCGGCACTTTCCTCACTTAGCATTGACTGATTTTGATGGAATTTGGAATGTAGGCTCCATTTGGGGTCTGGTTGTGCCTCAAGATTTTGGTTGATGTAGGTCACTTCTGAGGGTTGACATTTTGAGAACTCCCTAACTCAAATGATTTGTATACAGGGTGTCACCCTAACTCGAGGACCAAACTTCAAGGATCGATTTTACAACTAATTTGCAAACTTTTTTGTCTCCTGAAAATTTTTTTTTTTTTAACGCTTTAAAATTATACTTTTTTCACTTTTAAGATTTTTTCGTGTTTTCGACCTTGAGCCATTAAAACGGCCATAACTCCCTCAATTTACTAAATAAACTCAAATATGTGTATACCGTTGGAAAGAACGTCAAATTTCCTATCAGTTCATTAGGACACAAAACCTTTTTAAGCCTTTCGTGTAGGTGAATAAATTGGTCAAAGTCAGAAATGTAAAACTTTTTCGAAAATCACCATTTTTCAGGCTGACTCTTCTTATGTAATAACAGCCGTATCGTCGGGCACTCAAAGGAAAACACTTGCCCAGAATCACAGCTTTCCAACGGTGTATCATTTTCACCTTTAATTTTGAATACACTTCATAAAATTAGGTACGTTTTAAAGTGAAAAATAGGGATTTCTCGTTTGGGGTTTCTTGTAGGCTTGGCGGGCTGGCGAGCTATCTTCCATTCTTCCCTCACTCAATCAAAACTCGCTTTGCCTCCAACTCCCAAATACAAATTTGTATCTCAGTCAAATATGAACATAACCAATCAGCAGATACTAGAGACAAATCATATCGGCCTCATAGAAGCCGAAATACTGGGTGTTGATCTTTAACCGGATTGTAATCAATTTTTCCCCTTTCGGAACCAAAATCTTTTGAATGGCTTTGAACTCTAATCTGTGAATCAAAAAGTTAGGTACGTGTGCTCACCCTATGAGTTTGGCGAAAGAAGGAGAGTATTTTTGAGATTGTAGAAGTTTACCTTTCGATAATCTTCCCTCTGGGCAAAGGTAAGTAGGAACCTAAATCTGTTGATTTCCAACTCGAGTGCTCAATGACTGAACAAGTGCAATAAGAATGAGTTCATGACCTACCTACTACTAAATCTCGGTCGTCAGACAGGACCAAAGGTAAGAAACTCAATGTTTTGGTTTCTAACTCTCAAGTTCACAATAACAGAATGTTGTTGTTGATGAAATGCGTACAGGACGAATCTTACACGATCATCATGAGTTCAAGACCTACTACTATTTTTCGGTCGTCAGATAGGCTCAGTCAGTCTCTTTCCATTGATAAACATGGAGTCATTTTCAGTACAAAACTAGGTACTAAATAAAAAAAACACTAAATTTTCCTATGGTTAAAAAAGTAATACCAACCTGTTGCGAAATTCTGCGAGTACTTGTCCTTGGGTCCTGACGAACTAGAGCGAGAATTTCCTCCACATGTGGGGAAACCTCCCGTCACAGAAACCATACACGAACACCATATCTGCGAGTTCGATAACTGAAAATGACTCCATGTTTATTAATGGAAAGAGACTGACTGAGCCTATCTGACGACCGAAAAATAGTAGTAGGTCTTGAACTCATGATGATCGTGTAAGATTCGTCCTGTACGCATTTCATCAACAACAACATTCTGTTATTGTGAACTTGAGAGTTAGAAACCAAAACATTGAGTTTCTTACAGTTTCTTACTTTACAGATTTAGGTTCCTACTTACCTTTGCCCAGAGGGAAGATTATCGAAAGGTAAACTTCTACAATCTCAAAAATACTCTCCTTCTTTCGCCAAACTCATAGGGTGAGCACACGTACCTAACTTTTTGATTCACAGATTAGAGTTCAAAGCCATTCAAAAGATTTCGGTTCCGAAAGGGGAAAAATTGATTACAATCCGGTTAAAGATCAACACCCAGTATTTCGGCTTCTATGAGGCCGATATGATTTGTCTCTAGTATCTGCTGATTGGTTATGTTCATATTTGACTGAGATACAAATTTGTATTTGGGAGTTGGAGGCAAAGCGAGTTTTGATTGAGTGAGGGAAGAATGGAATGGATGCTCGCCAGCCCGCCAAGCCTACAAGAAACCCCAAACGAGAAATCCCTATTTTTCACTTTAAAACGTAATTTTATGAAGTGTATTCAAAATTAAAGTGTATTCAAAATGATACACCGTTGGAAAGCTGTGATTCTGGGCAAGTGTTTTCCTTTGAGTGCCCGACGATACGGCTGTTTATTACATAAGAAGAGTCAGCCTGAAAAATAGTGATTTTCGAAAAAGTTTTACATTTCTGACTTTGACCAATTTATTCACCTATACGAAAGGCTTAAAAAGGTTTTGTGTCCTAATGAACTAATAGGAAATTTGACGCTCTTTCCAACGGTATACTCATATTTGAGTTTATCTAGTAAATTGAGGGAGTTATGGCCGTTTTAATGGCTCAAGGTCGAAAACACGAAAAAAATCTTAAAAGTGAAAAAAGTTTAATTTTAAAGCGTTTAAAAAAAAAATTTCAGGAGACAAAAAAGTTTGCAAATTAGTTGAAGAATCGATCCTTGAAGTTTGGTCCTCGAGTTAGGGTGACACCCTGTATAAAGGTACTGTTTTTCCATCAATTTAAGATAGTATAGAATTTTTAGAATTTTTTGAGACCACGCGGAGCCCTGTAGGACAAACCGTTTGCTCCGAATTACTCACGAAAATTTAAGGGTTGGATGTAGGATAAATCAGGAACACGAGTCTGAATCGCAAAAGAGGCCTAATCTCCGTTTAAATTTTAGCTGACCGAAATGCAATCGATGTTTTTCATCATGTTGGGTGGTGTTTACAATGGCAAAGCCGTGTTCATTGCAGACGAGTGATCTCTATAGAAAAATAATAAACCTTTGTGTAATAATTTGCAGCGTTTTTTAACAAATTTTGTATCTTTCTTTGCTGCTATTTCCTCTTCTTCCATTGAGAGAGAGAAAGAAAAACACTTTATTGAACATAGTAGAAGAATAAAAGTCTCTAATTGGAAAAAAATCTTTTATTTAATTTCAATGGAGGGGCATGTCTTCCCATTAACTCCCCCCAGGCTACTTCCCTGAGTTGGCAATGGACTAGGGGATGAGGAGCAGGGATCAAATGGCGAACGACGAGAAAGTGGGATCTTCCCGACCTGAGGGACATCAGCGCTAGAAAGAAGAAGGCGGGATCAGCTAGAACTTCGGGAGCGAAGAATACAAGGAAGGTCGATTTTATGAAATTAAAAAAGTTGAGTAAGCAACCATTTCAGGTTGTATTTTCTTCCTATTGCCATTCCTGTTGTTGCAGACGTCATCAGCTGTCTTCCAAAGGGAAAATCAGAATTGGATTTTATGATTTCGTTCGTGGCTATCTATTGTCTCACCCTCTTACGTGGAAACAGATTCACCAACGGCTCAACCCGAAAAATTATTGGGACACAAATCCGATCGAATTTGTTTAGAATCCATAACTCTTACAGCGGAATAATAAACTAAAGTTGATCCTCGACAGAGGATAAAAGAGCAAGTTATCACGGTTCATATAGGCTTTATCATGACTTGAACCGGTTTAATTCTCTGAGCCTTAGATTATCTTATTATAAGTGGCAGACAAAAACCTCGGGACAAATGGAGCCCACATACAAAATTTGATCACTTTCCGTCCATCGTGCTTCCTAGGATACAATACCTTCGGTAGTGGTTGTTGAGGTAAAGATTCCCAGTCACTGAACTGCGAGTTTCTCAATCAACGTCTTCTAGATTCAAGGAAAATAACCGAAGAAGGAAGAAAACTTGATGTTGCTGAGGTCAGTAGGTCTGAGAGCCGGTTCTCAGAAAGGAGACCGAAGTTCGCTGAATCAGCAGCTGCAGAGACGGCCAGTAGCCGGCGGTCGCACGATCCGCTTCTCTCCCCACATTCATAAGGTTACGTCTCATAATTGCAAACTTCCTTAGGGGTATATTTACAAGGTGTTATTGAACCCGGATCGATTCTTTTCTGATGATGAGGAAAACGTCCTGGAAGACGTCCTGAGAGTGTCAGGTTCATCTACTGGACACGTGTAAATCTAAACTATTGGAGGGAGTGCAATACAAACTATCGTTTTCACTCCTGTCTGAAAAAATGGGGAAAAAGCTGCGAATTATTATACAAGGATTTATCATTTTTCTGTATAGATCACTCGCCTGCAAAGAATACACATTTGGCATTGCCCTACCTACCAAACATATTTTGACTTCACAATCAGGTTTATTTGAAAGAAATAAACGCTTCACACTCGACTCGAGAAATAGGGAATTGTGTTTATTATGAAATTTGAATATTTGTTCCTAAGGACGCAAACCTTAGTACTCGAAGAACAGAACAGCTATCGCATTTTAGTCATCTAAAATTTTAACGGTAAATAGACCTCTTTTTCGATTCACACTCGTGTTTCTGATTTATGGTAAGACTAACTCTCAAGTTTTTATAGGAAGTGAAAGGTTGGTCCTACAGAGCTACGGGTGGTCTCATTCGATTCTAAAAATTCAATACCATTTTAAATTTATGAAAAAACAATATCTTTACATCAAAAAATTTTGAGCTAGGACACTTTTGGAAATTTCAACCCTTATTTATCAATCCTTAGAAGTCTATATACCAAATTTCATCAAGATCGGTCCATGGTTACGAAAAGTGCCGCGTACGGCGGACGGACGGCAAAATTTTTATTCGATTTTTGAATTCTTCGTCTCTTGAAACGTAAACAAACAAATTTTGAAGGGGGTTAAATTTTTTTTGTTAGTCGATTCCAAAGGTTCATTACCTATTGAAAATAATGAACCAATAAATTTTGCTTTCGACCTGAGTATTGAAATTCAGAGTATCAGAGCCAGGATAATAAGGAAGAGTCAGGAATTTCATCAAATCCCTTACAGGGTTCTTAAATGAAGCGCTGAAAATTATTACATAACGGTTCATTATTTTCCTGTACAGATGTTATCGGAAAGTTTTTGATGCCTTAATGATAGGTTTTGTTTCTGGTTGCTAAGAAAGCTCAACTGATTGGCAAGGATGCTGATGAAAAAGCTCAGCCTCCTATATTGCATTCTAGCGACCGGACCTTCGAATGAAGCTTGCTAGACCCGCGACAATCCACTTCTATTTCTGAATAATTTCTTAATTACCCCGTTTGGATTATAGGGGACGAACAGTGGTCTAGCGGAGCTCTGTGTGGTCTCATACGTTTCAAAAAATTCATCACTATTTAATATAAACGAGAAAACAAAGGTTGATCAGGTCTTGGAGTTTGACAACTAGACCTCAAACAGAATTTCATTAACAAAATTCTGATCAACATTATGGGTTCAAAACGCTAATTATACAGTACATCGGGCAGGCGCAATTTTAATTTTTCAAATTTTGATTGTCGGAATTTACGTATTTTGAAACGTAAAACGTCAAATATGAGAAAAGTTCAATCAAAACTTCTCTATTAAATATTGGTAACTAAACAAAAGATCAATAAAAGATCGAAAAATGCTCTCCTCGTAATTTTCTTTTTGACGAGAAATCAAATATGATAATTTTCTTTTTTGAAACCACCAATTGACGGGATTGATTACCCATCACAAATTGATACTGGGTATTGGTTTTGTGATTTCGTGTTGATGTCATTAAATGAATTCTTAATCATTTGACTAGGAATGAGTAGGAAGAGTAGATTATTATAAAAAATTGTAATATCACAATCATTATTGGTTGAATATATAAATGACGAAAATGGGAATACGATCCCATAAAACTAGTGGATGTTTGAAAGGATCTGCATTAGGAAAGAAAACATGGAGATTTCCAGCCTTTCGAGCAGCAACGGATTCACACTTCTTAGCATCATTGATTTCAAAATTCACTTTCTCAACATTCTGAACTAGGGACTCCAAATCTTTGGAAATCAAATTATGAGTACAACCAGAATCAACGAAGAAGGGAAAACGTCAAGACTTCAATGACCACTTCACTCATGGTACCACTCAAGGCCTTAAAATCAATCAGAGCACAATCCAACTGAATGAAAATCTCCAGCAATAAGCGCTAATTTCGAAATTTGTGCTGACTGAGTTCCTGCTTAAGCCTAACCTGCTCGGGCATTTCATTTCGAGATAGAGTACTTTTCAGAGACGAAATCATGAGCTATGGCTGTTGATTGAGCTCTTACAGGAGTTAGAATCCCATCACTCGAATGTTGAACAATAATGTTGCGAGTCTTTTTAATATCACTTCCATTAATGCTTCCTCCTCTTATCCCACTTTTGGCTCGTCCTTTTTAAAAGCTTCCTTACATTTTAGCTGCTCATGGAGTAGCTCTAATCTGAACAAGCAGTCTGTAAAGTCCTTCCCATCAAAAGCAGAGCATACCTACTCACTTGCTGCTGATGCCATCTCTCCTCCGTTTCACTCCTTACAGTCCTGAAGCCAACACTCCTTACTGGAAAAGACCACACATAACCTAAAAGTCCATGTTGTAAACCTCAACTGCGTAGTTGTATTTTCAAAATTAAACATGAACCACGAAGGTTTTCTCTCCATATGCTGGTGGACTCTTTTTGGTCGCTCAACGCACCCGACCGACATTCAAGTACCGGAAAGTGAGGTCAATACTCGGCTGCGAGAGTAGCTCCATATAAAAGGACATGTCGTGTCCACTTCCATCCACTCTACGAGCTCAAACCCTATAACTTCGCTAACTTTGCTCACATTGCCCTCAACCCCCACCAATCTCGTAGCAAATCTCTAGGGACGACTTCACTTCATCTGGTCTCGTGGTTTTGAGTAGACGAGACCACCTCCTCTCCTGCTAAGCTCGAAACACAAAACTGTGTAGACCAGAGGTCAAAACTTCTCTCATCAAATTGTCCTTCTGACCACTATTTCGACCATTTTAGAGTCAACAGTGAATTCAGTAAGTTAAGCAGTAAAATTCCCCACTTAGTTCAAAAGTACATAATATTTTAGTTCATTAAAAATTTGACAAGTAGTAAATTCACAACAGTCCACGAATCTCCACCAAGAAGTCAAATAGTAGAAAAGATGACAGATTTGGAAGTACCAAGATGAAGGAAAACTAAAAAACTTATTTATAAAAACTAAATTAAACTTTATTTATTAAAACGCTGCAATTTTTTTATTTTTTATTTTTATAGATCACTCGTTTCAAAGAATACAGAAGGTTTGGCATTGCCACTAACTACCAACATATTTTCGCTATACAGTCAAGTTAAGTCTCTTTCGCGATTCACTCATTCTGATTCTCTTAGGTCCAACCCTTAAGTTTAGGAATTAAACGTTTTGTCCTACAGAAATCTGGGTGATGTCACTCGATTCTATTTTAAATTGGTGTAGAAACTAATTCCTTTATATCGAAAGTTTTTGAGGTAGGGCATTTTGTAAATTGCAGCCCCTATTTTTCACCCTTAGAATTGACTGATATCAACTACTGCTCTTCGGGGCACAACTAGACCTCAGATGGAGCCAATATATCGAATTTCATCAAAATCGGCCCATGGTAACTGAAGAAAGAAAAGTCTTTGCCTTGTAATTATTAGAAAAACTGAAAAATACAATTTGTACTCTGGGGGGGGGGGGCTCTGTATTGATGAGCATTTTCTTTGATATTGAATAATATGCGAAATGGGGGAAATTTAGATAAATAATCAAGCCAATCATCTGTCAACCTCGAACGATCAACGATATGCGGGGCAATTCTTGTGTATTTAGGAGATAAAGTCTCGTGAATACAAATACAGAGTTTAAAACAGGGAGGATTTACCAGGGGAAAAATTAAAAATAATATTCTAATAATAATTTCCATTCTATTCCATCCATTCCATTCTATCCATATTCTAATACTTTCCAATGGAGGATTCATTGGGCGATATCATCGCCCAATGAATCCTCCAATGGAAATTTATTTTCACGATCATGTTGATGGTTTTTCGAGTCATGAAACAGCAACATAATTAGGAAGTTTTTCGTAGACATGTTGATGATTTTTCACTTTTTCGCATGTACCGAGTCTCCCTTTGGATCGGATCGTGATGAAATCTAAGTGAATACTTCTTGAGTCCAAACTACTCTACACTTTTGAAGAAAATCTGCTATTAGATCAAGAGAATTTGAAGTTTAGGTGAAAACTCGTTTGCCCTTCCACACAGAGTGCTTTTTGTCCAATTTTGATGAAATTCGTAAGGAAACCTGAAAATTTCCTCAAAATTGGTCAATAATTTTGCGTATTTATGCACAGCATTGACCTCAAGAATGGATGAGCAGACTGCTAAAAAAAATCTAATTTTGGATGATGAAATTTAGGTGAAAAAACATTTGCCCTTCCACACACAGTGCAGTTTGTCCAATGATGATAAAATTCATCGAGATAACTGGAAATTTCTTCAAAATTGGTCAATAATTTTGAGTATTTATGCACAGTATTGAGCTCAAAAATAGATATGCAGAATGCTAAAGAAAATTCTAATTTTGGATGACCCAGATTTGTATGCCCTTCTGCACGAATACAAATCTTCTCGAACATAGAGGAGAATTCCGTTCTCCCATGCGAGTGCCCCAGACTTGAGACCATAATATGGTATTATATTATAATCTACGAGTGCCCAAGATATGATGAATTCCGCGCTAGAATGGAAAGAAGAATTGCGTTGTGTGTGGGTCGTTGGCCGGCCTCATTCCAGGAACTGTATGTACTGCAAGAATCAGGACGAATTGTTGACTTTTATAAACTCTATTGACTTTGACAATTTTGAAGTGATGTGATCAATTTGTTAGTTCAAATTTTAAATATTTTAATTGTTGATTGTTTAGTGGTTTTACTCTATCGATATCGTTAACCCAAATAGGACCATGGTGTCACCAGTGTCACCAAGGGACAACCCCAAGGGGCTTGGGACTAGTTGTCCCAAGGTGTCACCAGACAAACTAGATTTAAATTTCAATTTAAAAATAAATGGATAAAGCTGAATTTTTTGAACGATTTTCTGCAAGTTATTAAAAATCAAAACATGATGTTATGACAACAAAAAAATTGGACATTTTTTCTTCAATTTCTTCGAAAATTTTTGTCATCACTTCATTTTGAGACGTTATTAGAAGTTGTTAGAAGAAACCAAGAAGTCTTGTTATTAGAAGTCAAAAAATAATGTTATGACAACAACAAAATTGGAAATTTTTTCTTCAATTTCTTCGAAAATGTTTGTCATAACTCTATGTTGAGAAGTCTAGTAGCCCAAAAAATTCTATTGCTTATTAAATTTAAAATTGCAATTTAATTTTGGTTACTTTGGTGACACCTCGGGAGAGCAGTAGAGTTCCATGATGTTTTTGGTGACACTAGTGACACCTTGGTCCAGTTAGGGTTAAATAATTCATAATTTAGTATAATTTTCTTCGTATTTTAGAACACCTGTAGTCACTATGGAAGCAGGTGTGAATGTTTAATTTAAAAAAAGAAACTTCTCTAAAAAGTTTAGTTTCAGTCAATCTTAGTACAATTTCTCGTTCTATGCAGAGAAGATATTTTGGGTGGAGCCGTTAGAGGGCAGTTTCGTTCTACGTTCATCGTATGTGAATGTGAATTCCAGTGCGTGAATGGTAGCTATGAAATCGTCTTAAAAACGATTAAAGGTAGTGATTAAACCAAAGAGAAAGCTACCATACTCAGGTGGTCATCTATCGATTAGAATAAGTGGCAAGAAAATTAAAAGTTCATCGGCAGAGAAAATTTTTTGTTCGCCTAATTCATTCCAACTTTCCAATTAATATGAGAACCTATGTTGATATTTTTTCAGTGGCGTGGGTAAATGCGTGTTTGTGAAATTGCCATGCATTATTAATTTTTAATAATTGAACAATTACTTCTCTTGGCAGAAGAGCCTGGCCTATAGGGAAGAGAAATTGTTCGGATAACAGGAAGCAAATATGCGTAGCATTTCTCAAATCTCACGGTGTGTAATTCCGTATTGTATTTAATGTGAGAATATTATAGGGGAGAGAAGGAACTTCGGATTGTGAGAAAAACCGAGTATCAAAGAACAGCGTCCGTTGGACGGTTCTACTTACCCGATCACGCAGGTCTCCATTTTCCTCTTATAGCTGCCCACTATTCGATTTCCCATCTTACTTCGCTAGAGCTAAACAAGTGTGTATTTTTTGCCTCACATATTTTCAAGCGGCAGGTTGAATGAATATTCAAATACTAAGAAAACCGTCAAATGCTAGTTACAGTCAGAAAGAAGGAAGTGTCAAATTAACCATCGAATTTGAGGTCACTTACCTATAAGAAGTATAATTGACGGCTATGTGTCTGTCTCAGTATGTTTGATGATGCTCGAACCACTACAACGATTTCAATGGGATCTTTTGCAATACGTTTTCAAATTTTCCAAAAACCTCCTTCATTAAGAAATTGGCCTTCCCTAGAGATGTTCCTCTCTCGTCGAACACTTAGTTTGGAAGGTGGTCTGTTGATTCTTGATCTCGAATGATTAGGTAACGTTACTGATTCTCTCCCCCACTGCGACACTTGTGAACAATGGTTGTTGGATTTGTATAGATTTTTTTCTTCTAAGTATACTTCCTTCTTCCTTCTTTTTTGTTAAGAAATTTTGTTGAAATTCCGTCTATGCTGATGATGCTCGAACCACTTCAATGATTTCAATAGGATCTTTTGCAATACGTTGTCAAATTTTCCAAAAATACGGTGGTCTGTTGATTCTTGATTTGAATGATTAGGTAACGTTCCTGAGTCTCTCCCCCACTGCGACACTTGTGAACAAAGGTTTAACATGGAACAAGATTTCGCCAAATTTAGTGCAGAACCTTTAGTCGCAGGAAGACAAATAATACAAAAGTTATATAATCCCTAGCAACATGATATGTTAGATAATAATAATAGATAATAATGAGATGATATATTATTATCTATTAATATTATCTATTAATATTATCTATTAATATCATCTATTAATATGTTAGATAATATTATTATCTAAAATGCGTTAATAAAAACTCGGCGCTTCGCGCCTCGAAAACCGGAGTGTCGGAAAAGGCGCGTGACCGGAGTGTTTAAAAAGTGGGTGGCGGGTGACCGTCGCGCGTCCCCCTTCCGCGTAACGTTTTTCGGGTAGTTACCCAAGTGCAATAACATGTTCCATGTTAAAAAAATGAAATGGAATTTTTGTGGACGTACGCCCTTTTAAAAAACCCCGATTCATTTTCAAGGACTTTGAATTTTGCCTTCGATTCTACCGAGTTAGTGGAAGCGTTAATTGCATGTTTTCGAAAAAAGTCCTTCAAAATCACAATTTCTACTTGAATTGGGGAAAAACGAACGGAAAGTACTAATGGTTCGAGCCCACCGTTGTGAAGATCTTCTTGACTCCCCAGCTGGGGAGAGAGGCTCACGGATGTCGGACGATTCCGAACCGGAGGAAACAGGTGGAAATTCAAGCTTGCGGAAAAGTGACACCTGGAGTTGAACTGAGAGGAAGTTGCACTGAGACTTTGATAAACTTCGAAAACTTGGAAAAACGCGAAAATATACTGGAGGTTTTAGACAAAAGAGAGAAGGGCACGCCATGAACAGCTACTGAACCAGGTTGATCGCTGAAGGCGAAGAGAACAACAGTAGGATTTTACGGAATGATCCAACTTCATCCCATATTTAAACCAAAAGTTGAGGAATATACAAAAAATACCTAAGTTGAAAAAGATTCTAAAAAACGCTGCAAATCATTGCTCAAAGGTTTATTATTTTCTGTATAGATCATCCTTCTGTATAGATCACTGGTTCTCCATCAATAGCACCTACCACCATCTGTATTCTCCCTTGACCTTCCCTCTCAAATTTCAGCTCCTGCGTTCAATAGGATTGAAAATGGCTTCGGAGCTCACTCAGCTGATCAGTGATCTGAAGAGTTAAGAAGATCTCCTCGAATGCTGGAGACGCCTGGAAGAGCACCTCCATTCAATAGGATTGAAAATGGCTTTCGAGCTCACTCAGCTGATCAGTGATGTGAGGAGTGAAGAAGATATCCTCGAATGCTGGAGACGCCTGGAAGAGCACCTCCATTCAATAGGATTGAAAATGGCTTTGGAGCTCACTCAGCTGATCAGTGATGTGAGGAGTGAAGAAGATATCCTCGAATGCTGGAGACGCCTGGAAGAGCACTTCCATTCAATAGCTTTGAAAATGGCTGCAGAGCTCACTCAGCTGATCAGTGATCTGATCAGTGAGCAATGATTTGCAGCGTTTTTTACCTACAAACATTGTTTTACCTACCAACTTCTTTTTACCTACCAACTATTGGTAGGTACTACCTACCACACTATAATGGCTTCACACCTTCACAATCAAGTTTATTAGAAAGAACTAAACGCTTCACACTCGATTCGAAAAATAGAAAGCTTGATATGGAAATTTGATTACTGGTTACGCAGAAGGCGAAACTGTATATAAATCGAAGAAATGAACAGCGATCGCATTTTAGTCAGATAAAATTTGAACGGCGATTAGACCTCTTTTGCGATTCACACTCATGATTCTGTTTTATCGAAGGAAAACCTTCAAATACTCGTAGGGACCGAACGGTTTGTCCTACAGAGCTCCGGGTGGTCTCAAAAATTTTTAAAAATTCAATACTATTTAAAATTGGTGAAAAAACGATACCTTTATTTCAAGAGTTTTCGAGCTAGGGCACTCTTGAAAATTTCAACCCTTAATTTTCACCTCTTAGAAGTGACCTACATCAACCAAAAGCTTCGCGGCACAACTAGACCCCAAATGGAGCCCATATACCAAATTTGAACCAAATCGGTCCAGTGTTGCTAAGAAAAGTGCCGCGTACGGCGGACGGCGGACGGCGTACGGCGGACGGACGGAAATTTTTTTATTCGATTTTTGGATTCTACGTACCTTGAAACGTAAAACATCAAATTTTGAGGGGGGGTTGAAAATTTTTTTTTCTTGCTCGATTCCAAAGGCTTATTATTGAAAATAATAAACCAAAAACCAAAATTTATTCAGAAAAATCAAATTAAAAATGTTTTACTTAGGTACGTTATGTTTAAGTGTTATACGATTCAAATGAATAGGGACTTGAGGATGCCTTTATTAGGAAATATGTTTACTGGTTGATAAGGATACAAAACTGAGTACAACTCGAAAAACGCTGCAAATTATTTCACAAAGGTTTATTATTTTCCTGTATAGATCAATCTTCTGCAAAGATCACAGCTTTGCCATTATCACTATTTATTTATTTTTTGTTTTTTTAACCTAATTTTTTTTTTTTTTTTATTTAGGTGTTTGACATTTTATGTCTTTACTATGGCACATAAATGAAAACGCTGCAAATCATTGCACAAAGGTTTATTATTTTCTGTATAGTTCACCCTTCTGTATAGATCACTGGTTCTCCATCAATAGCACTTAACACCATCTGTATTCTCCCTTGACCTTCCCTCTCAAATTTCAGCTTCCTGCCTTCAATAGGATTGAAAATGGCTTCGGAGCTCACTCAGCTGATCAGTGATCTGAAGAGTGAAGAAGATCTCCTCGAATGCTGGAGACGCCTGGAAGAGCACTTCCATTCAATAGGAGTAAAAATGGCTTTGGAGCTCACTCAGCTGATCAGTGATCTGAAGAGTGAAGAAGATCTCCTCGAATGCTGGAGACGCCGGGAAGAGCACTTCCATTCAATAGGAGTAAAAATGGCTTTGGAGCTCACTCAGCTGATCAGTGATCTGAAGAGTGAAGAAGATCTCCTCGAATGCTGGAGACGCCTGGAAGAGCACTTCCATTCAATAAGATTGAAAATGGCTTCGGAGCTCACTCAGCTGATCAGTGATCTGAAGAGTGAAGAAGATCTTCTCGAATGCTGGAGACGCCTGGAAGAGCACTTCCATTCAATAGGAGTAAAAATGGCTTTGGAGCTCACTCAGCTGATCAGTGATCTGAAGAGTGAAGAAGATCTCCTCGAATGCTGGAGACGCCTGGAAGAGCACTTCCATTCAATAGGATTGAAAATGGCTTCGGAGCTCACTCAGCTGATCAGTGATCTGAAGAGTGAAGAAGCCCTTGAGCAATGATTTGCAGCGTTTTTTACCCACCAACATTTTTTTTACCTACCAACTTTTTTTTACCTACCAGCTAGGTACTACCTACCACACCATACTGGCTTCACACCTTCACAATCAAGTTTATTACAAAGAACTAAACGCTTCACACTCGATTCGAAAAATAGAAAGCTTCATATGGAAATTTGATTACTGGTTACGCAGAAGGCAAAACTGTATACAAATCGAAGAAATGAACAGCGATCGCATTTTAGTCCGATAAAATTTGAATGGAGATTAGACCTCTTTTGCGATTCACACTCATGATTCTGTTTTATCGAAGGAAAACCTTCAAGTACTCGTAGGGACCGAACGGTTTGTCCTACAGAGCTCCGGGTGGTCTCAAAAATTTTTAAAAATTCAATACTATTTAAAATTGGTGAAAAAACGATACCTTTATTTCGAGAGTTTTCGAGCTAGGGCACTCTTGAAAATTTCAACCCTTAATGTTCACCCCTTAGAAGTGACCTACATCAACCAAAAGCTTCGCGGCACAACTAGACCCCAAATGGAGCCCATATACCAAATTTGAACCAAATCGGTCCAGTGTTGCTAAGAAAAGTGCCGCGTACGGCGGACGGCGGACGGCGTACGGCGTACGGCGTACGGCGTACGGCGGACGGACGGAAATTTTTTTATTCGATTTTCGTATTCTACGTACCTTGAAACGTAAAACATCAAATTTTGAGGGGGGGTTAAAAAATTTTTTTTCTTGCTCGATTCCAAAGGCTTATTATTGAAAATAATAAACCAAAATCGTCACGCGGGGAGCGTTATGAAGGGAGCGTTAAGCGGAAATTTCTGATGATTTTCACGTACAACCAATCGTTCCTAGGGAAAACTAACTTCCTCATTTTCCACCCCACAAAAATCGTTCACCACTCATTGGAAAGCTCTCAATTTATTAAACATAAGACATAAAATGTCTATCGTGGTTGCGTACTTGTACGAAAGCTGTATCCACCGTTTGTGTTTTTTTTTTTTTTGGTTTTACATATAACAACTAATCGAACGATCTTCAATAATACATGGGTTTCAAATGTTTCTGTGGGTGGCAGTTGTCGATTTTTTTTATAAACTCCTAAATGGGGAGGACGCCCAGGACTCACCCGACGCCGGCCGTAGGGATGAGGGAAGATGAGGAAGGTGGGGGTGGGAGAGAGGGATGAAGGGAAGTGCCTCTATAAAACGACCACCAGTTCAAATATGAGCCGAGCAGGACACGGGTGGTGACACCACGGAGTACGCCTACTGAGACGACCAACTCGCGCAACTCCGTGATAATTTTCCCGCACCACACCCTGCGCCATGACAAGGCTGCAGCCATCACCCTGATGTTGTTGGGTGCCACTCCTTTTAGCTCCGACACCGCTTGCCGTAAATCATCTCTATCATCCATAGGTACTTACTACCTACCTACTACATAATTACCTTCACATCTGCACAATCAAGTTTCAAGAATTAAACAAGAAATAAACGGTTCACTCTCGATTCGAAAAATAGGGAGGTTCATATGGGAAATTTGATTACTGGTTGCTAAAGAAGCAAAACTGAATACAACTCGAAGAAATAAACAGCAATCGCATTTTAGTCAGATGAAGTTTGAACAAAGATTAGAGATATTTTGCGATTCACACTCGTGTTTCTGATTTATCGTAAGTCCGATCCTAATTTATCGTAGGGAGCGAACGGATTGTCCTACAGAGCTCCGCGTGGTCTCTAAAAATTTGAAACTATCTTAAATTGGTGAAAAAACGGTACCTTTATTTCAAGAGTTTTTGAGCTAGGGCACACTTGAAAATTTCAACCCTTAATTTTAACTCCTTAGAAGTGACTGACATCAACCAAAAGCTTCGAGGCAGAACTAGACCCCAAATGTAGCCCACGTACCAAATTTCATCAAAATCGGTCCAGGGTTACCTAGAAGAATGCCGTATACGGGGTATAACAAATTTCGAGCGGGGAGGGGATGGGGGTCTTGGTCGATTCCAAAGGTTCATTATTTAAAATAAAAACTAGAATGTGTGATTTTTCCGCCGTAAAGATTTGGGTTCTATTTTAGGCCGTGAGATCAACGTTTTTTTGAAATCCCGAAAGTTTTCGATTCGGGTTTTAGGTACTTAACAAATAATATGGATGTAACAACATTAATTGTTACGCAACAAATTAAAACAACTTTATTTAGAGTTGTTGGGTTTTTGGAAACAGGTCAGCACTCTCTTTTTTTTGGACTGTCAATTTGGCCATTACGGTGACTACGTATGGGTCGGAATAACTGTTCATTGTTATTTTTAATCTAAATTAGACCTCATTCAGAGAATTTTAACACCAAACTTGACCTTCTAGCGAGAGGAGACCTTTTTCTATGATTTTTCAAAATTTCGAATGTTTATGACGTCACAGTGGGCTGGGGGGTCCCCGTCCAGGCGGGAGGGGCGCTTGACGTCAGAATAATTCGAAACTTACAATAATTGTAAGTACTAACAAACTAATTATTACTATGTTAAATAAATTTTGTCTCGATTAGTATGACCAGAACTCTTTGGTGATTCACACTCGTGTTTCTGATTTACCGTAAGTCCAACCCAAAAGTTCTTGTAGAGAGCGAACGGATTGTCCTACAGAGCTCCGTGTGGTCTCAAAAAATTCTAAAAATTCTATACTATTTAAAATTGGTGGAAAAACAATAACGAGCTAGGACACTCTCGAAAATTTCAATCATAATTATCAATCCTTAGAAGTGACTGACATCAACCAAAAGCTTCGCGGCACAACAAGACCCCAAATGAATCCGATATACCAAATTTGAACCAAATCGGTCAAGGGTTGTTGAGAAAATTGCCGCGTACGGAGTACGGCGGACGGACGGAAATTTTTTTATTCGTTTTCGGATTCTACGTACCACCTTGAAACGTAAACCAACAAATTTTGAGGGGGGTTAAAAAAAATTCTTGGTCGATTCCAAAGGTTCATTATTGAAAATAATAAACCAAAATGACAAAATACTTTTGTTGCGTACCTATTTGAGTAGGCCGTGCCAATTAAATGATTGTATAAACTCGAAATACAAAAATGTATTCCCATGACACGGTTCCCGCATTCCAAATACATGAATACAACAAGCTCTTGACACAGCTCTGCTTACTTGAAGAAAAAAAAACTGCTGAACTCCGGCCATTACAATTTTATGTATTTCCCCAATAATTAAATACAGGAGCAGTTTGCGATGGAAGTCACTCGTTGGTTAATGCGATGACAATTTAACTGCCGGAGTTGGTGTATTCGTGATTATCGAAGCGAAAAGTCGGGATGGCCGGGAGTGATAATTTTTATAATAGTCGCAACTTCGCCATTTTATAAATGTTCCTTCGCTCGAGAGGGTTGAAACGATTGGAAACCCGTTTCGTTCAATGTGAACCATAACAAAAATGATAAATTTATTGATGTTTGTTTTCTTACCTGATAGTGATGAATGTGAAAGGAAACTTTTTGGGGGCGAAACTTTCAAAGAGATTGTCAAGTTTGGTGTGCAGTGTAGCCTCTGAAAAAGACATAACATATATTACTAGTTGATGTAAATAAGATAGATTGCATAATACATTATATATCTATAATAGATCAGTACTGATGGATTTGAGAAACATCATACGATCATGTTGATGGTTTTTTATCTCTTCACATGAACCGTTCTTACTGATGGTATCGTAATGAAATCATCTCAATACCCCTAAAAAGCACTCTTTAAATTTCAGAAAAATCGAGTCTTTAGATGGTGATAAATTGATGTTCAAGTAGGTACAATTTGAGTGCTCAAAGGGAAACTTCGAGGATGTTTTGGTCATCCCGCCGAGGTCTGAAACCGAGGGAGAACTTTGCAAAAACAATCTGGCAGATTGTTACAGGATAGAAAAGTTTAGACCGATCGTACCATCAAATTTTGATTTTCATGCTCGATTCCAAAGGTTCATTATTGGAAATATCAAACCATTATGGGTTTAGTCAGTTTTATTCTATCGAGAATGTAAGAATCATAAAACAAAAGTTTAGTAAAACCAATTGCCTGAAACATACAGTCTCAAGTGATCAAGATAAGTAGGTACTTTGTAACAAATTACAGAACGTCTTGAGAAGTTATAAAACGCAGAGTTTCAGCCTATCTTTATTTCGTTAAAAGAGTTAAAATACCCAATTCGAACAACATGATTTGCTCCAACTGTTGATGGCACGCGGTGAACATCCAATGATGCGTTGTAAGTCTTACTTGAGTTTAAATTTGTTCGTGCATACTTTCAAATTTATTAAATAACGTGAAGAATAGTCGATTATGCTGACACACACTGGAATTTGGAAACAAACTTGCAAAAACTTGAGAAAACAAGGGGTTTCAATCCCTCTACATGCGCATCCGTAGAAATACCTAGTAGAGATTTTCCAAAAAACCGAAAACTCCAGTATGATGCAGATAGATAAGGAAGTAGATATAGTTTGCATGTTTCATGCAGGCGATTCAACTTTTATTTTAGATAATTATACAATGAAGAAGCGATCAATTATTTCATAGAGTGCAACATAGTACTAAGAGCTTGGAAGTAATTGTACTCTGGTGTTGTCTTTGTTACTTGGAGCTGGGATTCGGGGAAATGTACAAGAAGACCGTTCAACACTTTATGCTTGGCGAATTCGATCTGGCTCGTATTGAGGCTTTCAAAAATTGCTCACACAGTTGGAGGCCCTTATACCAAGTTGGAGGGCCTGATGTATTATATTTAGGGTAAGGGCACCAGTCATTGGCCACTTAACAACGTTTATCTTCATACCTGCTTTATTTTTGATGGTATTTGTTTCTTTCCTGGTTTTTAGGAAGCTTAACATCCAAATATTACGATACAATAACAATTTCAAACAAATAAAAGATCT
The DNA here is from genome assembly GCA_009739505.2 of Apolygus lucorum. Lineage (NCBI taxonomy): Eukaryota > Metazoa > Arthropoda > Insecta > Hemiptera > Miridae > Apolygus > Apolygus lucorum. Next base: position 24,305,262 of record CM019181.2, read on the forward strand.
AGTAAATGTTTTTTTTCAATTAGTTTCGTAAAATCCGTTTTCCCCCAGTCATTGGCCGGGAGTTCCTAATATTGGCCACCTTGTCCCCAGTCATTGGCCACCCTGCATTCATCGTTTCTGCTTCACTGTGACAGAAAAATTCACAATTTTTTTTCGGCAGGCAGGTGAGAAAGCCCTAAAGATCCACAGATCGAGTTGGATCTCGTAAGATACCTTGAAGGGTCCTCGTTTTCGAGGTTATGTGGGATCCCCCACTAAAAATAACACCTCCTTTTCTCCCACGCTGAAAGCTCAGCCTAGAACCGTTAACTCATTACTTCTGGCTGTGTCCTATACCGCTTCATTAGTACCAGATGGGGGACGGACCAGGTGCTCCCTTCTATCTCTGTCCCGTTCTAACCATGTCGTCCTTGTGAGGATACTCTCTGTGTACTCTCATACACTGCCACAAGACTCCAGCTCCTTTCACCTTCCAGCATCTTGCTGACAACAGTTTCTGGTGTTGAACAGTTTCTTCTAGCAGCTGATTTCTTTCAACCATCTATATGATACATTCGAAAAAACCATCTTCTCTCTTCTGGTAGTGCAGGCATGTTGGGACAGTTAAAAACCTTTCCCATTTTATGCAGATCGGCATAAAACAGTCCATGTCCTGTGAAGAAACTGTGTAAGGAAAAAGTTCAGTCCTTCATGCTTCCTGTCTATCCATGTCTCAATGTTTGGCACTAGCCGTGCAGACCACTGTTCTCTATCATTCTTCAGTCCATATCTCTAGCCAGTTTGCCAAAGTGCGCTCTCTTTTTTCCTTGGCTATGCAGGACCAGTTTCCTACATCCCTTCTATCGAAGATTATTTTTCTCTTTGAAGACATCAGCTGAATTGGTATGACGCTGCTAAGGACATAGACTGCAGGTTTGGACAACCGTTCGGTAAGCGCCAGGCGATTCGTATAGCTCATCTTTGCTGTGCAGCTATTAAATTTCTGTTGGGGATATGCCACACTCAACGCATCCGTCCACACCTCATCTCTATAGAAGAGAATTGACTGCACCATTGTCATCATCAATCGTCTTTGCATGGTCTAGAGTCATTTACGTTCCTCATAAAGTGACAGAGCTGCTGATTTTTGTGCAGCCCTGTCTGCAGTTCTTCTTATATGTTCACAAAATGTGATTTTGTGTCAAACATGACATCTAGATATCTGCTGGTTTAGTTGTTACTTCGGCGTTAGAAATCCTAATCGGAATGATGGTAGGTATGAGCTTATGAGTGTTATGACTAACTCTGTCTTTGCTGTAGCTAGTGCCTGACTGTGTTCTTCCATCCACTCCATTACTCGTGACATTGTCTGCTATCGTTCGGCATGGACTGAATCCATTGTCCTTGCTGCCACATCAGCATAATTCTACAAAAAATAGTCCTCATGCATTTCCAATCGTAGGAAACCATCGTATGATGCATTCCACAGTAGAGGACCAAGTACGAGTACATATCCATGAGCAGCCCCTGATATGATATCTTTCGTTCTTACCCCTTGAGCAGTCTCCTATGTCTGTTCTCAAATGTCTTCACAAATTTTCATGACCTAAAAGTTCGGCTGACCAGAATCAAACGTGAAATTTATAGGTAATGAAACGAAGAACTGCATACAAACTAAACTGAGAACTGACAAGAACAGAACGAAAAACTATATAGAGTACGAAGGCACGTTTTGGTTGAGGCTATGCATTGGAGAGTAAACTAAAATTCATTTACCATTACAAGATCTTAGAAGAATGGAACCAATCAAACGTATTTTCTTACGTTTCCCTGGAATCATTTTAGTGCCAGAAATAATAGCTTCTTGACTAAAAATTATTCATAGTAGATCTGGAGATTAATATAAGAGTGCTTATATAAAGAAAATTTTATTTATTATAAATAAAACCATTTATATAAGCATTCTTGGTAGTTAAAACCATCTGGCCAATGATTGGGGTAGGAAAAATTCGCATCATTTCAGTCATTGGCCACCCGGCCAATAACTGGAGGAATCACCCTTGCTATCATCCAGTTATTAGCCGGCCTTATATTTTCCATAGTTTGTTAAAATTCCATGTCCTGGTGGCAGAAATTAACTAATAATTTACTAGTGACCATGCAAACATAAGAAAAACTACATCAAATTTGAAAATAACCACATCAAACCCTTAAGAATGAGTTGAGGTCTGCTTATCGTTTTCATAAGAAACAGGCGTGATGATCTTGGACCTTCACCACTTAAAATGAGTTTGAGAGGTATATAAGGCTTCACTGTATCCTTCAAGATCCCACTGCCTTCTAGAATAGACACTTAAAATGAGGAAAACATTCAAAATGATCCAAGAGAAAATTGTGTGGTAAAAAACTAACTTGAAAACTAGGTGGCCAATGACTGGGGGGGTGGCCAATGATTGGTGCCTTTACCCTATGTATATAATTCTTCAGCCACGACGTTTACCTTGCTTGCATCTCCATCATTCCCCTCCACGTATGCAGACGAATCTGGTTTAGCGAATTTCCGAAGAAAATGATGCTATTGCAATGGCTCCAAAATTTTTAGAATCGACTTTTCAAAAAATTTTTTCACTGAAATCCGTTTTGGAACATTCTGAAACGTCCCTGAGTTTCGCCAAAAATCATATGTATCATATATATATATATAGATATATATATATATATATATATATATATATATATATATATATATATATATATATATATATATATATATATATATATGCATATTGCGTGCATCTGGCGTCCGTTGTATCGAAAGTTGCATTCAAAGTGGCGTCCGGTGCAAAGTGGCGTCCGTATACGGACGTCATTTTACACAACAGGCTCATCTTGTACAGAATGATTCATTGAGGCGTCTCCCCCTTTTTTAGGAGGACGTCATTTTGACGGTTATAGTCAGCAGACGTATAGATTTAGTGCACGAAAGTTCCACTAGGACGCTGCGCACGTTTCGTATATGATTTGCAAAAGTTAAACTTTACACGAAGCGGTGGAAGTGGCGTCCAGGTTGCAAGGTCTCCCACTCCAGCAGCCATCGAACTAAAACACCTGGAACGCCGTCTCAGCGTCCTCAATTTCTGATGATTTTCACGTACAACCAATCGTTCCTAGGGAAAACTAACTTCCTCATTTTCCACCCCACAAAAATCGTTCACCACTCATTGGAAAGCTCTCAATTTATTAAACATAAGGCATAATATGTCTCTCGTGGTTGAGTACTTGTACGAAAGCGGTATCCACCGTTTGTGTTTTAGTAAGAAGCTTTTTCATTTGGTTGCTAATTTTTTACTTCTGAATGGTTTTTCACGAACCTACCTCAACACCAAAAACCGCGCAAAAATCTTAGCTTTATAATATTTGAAGTTGAAAAATATTCAACAATATTGAATTTCGGGATAAAAGCGTCCTAGCAACGTAAATTTCCAAAATCAAGTTCCCTATTTCTTCGAATCGAGTGTGAAGCTTTTATGTATTCTAAATAAACTTGATTGTTATTGTGATTGATCGTGTAGTTAAGTAGTAGGTAGGTAGTAACGATGGTTGGTTTACGTTTCAAAGTACGTAGAATCCGAAAATCGAACTTAAAAAAACCGACCATCCGCGGCATTTTTTGATTTATTATTTTCAATAATGAATCATTGGAATCGACAAACAGAAAAAATTTTAACCCTCCTCAAAATTTGATGTTTAACGTTTCAAGGTAACGTAGAAACCGAAAATCGAATAAACAATTTTCCGTCAGTCCGCCATACGCGGCACTTTTCTTACCAACCATGGACTGATTTGGTTGAAATTTGGTATATGGGCTCCATTGGGGGTCTAATTGTGTCTCGAAGTTTTTCATTGATATCAGTTACTTTTAAGGAGTAAAAGTTAAGGGTTGACATTTTCAAAAGTACGCTAGCTCGGGAACTCTCGAAACAAAGGTATTGTTTTTTTCACCAATTTAAGATAGTATTGAATTTTTAGAAATATTAGAGACCATGCGGAGCTTTGTAGGACAAACCGTTCGCTCCCTACGAGAACTTGAGGGGTTTCCTTCGTTTTATAACAGAAACTCCTGTAAGGAACTCTATTTTTCGAATCGAGTGTGCAGAGTTTATTTCTTCCGAATAAACTTGATTGAGAAGGTGTGAAGGTAATTATGTAGTAGGTACCTACCTACTTTTGTTACTTACCAACCATAGGTACTTGCTACCTAGCAAGTACCTATGGTTGGTGAGTAACAAATTAAAAAAAAAAAATAGTGACAATGGCAAAGTTGTGATCCCTGCAGACGAGTGAAAAAAAAACTTTTTTCTTGGAATTTTTTAAAGAATATTTTTCTTAGAACTTATTTAAAAATAAGTCAATGTGTTTCTCTGCGTTACAAACATCTGAACTCTACCATAAGAAAAAATTATATCAGTCACATGAATAGGGTGCTGTTCCAGGACGTAAACGTCGTGCTAACAATGATACAACAATACTGAAGACTAGCTTGGCCATTTTCTCCACCTCCATTTAAGTACACAGGACTAGTCAGAAACCTACCAAAAATCTTAAATTGATGGAAAAACAATACCTTTCTAAAAAACTTCTTTGAGATAGAGCGTTTTCAAAATTTCAACCCTTAGAAGTGACCTACAGCAACCAAAATCTTCGGCGCACAACTAGACCCTAAAAGGCCCCTATACCAAATTTCATCAAAATCGGTCAATGCTGGGTGACGAAAGAGCCGAGTACGGCGGACGGACGGCCTAATTTTTATTCGATTTTTGAATTCCACCTACCTTGAAACGTAAACCAACAAATTTTGAGGGGGGTTAATTTTTTTTCTTGGTCGTTTCCAAAGGTTTGTTATTGAAAATAATTAACCAAAAAAAGGCGAAAAACTCGGGGATTGAAAATAATGTGGGAGCCAGACGAGTAAAGATCTGATAATGAGAGAAGCGCAAACCTCAGAGGTAGAAGTTCAACAATCCCCGTTCGTAGGAGGTTGATCCACAGCGCGGAAAATTCAAGTTGGGCGGGAATCACAAATTTCGTCCACTGGCCACCGTCCATGTTAGGATGACATGACGAGTTTGGTATCAATTCCTGTGTAATTTTTCACGCTGAATCCGTTAGTGATACTTACAAATGATTTTGACGGCTAGAAAGTGGATTTTTTGAAGAAGACCTCCATTCGTAGATATGGTAGTGAGTATAAAGTAACACCTTTCTTTTATTATTTTTCTGTATAGATCATTCGTCTGAAAAGATCACAATTTTACCATTGTAACTCTTTTTACCTGCTACATAATTACCTTCACACCTTCAAAATCAATTTTTTGGAAGAAATAAACGCTACGCATTCGATTCGAAAAATAGGGTCCTTCGTATGAAAATTTTTGGACAGATAATATTTGAACGAGATTAGACCTGTTTGGTGATTCACACTCGTGATTTTGTTTTATCGAAGGAAAAACCTTAAGGTCTCGTAGGGAGCTAACGGTTTGTGTTGCAGAGCTCCGCATGGTCTCTAAAATTTTAAAAATTCTATACTATCTTAAATTGATGGAGAAACAATACCTTTACATAGATTTTTTTGAGCTAGGGCGTTTTTAAAATGTCAACCCTTATTTTTCATCCCTTAGAAGTGAAGAAACCATGCTTACAATTGGCGAATAATATCAATCGAATAATATGGAAACAATATTTTATTGATGTTAGGAAGCTTTGTGCTACGCCCACAAAGGTAGTAAATTACGTAAACTGATACTACGAGTCCATCCTGCTCGTACATTTGTATTACAGGATTTAATTCCAGATTCGAATAATATGGAAACGATATTTTATTGATGTTAGGAAGCTATGCGCTACGCCCACAAAGGTAGTAAAATACGTTAATTGATACTACAAACCCCATCCTGCTCGTACATTTATATTACAGGATTTAATTCCAGATTCGAATAATATGGAAACGATATTTTATTGATGTTGGGAAGCTATGTGCTACGCCCACAAAGGTAGTAAAATACGTTAATTGATACTTCAAACCCCATCCTGCTAGTACATTTATATTACAGGATCTAATTCCAGATTCGAATAATATGGAAACGATATTTTATTGATGTTAGGAAGCTATGCGCTACGCCCACAAAGGTAGTAAAATACGTAAATTGGTACTACAAACCCCATCCTGCTCGTACATTTGTATAACAGGATCTAATTCCAGATTCGAAGAATGTGGAAACAATATTTTATTGATGTTGGGAAGCTATGTGCTACGCCCACAAAGGTAGTAAAATACGTAAATGTATTGACTAAATACTTTGACCAATTTATTCACCTATACGAAAGGCTTAAAAAGGTTTTTTGTCCTGATGAACTGATAGGAAATTTAACGCTTTTTCCAACGATATACCTACTCACATTCCCCATTTCTCTCTTATTGGTCCTTTTTGGCAATTACCCATTATTTTCCATGTAAACAACTTGTGAGGGGGGGGGGGGTTCTTTTCTACTTCTCTTTTTGCTTCCTCACTACCGAAGGTAGGGAAACTTTGTATTCGTGAAAGAAATGAAAAAAAAAAATGTCCTCCAAAATCAAAATTTCCACTTGCTTTTGCTTCCTCACTACCGAAGGTAGGGAAGCTTTGTATTCGTGAAAGAAGTGAAAAAAAAACTCGGCGCTTTGCGCCTCGGCGGGGGGCTCCGCCCCCCTGCACCCCCCGGTTTATTAAATAAACTAAAAAGAAATTTTCTTTTTCCATACTCTGTATGAAATCATAGGAACACAGAATGTGTTTTTGCGATACTAGTCATCCGTTAAATAAAAACAACAATAATAAATGTGGAGTTGACATTAACATGACAACCAATAAACATATCACCAGATGTTTTTTTCTGTCGCTTTTTCGTGACGATTTTTTTTCGGTAGGTCATCGCAAAAACACATTCTGTGTTAAAATGTCCTCCAAAATCAAAATTTCCA